>JAEMUL010000009.1:936158-1015112 GCA_034510155.1 Eucriotettix oculatus
ATATTAATTCCCCACGCCGAAGCGACTGTAAAGATGTCGCTGTCTGTTGCCCCGGGTCTGGTGGAATATATTAGCATGTTTTATAAATGGCCGAACACGACGTGCGTATTATTAAGGCAGCACGTTCACTTATCTCCACGGCGGCTAATTTAGTCGTGTTACACGTTAATTTAATAATAATGCAGTTTGTCCTTTTCCTCGTCCTTCACCCCGCCTTCTAAAATAATTTATCGACTGACGTCACCAACGTAAAAAAAACAACACACACACCCCTAGGTCAGTTACAGAATATCTTTGACCCAGTTTCGTGGAAGAATCGACCGTGGGAGGGAACGAACGTCGACCAGTTTTTCTTTTTCTAATATCTCTGATGAGATAGATAATCGAAGCCGCTCTGTCAGAGATGTTCACGGTAAAGTCATTCCAATAGGCAACATTTTAAATTTAAAATAAACATGAGACGGGGAAATTTATAGAGATCCGGCCGCCATTTCTTTTTCATCCACCATTATCCTAGTCCTTTTAATATTTATCTGACTCCCATTTGATAAGATGAAACGAAAAGTGACAAAATAAAATGAGTCAAATCAGCCTCTTGGCCAGTTTTTTGTTTTCAATTTAAATATTACAAATTGCCCGATGTAATCTATTTTAAAATTTCATTTTTGTACTTGAAACAGTCTCAAACGAGACACGAAACGTTATAATATCAAAATTAAAAAACCTACTAACATTAAATATTACACGATTTTTCTTCATAATGCAATGTAATTAATAACGCCATATTGTCGCCCTTTATGAAGACGTTTCAAAAGGGGGACTTGTAACTTAAAAAGAAAAAGAACAGAAACAGTTACGAAATAGATTTTTACACACACGTGTGTCTGTCTGTGTGTGTGTGTTTTTCCCCTCCTCCTCCTCCTTTACTTGAACAATTTCTTTAAGCATGTTAATAGATGGAAGGATTTTTAAGTGTCCATAAATCTTCACGTAATACGACAGGGGTGAAGAATAAGTACAATAGCAAATTTCCTTCTTCCCTCCCCCCTCACACCTCTCTCTCATCCTCCTCTTTCCAGAATAATTTACGGTTCTAGCTGTGCTTTTTTTACTCTTTCTCTCTCTCTCTCTCCCTCTCTTCCTTTTTTCCCCCTTTTACATTGAAATATGACCAATAACATCATTGCACAACACGTGTTGTGTTTTTCCCTGCCTCTCCCGTGGTGCATTTTTACTCCAGGAGGGGGCGAGGGGGAGAAATGAAAAACCTTGAGCTACTTAAGATGAGGTTTACTTTAGAACAAACTAAAAAAAATATTTAGATCGTTACATGAAAATTTTTCACCGTGGAAATATAAAAGTACCGAAATTTTAATTTACTCATTGGGGGGAGGGGTGAAATTATTTTGTGAACCAAAAAATTGTGGAGAAACAACAAAAATTCCACCTTTTTTGTCTCTCGTAAAAAAAGATAGAGAGAGAGATAAATAAATAAATTAAATCGATCCGACAGTTTTATGAAACTATTTTTTAATTTTTGGTTCTAATTTTGGAAAATTTATAATGTGCATTTCATTGTTAATTTATCTATAATATTATATATCTATATAATGTATATTATTCAAAACAACAGACCATTGTTTCAGGAAGAGATATAATCATAATATATATATAAATATATATATATATATATATTATTGCAAGTGATTGGAGCAAAAAATAAATCTTACCGGGGAGGAAAAACGTGAAATTTTTCAACATTTTTTTTAAAATCTTTTTTTTCCCACTACTTAACTATAAAAACTGAAACAGATCATATCGCTGAAGTCAGAGATGAAAAAACAACAACCAGTCTGTTGACATTTCAGTATGATCAATGACGTCATTTTTAAGTGATACTAAAATGAATTGTGGCAATTATAAAAAAATAAAGGAATTTATTGTATGGTTTTTATATTAACCTGTTATACGTTACGGAGAATTGTTTAGGATTTATCCTAATCCGTTTCGGAACGGTTAATGTTGGTAATTTTATTTTAATGATTTTTATATATCATTTACGTCGCGTGACTCATTGGTATATATATATATATATATATATATATATATATATTATTGCAAGTGATTGGAGAAAAAAATAAATCTTACCGGGGAGGAAAAACGTGAAATTTTTCAACATTTTTTTAAAAATCTTTTTTCCCCACTACTTAACTATAAAAACTGAAACAGATCATATCGCTGAAGTCAGAGATGAAAAAACAACAACCAGTCTGTTGACATTTCAGTATGATCAATGACGTCATTTTTAAGTGATACTAAAATGAAATGAATTGTGGCAATTATAAAACAAAATAAAGTTGACACAGTAATGGTGGAATTTATTGTATGGTTTTTATATATTAACCTGTTATACGTTTCTCTCCGTTTATATATTTACAGGGAATTGTTCCGGAACGGTTAATGTTGGTAATTTTATTTTAATGATTTTATATATATTATTTACGCGTCGCGTGACTCATTGGTATTTTCGACAGAATCCCCTTTTCCGTCAACACGACGGACGTCGTTCGTCTCCTTTTCTCGCTCCAGATTCCTCCGCGGCGCGGCGGGGAGTTTAGAGGTCACTTTGCTTCCTGGCTCGCTGGTTGTCTATTTGTTGCTTGCTTCCTTGGCCCTCGCCTCGACTCGACTCGGGAACGGGGACAGGAGGAGAGAGAGAGAGAGAGAGAGAAGTGCACAGCGGCATCTGGGACGCCCAGATCGCAATCACGGCCAGGCAGACACGTGCTGCCGCCATTAGCGACACGCACCAAGGAGGGGAAGGGAAGGGAGAGAGAGAGAGAAATTCCTCCACATTGCACGTGCATGTATGTTGTGATAGGAACACCGGAACACGCCAAAACTGGAATGCACCAATTATGAGGTAGACAAGAAAAAAAATTAAGAAAAGAAAGACTATGGGAAAACAATAATAAGAAACCCAACCAACCACTCACCGCGGCTCTAGAAAAATAATTTAACAAATCAGATATCCGTTATAGAACTGACAAAATACAAGACTTTAGATTAGAATTTATTTTTGTTCGCATTAGTCCTCGATTGAGGAAATAGGATACGTCATACATTAGAAATAAACAAAATAAGGTACATAATTCAAGAAAAATAATGTTTTTAAAAAAAATTAAGAAAAGAAAATGTAAATAGACAAGAGTCAATATAAAACACAACACAGGGACACACACACACGCACACACACTGCTCCATAAATCAGTTCACTCTCTACCTGTCAATCCTCACCCCCCTCAGGTACTCGCAAAAAAATAAATAAACACAAGCAATTCTCCTAAAGTAGGTTAATTAAATGAATTAAACTATCTTCACGTTATCATGTTAATTATATATATACCTTTTTTTAATATTGTATATATATATATATACTGTATCGTTATCGTCCTAACTAATAATCTGTTACGATAAAAGTTTTTAAAATAATAATAATAATAATAATAATGATAATAATAAACACACACACACTGGGAAACACAAACAAACACAAGCACAAAAACACTGAAAAACGTAGACTCTTAAAAACTTACATCATTAGACTCAATACACTCGTCATCGGGACCGAAACCCTCAAATCCTGGAACCGGATGAATTATAAAGACCAAAACAGACATCATAACATAAAATAGAATAAAAAACTATAGTAATAGGAGGAAGATAAATCTTAAAAAAATTACATAAATGTTAACACAAATTATGCAAAACCCAATAGTACCAAAATAAAATTAACATTTGATAACGCTGGCCGATAAAAATAAAGTCATAAATAATTAGAGTGTAAAATTAGTAAAATTTTGAAAGTACAACTAACCAACTACTCGACCAAGGAAGAAATCGAGGGAGGGGCGAGGGGGGGGGGAGGAAGAGAAGATAATCGGCGGCGGAATTATCACTAAAACTAAGAGTTATCGTTTATTTTCTAAACTGTTAAAAAGATTTACTCCCATAAGCCCCTCATAGGGTTTTTATTTTTACAAACTGTTTTAAAAAAAATTATTGGCAGCGGTGGGATTCGAACCCACGCCTCCGAAGAGACTGGTGCCTTAAACCAGCGCCTTAGACCGCTCGGCCACGCTACCACGCGGCATACTTCTTATCGACGAGTTTCTCTCTATCTCTATCTTCGAGAATATATACCTTGGTATAGCAGGAATAAGGGGGGTAGGATCCTTAAACCACAGCCCGGAGGCCCCTAGTTAATCCTTGGCTACCTTGCTCTATCTTCCGCATCCCCCCCTTTTCAATTCCCTTCCTGTGGTATTAAAGGGGAGATACCTGTTTCAGGATCACCCTCATGTAGCCTGTTAACCCCACCGAAAAAAAAATTTAAAAAAAGATATTAATACAAAATGACTCGAAATATTATCTCACGCTAAAAAATACTAAATAAAATTATAGAATTTTCAAAGGCGAGGGGGACCGGGGAAGGGGGGTGGAGGGTTGGAGGGTGAAAAGAAAGTGGGGTCGGGGGTGGTTGAATAATATTTAACACAGAAAGAGAGAGAACGTGTCGGTGTATATATAAAATTTCAATTTTCACAGGTTATACTTGTTTTGTTTTTTTCTTTAATCTCTGACTTCAGCGACATGATCTGCTTCAGTTGTGTAACATCTTGTGCAAAGATAATAATGTGTAAAATATCTTACATTTTGCCCATTACGTATTTTCTCCATTCACGACAGTAATAATTTATTTTTAAAATTCTTCCTCCTCCTCTTTTTCGTGAAACAACAATTTGTGGTCTTTTTAAAAATCACTAAAAATATTAATTACGTATTTTATTGGGGAGTAATGGAATCAGAGATTTTGAAGATACTGAAGAAATCCGACAGTCTTGGCTCTAAACTGACAATATCCATTCATTCAAAAAAAAAATATCAGACATTTTTGCAAATAAAATAATGACATTGATCTGACTTAATATTGTAAATAAAATACAATAATTTCAGAAAAAAAGCATGTTAATTTTAAATTTAGAATTAGACGTTTCGTCCTCAAACAATTTTTCCGGGACCTCTTCACGTCGTTGAAGGGCGTAATGTGAGAGCGAAACGTTTGTAAGTCGTATTAAAAAAAAGGGGGGAGGGGAAAAAAATCAGTTTCAAGAAGTGAGCCTCGAATTACGTAAATGGAAGGACCTAGTTCCTGTTTCCTGTTTAGTCCTTTACCAACAGGGTAAAAATTTGGTAATTTCTTACAGTGTCGAAGGGGATTAAAAATGGCGGCGCCTGGAGTTCGATTCCGAGGCTTCCTCCTTAGTGTGTGTACATACAATAAATCCTGTCTCGTTGTCAGGAGCCACTACCGTAAGAAGGAAAACCCCTTTCCCTCCTTCCCCCCTATAAAGCTGACGATTTATGACTTCTTGAGTTCGTGAGCATCCATCCCTTTTTATTTTCTTTCGTCGCCTACAAACAAAAGAAATCAGCCTGCAAAAGTGTTTCAATTCTCTTCTCAAGGCTTTTCCTCCTCCTCCTCTTCTCTTCTCTCTCTTTATCTTTCCTTGTGAAATATACATGACGTTTATTCCTCCGCCTTTAAAACTACCGTTGAAAATGGATTGAAATATAACTTCATCGGGCGAGCTTAACACCATTGGGTTCCTGTTGGCTGGACAAGATGCGTGATTTACCACTGATGATGAAGATGTATCCGAGGGGCGAAGGAGGGGGGTGGGGTGGAGGTAGGTATTTTACGTGCTGTTAAAAGTTATATTTCATTCCCTTCCACCCCCCGGTTAACCCCCTTCACCCCCTCCCCCACCCGATTTAGTTTTGACAACGTCACGAAATGAACCACTATAAAAAAAAAGGAACCGTCGAAATAAGTCCCACCAAAAAAAAATATATATCTCAGACTACCTAAATACTTCGCTTCTTTGAGAACGTTTTTTGTTGTTGTTGTTGTTGTTATTAATAAGGGTGACAATTATCTAAAAAAATTTCTTCAAGTGAAACTGTTTCCCTTTTTCTTGCTTTAATTTTTTTTTTAATTCTTCGAATGTGGCGCTCATATATACTTTAACCGAAAAAAAAAATTTTTTTTTGTTTCACTAAACGGAATTCAACTACTGTACTTCTCAAGGACGACTTAAAATAATATATATATTTTTTCTGCAATAGTGCAAAAGAAAAAGAAAAAAATTAATAAAAATACTGATTAATCTTAAAATGAAGAATATCCTTAAATTGTATATATATTTTTTTTAAAAAAAAAGAATCGTGAGATGAGACTTGTGCTTTATAAGAAATTAATTATTTCAGGGGTTAATGTTCTTGCCAGAACAGGTAGGTTTCTTAAGGGGTAGTTTTTTTGGGGGATTGCTGAGTGAAACGTAACGTAATGAAATAAAAAATTTCAAAGTATTTTACTGGCAAACGTTTGTAATTTTTTTTGTAATAAAAAAATAATAATCACGATTGAGTGTCCAAAAATTAAAATAAAATATGAATAAACCAATTTTGATTAATGATTTATCCACTGTATGAAAAAGACTACCAAAAAATAACGTTCTCGATTATTGATTATTTTTTTAAATTCTGGACAATTTAAAAATTACGGAAAGTGATGGAAAATAAATTAAAGGTTAAGTTTATTTAATAAAATATAATTTTTACAACATTATTTTCTGACTTTTAAAAACTTACAATAAATAAAAAGACGGCCATCATCATCATCAATTAAATATGATGAATTGCTAAATTTTACACCGAGGACGCCTCAAAAAGGAGACGAAACGTCACTCTTGTGTAAATAATGATAAATTTATATGCTGACTTATTGGTCGTCTTTTTATTTATTGGAAATATATATATATATATATATATATATATATTAAAATTATCCAGATATCGATAACAGTTAAACATAGGTTTTTACAAATTTAGAATTTTCATTTCTTATAATTTCTACAGGAATCAAGAAATTATAAGAAATGAAAGAAAAGAAGAAAAAGAAAATGAATATATATATATATATATATATACGAAAATATTACTACAGGAATCAAGAAATTATAAGGAATGAAAATTCAAAAGTTGCAAAAACCTATGTTTATATATATATATATATATGATAATTGTATTATGCGTATAAATACTGTAGAGTTTTTGAAAAATTAATTAATCAAAGCATGATTGTAATTTTTTGGTTGCTTAGTAATTAATTTTTTTTTTAAAAAAAGACGTTTAACAAAATACAATATAAATGAAACAAGTTAAACATAACATAATATTATTATAAAATAAAAACGTTTCGTCCCCGACTTCAGTTCTTTAATTTAAAAAAAAAGAATCCGGTCCTGGATGTAACACGAAATTTCATGTTAATTAACGACGTGAAGAGGTCCCGGAAAAAAATTGTTTTGAGGACGAAACGTCTAATTCTAAATTAAAATTAACATGTTTTTTTTGGTGAAATTATTGTATTTTATTTACAATATTAAGTCAGATCAATGTCATTATTTTATTTGCAAAAATGTCTGATTTTTTTTTTTTGAATGGATATTGTCGGATGACTAATCTCCGAACTTGGTCAACAGGCACGGACAAAGTCTTAAAATGAGTTCCGCCCCGTAAAGTGGTACTGCTGGGATATTTTTATTTATTTTTTGATGAAAGGTTAAAGTTTACATTGGCCTGAAAAGGCCAAGGAGTGTGCAGATTACCCAAACCCAGATTAAAATATGGAAATCAACGGATTACTTCAGGGATTCTCAAGGCAGAGCGGAAGGTTTTTGAGAAATGTTTCTTAATTTCTTCACAGCTGCTGTAGATGGGAGTTGCAAAAGGTCTGAAGAGGCGGAAAGAAAGGCATCAGATAAGAGAGTCCATCAACTCAGATTTATGGCGGTGAACGGACGGACAGACGTACAACCGTTTTCTCGTAAACCTTGAAGCGCCCTCTCGATTCCCCCACTACAGTAGTTATTAACATAAATATGTTGATTTATTACGTTTCCACTCTTTACCACACACACACAAAAATAATTATTCTTAAGTTGATCATAAACGGGTTTTTAACACGAGAAACATTTTTGGAAGGTTAAAAGTTTTTTCCCCATTCACTTTTTGAAAAAAGCTACCAGTGTTGTTTTCCTCTTACAAACCTTTCTCTTCGTCTCTTCCCTCTTTTTTTTGGAGGATGGAGGGGGACGACGACACATAAAAGCTTCTCGGAACCTTCTCAACACGTTGTTAAAAGTGACCAAGTGTTTGTATCGTTGATTTATGGGCTTCACTCCATGCCTGAAAGGAAGTCTCCATCGACTTCTGATGCAAATTAAGCTGAGGGAGTCTGTATATGCGCTTTTCTCTCTCTCTCTCTCTCTCTCTCTCTCTCTCTCTCTCTCAGTCTTGCCAATGCTCCGGCCTCGAAACAAAGTAACTCTGTTATGTAGGTCAAACCCGTTAATTTTATCTGCGCGGTGAGTAATCGTTCAGCGGCCATTTCCTTGGAAGCTGAGGAAGGACAGGGAGCTGAGAGAAGGACCAGTGATGAATGGATTCACCTGCTTGTTGGATGCTGAAGGACTGAAAATGGGCTGGCTACATGGACGCTACGGCAAATATAAGTGGAGAGAACAGAATAATACATCCGCTCAACAGGGGGGTTTAATTACAGAGGAACGAAGAGTAAAGCGGAAGACGAGACTAGAACCTTGCGGCACTCCACATAAATATAACTTTTTTTTTATTTTATAATTTTCCAAAAAAGTTTTAACATATTCCCTTCCACATTTATATCATAAATTAATAAAATAAATAACGGCCTTCCGCAGACTTTTTTTTCCTTCATTTAACGACGACGTTTCGGCATACGTTGATGCCTTCTTCAGGTTTCACTTTTCCAGTTACTTATCACGTCACAAAGTTATCAGGGCCAGCTCTTATGTTGAAATAATACCGAGAGAGAGACTCCTGAGGCATCTTTCACACTAAAACGTCTCTAAGAAGTCAGAGCGTAATGAGTTTCATAAAGTCTCTTGAAAGGTCGTAAATTATTTTTATTTCATTTTACGACAGACGTGAAATATAATCTTTGATATGATAAATGGCTGCGAGAGAAAACGTAAAGAGTTGTTGAATAGAGGGGGTCGAGAATTGACCCTCGAGGCACTCTCCCAAACAAGTTAGGGTTGTTGAAAAGAGGGGGTCGAGAATTGACCCCCTACGGGCACTCCCAAAAAAAACAACAACAATAACAAGTATATTGATTTCCTCAGCACTAATCATACCGGGTTTTTTTTCTTCCTGTTTCTTTATATAGTGGAAAATAACTTGGAAACGAAAATTTCGATAGTTACGAAACGGAGCAGCACTGATCAGAAAATAGAGGAATCAAGTAGGAAATTTCTAAGAGTGGAAAGAATTAACCCTTACGGCACTCCAAAATAATAAAAAAATAACAAGTATACAGATTTCCTCAGCACTAATCATACCATTTTTTCTGTTTAATGTTATTTTAACTAGTTGGGAAGCAAACTTTTACGTGTAGAACAAACATACCCATAATTCACACGAGTAAAAGAAGGGGGGTCGAGAATTGGGTATTGTGGGACTCTGCATGTGACTTCAAAATTTTTTCCAATGGATTCCAAAATTTTGGAATATAATTTTCTCCTTCGGAAAACTCTTATGCATATAGTAGAGCCGAAATCAAATATGAACTAAAAGGATAAGGCGGGTCGAGAATTGAGCCTTGTGTCGCAATCCTCCGTGAGGTTTTATAATTTTTCCATGAGGATGTCAAATTTTCTAACTTCATTTTTTATTTGCTCTTTTAATCAATACGAGTTAATGTTTTTTTTACAAGTAGAACGTTCACATAATGGAGACTTTTCCGAAGAAGTGTAAAGTCATATTGGACCGAATGAGAGACACGGGTTAACCTTAATAAACTTGAGCTTAAAATTGCTGTTAATTTGTTTGTATATTCAATAATAATAATAGCAGTTATTAAGTTTTCAACTGATAATCTTTCATTGTAATATTAAAATATGCGAAGAGAAAAAAGATCGGTCGAGAATTGACCCTTGCGGCACTCCGAAAAAAAACAACAAGTAAACTCATTTCATCAGCACTAATCATACCATTTCTCTGATTCGTGTTTTCTTTATGTAGTGGAAAATAACTTGGAAAACGAAAATTTCGATGGTTACGAAACGGAGCAGCACTGATCAGAAAATAGAGGAATCAAGTAGGAAATTTCTAAGAGTGGAAAGAATTGACCCTTACGGCACTCCAAAATAAAAATAAAAACAAGTAAACTCATTTCATCAGCACTAATCATACCATTTCTCTGATTCATGTTTTCTTTATGTAGTGGAAAATAACATGGAAAACGAAAATTTCGACGGTTAGGAACCGAAGCAGTGACCAGAAAATGGAATAACCGAGTAGGAAATTTCTACGAATGGATGGAAATAAAGATCGGAGAGAACGCGGGGAAACGTCGATTTCTTGTTGTTGTTTTATTTTTTACGGAAGGAGTTTATCCGACAGTCAAGAAAGAAAAAGAAGAGGATCGCTTGTGGTATCTGTCTCGCTATAAACTTATGAATCGGAGCGGTTTTTGGGTCGTAAAAATATGGCATCGTTTTTAAGAGGAGTATTCCGTATTTAAAAAAGGGGAACCTTCCCCCCGTCTGTTTTTATCTCCGCTGGCTTTATTTGTGGCTCTGGAGAGTCAGTGGAGGAGGAGGAGATTTATGGAGGCTTCTCTTGAGCGCAGCTTCACTCTCACAGACACCACCTACAATAAATGCCACCCACGCCGACTGTGGACTGTGGTTAATTAATCCGCTCTTAATTGCGATTCAAGGTCTGCGTTGCAAGTGGAGCAAACAAGCGAAAGGGGGGAAATTAAGGTCAGAGGCAGATTAGACGTGCGTAGGAGGAGCGGGTAACTGAAACCAGCACAGCGACATTTAATTGACGTCACGTCACGCACGCAAAACACGTCAGCGTTCGACGACGGGAAATGGACACCGTGATGATTTTATTTTTTCCCCCTTGAGAGAGGAAACGCCATACTTCCCCGTCCAATATGGCGAATAAAGTGAAACAGGTAACCAAGCGGTGACTAGAGCAGTGGACACGCGGAGTGCCGCAAGGTTCAATTCTCGACCCCTTGATAACACTTTTCGTATCGACGTCACTTTCCCTAATTTATACTCAGAAAACCAAAGCCATTACCAGTATATATATGAATAAAGAGTTTCATTGTAAAATTAGTCACCCCCTCTCTCTCTCTTTCTCTCAATAAATTATAACATCTTATGGAAGGTGCCACAAGGTTCAATTCTCGCCCCCTTCTTTGTAAAAGAATCAGCGGAGAATTTACAGTAAAGGCAAATCGAAAATGAAGTCCTGTGCTCTAGTTCCTGCTAACTTTTTTTTTGGTTAACAGGCTACATGAGGGTGATCCTGAAACAGGCAACTCCCCTTTAATAGCATAGGAAGGGAATTGAAAAAGGGGGGATGCGGAAGGTAGAGCAAGGTAGCCAAGGGTTAATTAACTAGGGCTCCCGGGCTATGGTTTAAGGATCCTACCCTCGCGGTGTTTCACCTAAAGAGATGCAGGGAAAACCCTAGAAAAACCTGCATCAGGTAGGTCGGGGCATTGCTGGGTACTATTCTCACGCTCTTCCTTACGAATGACGGGAGACGAGTCTGCTGTGGGGTCGCAGCATTCCCTTCTCCGTGTCTCCACCGGTTTCAGGAGGCAGTTGGCCGACTGATCCAATAGGATCAGCGGACAACTCTTGCCATATGCCCAAGGTCTTTGACCCCGGTACATATACCTCCTAAAATAGGTGAAGGTGTCTCGGCATATGAGAACTTTGATAAAAAGTACCCAGAGAGTTCCTGCTAACTTTCAAGAGTCTGGAGAAATTGTTTTACAAGAAACGTTACAGCTGCAGGAGCTAACAGTGAAAATTACCGTAACATGTGATGCGTTAATACCTGGCACTGCAGATATAAAATAATATGTGGTACAAACAAAGCACCAAAGGGGAAGGGGGAGAGAAAAATAGCAATTATTAAATTTAACATCAAGGAAACCTATTGGAGAAAATGGGTAGAGAGAGAGAGCGTCCAAAGTACTGACAAACTTTAACGGATATGAGACAAGGGTAAAATAGGTTTATCTGATTTCGAGTATTCTACACATTTAACATGTAACTAAAAGAAATAGAAAATTATTTTACTACAATTTTTGCATCTATCAATAAAATTATAGATTCATATGGAGAGTGCCACAAGGCTCAATTCTCGACCTACCTTTCCTCTTCTTTTCATCTTTTATTTCCGCTGATTCTACAAGCTTTAAATTAGATAGATTCTCGACGAAATAAAAAAAGAAATATAAAAGTATAATAGAAACTTTTTCAGCCTTCTGGAAAATTATAAAATCTTACGGAGTGTACCACAAGGCTCAATTCTCAATGCACCTTCGCTCTTCCTTTCCGTCTCCGTTTACGTCACTTCACCGCGAATAAAATTAAAGTGATCCTCGATTGAGTAATTAGAAAATAACGTTACAATATTTTGGGGCGTTTATCTAAAAAAAACTGTATATAAACCTTACGCGGAGTGCCACAAGGTTCAATTCTGGACCACAATTCCTTAATATCGTTCCCTCAACGGTTCCTCTTTCAAGAACGGGCGAACATACTTATTCTTTTAAACCTTTTTCCCCAGCTTTACGGAGATATAAAATGGTTGAACAACATTTTCAAAACCGCACTCAAAGGTTTTTCTTTAAAGGAGAAAAGGGTTTGTGTCGTTTCCGATTTAGAGATGAGTGTAATGAGTGAAAAGTTTACTTGTTTTGTGAAGTGCACTTTTTTTACCCCCCTACATTACATCAGTCTTTGACCAAGGTGAAATAAATATCTGGATAGGAAAAAAAAACTAATGGAGCCTTGATTATGATAAAAGATTTTCCAACTGAGCCAGAGATATTACACTTACTATTTCTGTGTGTTAAACAACAAAATATTTTCTTCTTGTGACGTAATGAGTAATTTTGTTTCGCCATATTCCGTGTATTAGAGAGGGGTTAGTTAATTTATGATGTGGTGGTTGGCAACAGCGTTGGTTCGAGGAATCATTTACCCGAGCCAGGAGCGAGTGTTTGCGTGATCCTCCGCGCGCTGTATGTATGTAGGCCGGGCAACGCGAACGAGATAATATTTGTTGACAGAGCAGCGTGCGTGGGCTTCGCCGTTCTCTGCAGATAAAGTAAGCCACGCAATTAGGGCGAAGGCACGACGCAATAATAATAATAGCAAACAACTAACCCGGTCGGTGGACCATCAACAGCGGAAGCTGCCCAATCGATATTCAATCTACCCTAATATTATCTACTGAAAAAAACTAGTAACGATATAAAGACAAACAGACCTAAAAAAACCCACACCAGAGTGTTGTTGTTTTGTCACTGCTGTAATGCTTGTAGATAAAAATAAATTGAATCTGACATCTGAGGACACTTCTCATTGGCCAGTTCTTCTTCACCCAAAACTTTTATCTACACCACTTTACATAGCCGTAAATACTCGTGTGCTCCTTTTTCAATTTAAATTTCACGGTAAAAAAAATAAATGTAATCCGTCAGGCTAAACAAAATTTAACCCTTATTTATCACGGTTGGACTGTTTCTTGTGTAAAATCCCTATTGACGTTTTCCCGACAGGTCCAAACCTCGCGAGTGACGTTTTCCCGACAGGTACATATCACAACTGAAGTCTTCCCGAATGGTCCAAATCACGATTGACGTTTTCCCGATAGGTCCAAATCAAAATTCATGTTTTCTCGACAGTTCCAAATCGCACCTGAAGTCTTCCCGAAAGGTCCAAATCACGATTGAAGTTTTCCCGAAAGGTCCAAATCGCAACTGAAGTCTTCCCGAAAGGTCCAATTCACGATTGACATTTTCCCGAAAGGTCCAAATCACGATTGACATTTTCTCGACAGGTCCAAATCGCACCTGAAGTCTTCCCGAAAGGTCCAAATCACGATTGACATTTTCCCGACAGGTCCAAATCGCAACTGAAGTCTTCCCGAAAGGTCCAAATCACGATTGAAGTTTTCCCGAAAGGTCCAAATCGCAACTGAAGTCTTCCCGAAAGGTCCAAATCACGATTGACGTTTTCCCGTTTTTAATTATTGCGTGGAACAATTTTAACGTGGATCCGGCACGGTTGTAAAGACAACTCTAGCTAGGACCCCGAAGAGGGGGGATTTGTAGAAGGCGGTGGAAATTTTTTAAAATATAGGGAGAAAAACATTTAAAAAATAATAAGATGTTGTAGTGACGGAAATCATAAGAAAAAATTTATACAGTCGGACTAATTCGTTTGTAAAATAATTAACAGTAAAATAATTTACTGAATATGTTTTATTAGTGTATTTTATCCATTTATTTATTATTCGGGATATTGACTTGTCGAGGAAACGTCAATCGGGATGGTAACGTTCCTGGAAAACGTCAATCGGGATGGTAACGTTACTGGAATACAACAATCGGGTTAGTAACGATCTCGGTAAACGTCAATCGAGATAGTAACGTTTTTCGGGCTGGTATTACATACAGGGTGTTTCGAAAAGAATATACGTATTACAAAAGTATTATTTTATCAAAACTATCGATCGCTGCGCCTCGACTAGGCTCTTGGAGAAACGAATACATAGTCTAGTTTACATTAATAGCCGTTAGATGTGTGTGTAAAGTTTAATATTTTTATGTCTTAAAGTTTAATAAATATATGGATTCGAAATACGTATATTATTATTTTTGAAACACCCTGTAATAGTGTGACAACTACGGCTGATGAGAAACTCGGTACTGCCGCCATCTGTGATAATTTCGGGTTTACAAATCAAAACCCGGGCTGCCTTACTCATATGTTAATACCATGTTCCTATTTCGACCCCCCCATTGTCAATTTTTCTTTACGGTAATATTTTTATTGTAACGTCATTACTTTCAGCGATTGTCTCCTGGGGGCGGGACTGGAGCCGATTTATTAAAGAGTGTGAAGGGGTTGAACTCACCGTTGGATGTCACACAATCGCTAACAACTTCCCCCCTCTCCACCCCCCACCAAGAGGGATGAATATTCTTCATCCTACTAACAACAACCCCCCAGCGTTCAGTCCTAAGCCCCGGCCGGGTTGCAGATGTTCGAGGACAACGGAGCAGGTCCTTAGGCAGAGGGGGAAAGACTCGCAACCCTTATCATCCCCCCACCAACCCACCCCAAATCAAGTCACTTATAAAGTAGACAAATCTCGACACAGAAATTATTTACACGAGTCGACGTTTCGTCACCCACATTCGAAACTTCCTGAGGGTGTAAAATTTTCAATGTAGAAAATCGGATTTCGTCCTTGGCCTAGTCAACCCTTGGCTACACCTTGCTCTACCTGTAACGTGACATACGTACACACACACACACGTTACCGCGCATTTCTTTTCTTTTCAAAAATATAGTAATAATTCGCGCGTAAGCAAGCAACAACGTCTCTGGTGGTATTATGTTAGCAATCAATATCCCTGGTTGTAAACAGAAATATCTTTGGGTTCGCAAATATGTCATTTCCATTTATTATTATTTTTCTTTCGCGTGATTTAAATTAATTTAAAAGTGTAACATTAATATACGTTTGATGTTAAATTGTTGACCACAAAGGAAATTAATACTGAAGGTCACAAATAGTGAAAATTACAATGAATAAACAGTAAAGGAAAACAATTGAAGTTATATTTTCTTTGAACTGAACGTATTGTTGATGTCTGTATTCCTTTGCTTTGCTTGGAGCTGGATGTGTGTGTGTTAGGGAGACATCCCAGGGAGACGATTCATTGTCTGTATACATTTATATATATAAACAATCTATTCAATTAGTTAATTGAATAAATTTACTTAAATAATTTTAATTCATATAATTCAACCGAAATTGTTTGTTTCCATTGTTATTAATTATATTTTCATTTCAAATATATTACATGTACTTTGTACGTTGAAAAACCAGAGACTGTATCAAACTCGCCCCTGGCTGATGACGTCACGTCAGGACCAGTGACGTCACGACGCTTGCATTTGCCCCGAGACGCGAACTCAAAGCACCACCAGATCCTCTCCTCTTTCCAGTCCATCTTACTACTGCTGGTGCAACAGAAACCAGCTACAACCATACCATGGTACAGCAATACCGAGGGGAAAAAAAACTAACTACTGGCAAAAATATTATACCCCCATTAGGCCTGAGTGGCTCGTGTTTTCTTCATGCATTATATAAAACGGTTTAACCATTTTGTAAAAATATAATAAAAGTCGTTTATTCGTTTTGATACGAATATTTATTTATGTAATGTCGCATACCTTCCACATCCCCCCCCTTTTCAAATACCTTCCTATGCTATTAAAGAGGAGATCTCCTTCATCTAGCCTGTTAACGGTTCATGGGACATTTCCCTTCCCCCCCCTTTTTCGATTGGCTTCATGGTCGACACTTTTTTACCCCTCCCGTGTGGTGGTACATAGATGGCGTCGAAGCCTCGCAAGTGGTAGTGGAGCGGACATTTTCACGTGATGACTCAGCAACAGACCGCCGACCGATGTGTCTTTATTGAATGAAACCCCCCTTTAATAGCTTCCATTTCTTCTGGAGCGGGTGATGCTTAATAACCTCCGAGGCGCAACACCATATTCACCACTGCTTCATTTAGCCAATTGGAAAAGTGGTTTTACGTCTTATGGCGGCCGAGAAACAGGAGAAGAAGAAAGGAGGAGACCGCAGCAGCAAAGTGTTGGCTGGCCTTCCTTGTCTTCGCCGTCGTCGTCTTCTTCGGACGCTTTCTCCAGAAAAGTTGTGCCCGGTCATCCGCGGGATCCCAATTAGCAGGCCTGCTGTTGCTTCTTTTCTACTAACCGGTAAAAATTCCCTCTACATCGGCTCCTCGGCTGACTCCTGACATTTCTTTTTTAAAGGGGGGAAAATTAACCTCATTCAGGGACCAGAAAGCGGAGGATAAGCGCGCAACTCGCCACGAATAGGTCCGTTTCAGTTTTATAATTTCATTAATTGAGAGCCTACTTTCACGAGCACAGCTTTCTACGGCTGCAATCTTCTCCTCTCAGTTACGACACTCGGTGCAGAACCTCATTTTATGGATCTATTCCCCCCTCACAATGATTGAGATTGCGCATCACTTCTTCTTAACTTCTACCGTGTCTCTTTTACCTGTTGCACATTTTCCCAACGACAATATTCCGATTTATGATATGTATCCGAAAGGTCATTATCCCGAATGACGCTTTCCAGGAAGGTCAGTATCCCGAATGACGCTTTCCAGGAAGATCAGTATCCCGAATGACGCTTTCCAGGAAGATCAGTATCCCGAATGACGCTTTCCAGGAAGATCAGTATCCCGAATGACGCTTTCCAGGAAGGTCATTATCCCGAATGACGCTTTCGAGGAAGATCAGTATCCCGAATGACGCTTTCCAGGAAGATCAGTATCCCGAATGACGCTTTCCAGGAAGGTCATTATCCCGAATGACGCTTTCCAGGAAGGTCATTATCCCGAATGACGCTTTCCAGGAAGGTCATTATCCCGAATGACGCTTTCCAGGAAGGTCATTATCCCGAATGACGCTTTCCAGGAAGGTCATTATCCCGAATGACGCTTTCCAGGAAGATCAGTATCCCGAATGACGCTTTCCAGGAAGGTCATTATCCCGAATGACGCTTTCCAGGAAGGTCATTATCCCGAATGACGCTTTCCAGGAAGGTCAGTATCCCGAATGACGCTTTCCAGGAAGATCAGTATCCCGAATGACGCTTTCCAGGAAGGTCATTATCCCGAATGACGCTTTCCAGGAAGATCAGTATCCCGAATGACGCTTTCCAGGAAGGTCATTATCCCGAATGACGCTTTCGAGGAAGGTTATTATCTCGAATGACGCTTTCCAGGAAGGTCATCATCTCGAATGACGCTTTCCAGGAAGGTCATTATCCCGAATGACGCTTTCCAGGAAGGTCATCATCTCGAATGACGCTTTCCAGGAAGGTCATTATCCCGAATGACGCTTTCCAGGAAGATCAGTATCCCGAATGACGCTTTCCAGGAAGGTCATTATCCCGAATGACGCTTTCCAGGAAGGTCATCATCTCGAATGACGCTTTCCAGGAAGGTCATCATCTCGAATGACACTTTCCAGGAAGGTCAGTATCCCGAATGAAGTTTTCCACAAACGTTACGTTCCCGATTTACGTTCTACATATCCGTACCTTTCTCTTTATTAATTAAATACTACTGCTATATTATTTTTGTTGTTTCCTTTTTTTTTGACCCGTGGCTCTCTATAGATTTACTTTATATTTCCCCACCCTCCTACATAGGAAAGTTTGCACCACCCCCCAACGCGACCAGCAAGTATTTATATGTGGTGCAGCACTTTACTACATTTCTGTCCTCTTCCTGTGACTACCATCATATACACGATTTTGTTTTTTAAATCAGAATTTATTTGTAAGCCTCGTTTCACATAATCCTCATCCAATTTTCGTCGTACGTAGTATGCGTCATCTTAAACTTTTATTTGTGGCGTTAATATAGGTTCTTTTTAATTTCCTGATTTTCCGTCACCGGACATAATTTCGATAGTGGAATAGTACTGTCATATACGTTTTTCGTAAATCAATGTAAATAATGTTGAGTACAATTGTTTTTTTAAAAAAAAATCCTCTACCGAAGCCTCCTCCTCGATCCTCCTTTCCACAACCCCCCCACCACGGGGTGCAAAACTTGAACTGTTAAAGGAGGAGAAAAAAAAATTAGAAGTTTCAGTGAGAGGAGACAAGGGGGGAAGGATTTTTTTTCGCTGCTGCATCATGAGGTGGATTCAGGATTGGGGGTACGGGGTGATTGGGTGAGGGAAAGAGAGCAGAGTTGGCGTGACTAATAAAGGACGGCCCAACTACTCAACCAAGTTTCGAAAATTTCTGAGTTGTCTGTTTTTTTTATAAACCGAAAAATTAGTGAAAAAACAGAGGATTTATCTGGACCGACTAAAGAATATTAAGTGTGTGAGTGTGAGCGGCACGAATAGAGAGAGAGAGAGAGAGAGAGAGAGAGAGAGAGAGAGAGAGAGAAATACACACGCGAGACAAGCGCGGAGAAAGCCGCTGCAAGTTTTCACGTCACGAACGAGAAAACGTGGGGACTATTAGTAGTCGTACTACTACTGTTGGCCAGCCTTTGAAATACTTCCCAGTAATTACCGCCGCCCTTTCTGTTCCCAATATATATATTTTTTCTGACTTTTCTCTCTCTCTTTTTCTTTCCCTTCCTCTCCTCCCTCTCCATCCTTCTCCTTGTATTTCAATTTTTCCTCTATATGTGTGTTTTTTTCTCGCCCGCCTCGCCCCGCCGCCGCCGCCGTGGACAGTGTGTGCCAACTGTTACGGGAGAAATTACGATCGTGCAGCATGATTCCAAAAGTACTTGGCCTCAGTTATCTTTTACTCGGTCGGTCGCTCGCTCGCTTTCTCTACACTTTTTCTCCCCCCCTCCCCCTCCCCCCGCACCCCACCCTCTTTCTTCCTCTATATCACATCTAAAATACAAAACATCTCACGTATTTGGAACCGCCTCTTAAGACATACATTGATTATTTTATTTTGGTAGCAGTTAAAAAAAATTTTTAAAGGTTTTCTCGGCCCATTTTTATGTAAAACAACACAACACGTTTTATTAATCCACCCCAATAAATAATTTCAACCCCCCCTTTAATAAAGTTATTGCTATTATCTGACAATACGTTAATTTTAAAAATGAAAAAAAAATTGGGTCAAAACACTATTCATTTGTTTTTACGACGTTTCGTCGACATGTTTTGATTTCTTGAAGGAACAGATAAGTAATTAATTAAATTTCCAGTAAATAAGGGAGTAAAAAAAATTTCTGATTCACGACCAATTAGTAAAGGGGATAATTTTTTTTCTCTCTTTGAAATCGTTTAAATGTCATCAACTTGTAATGAGGGATTATTTGGAAATACAGGGTAGGAACATAATTATAATATTTTATTTTCGTTCCCCATATATATATAGAATTAATTATCAATTTCCAGGTAATCATTTGCGTTCCAGTCAGTCACCTTTATTTAACCTTTAGAGCAGGAAACTTTAAACCCCGCTAATTATTTATATATATTTTACATTTCCTTCTACAAGACGATAATAGTTGTGAATTAAGTTGTTTGCACGTGTTGTTGTCGTCGTTTTTTTATATCGTCTCTCCTCCCCCGCTGTCCCCCATTTTGCTGAAGATTAATATCCAGTTTTCGTACCGTTTACCTATTATTTTCCTTGTCTCGTGCCTTTTCTTTTCTTTTCTTTTCTTTTCCGTTGCCGCCGCGCGTCGTCGTTGTTGCAGTTTTAATATGAATTACGCTGTTTTAAAGAGCACGAGAAAACCAGTTTTTTTCCCCCTCCTCACATCGGCTTGAAACTTTTATGACTTGAAACGCAAACAAGGTATTACGTTGTCAAGTTGCACGGTTTTTTTTTCTATATTAAAAGAGGGGGAGAGAAATTTTTTTTTTTTAATTAATAGGTTCAGTTTTGTTAATTTATAAGACATTAGTTGCGGCTTTTTCCTAGACAGAGCTTTATTTATTTTTCCTTCTGTGAACCTGTGTGTGTGTGCAGTGGTTTTACTGGTTACGTCACAAGAGGTCTTTTAACATATATATTTATTTATTTATTTTTGTTCCTTGAATTACGCTCTGTTACAGAATTATCCGGTGTAACAAATAAGCCATACTTATCTGACTGGTCAAAAAAGGAAAACTGATAACGTACTTTAATAAATGACAAGTAGTTTTAAAGGTAATAAAAAAAACTAAATCGAATAAGTTTACGACTAAATTACAAAGTTTTTATTTTAGGATAGAGAGAGAGAGAGACAGCGAAGAAAAATGCTTCAAATAAAGCTCAGATCAAGAGCGATAAATCTAAATTTGTAAGAAAAAAAAATTATCTCACATTTATCGAATTCCTAATTAAAATTATTAAAAAATAAACTATGCGAACCTAGCTTAGCTTTTAGATAATTTTAATGTTTGTTAGTTAAGTTTTTAATTTATATCAGTAACATTAGGGTTGGGGGGTGTTGTAACATTTCCTCTCAGTACAGCCACACGTTGGGCGCCATAAATTTTTTCAAAAATGTAATAGGTAATTTTGCATTAAATATAACCCCTTTCTGCGGGAATTGGGTGAGTGAATAAGCTTGGAAAATTATT
This sequence comes from Eucriotettix oculatus, assembly GCA_034510155.1. Taxonomy (NCBI): domain Eukaryota; kingdom Metazoa; phylum Arthropoda; class Insecta; order Orthoptera; family Tetrigidae; genus Eucriotettix; species Eucriotettix oculatus. The sequence continues at coordinate 957,551 of JAEMUL010000009.1, forward strand.
ACAATAAACTTGTTAATTAAAAAAAATAATAATGGGAAGAATTTTATTAATCATGAAAATTGGGGTCGGATACTTTTCTAACCGATGGAAGAAAGAAAGTTGGATTTAAACCCTCTGAAGGACTGGAGGGAAAGGTGGAATCCCCTCAGCATGTTCGTGAATCAAAGCGAAACAGGAAAACCCTTGGCAGTTACTTCCAACATATGTAATGGCTTTTTTTTTCTTCTTCTCCTCTTCGTCCTTAAAATAACCAGTATAATTTATTCAGTCATTACCGAACTGAACAACTCGCTTCCTGAATTAGATTTATCAAGTTGTGACCTTTTCCTCTCTTTTTTTTTAATTTTCTTCATTGCACACAGAATGCTGACGGCCTTGTAAAATAAAAAAAGAAGAAGAAGAAGGAAGACCGCGAGGAGTGGATTCTTAGTAGTAATTAAATATCACCAACGGAAGTTAGGTACTTAAGTGGATACCTTCTTTTTTTTAAAAAAAATAATAATAATAAAAATAAAAACATTTAAATGGATGCCTTTGAAAGAAAAAAATAAATCCCTCTAGGACAAATTATAAATGCAATTTTGTGGCCGCCATTAGCGAAGTCTGGCCACGGGAAGGAATTTCTTCTGAAATTGAATTCTGACGTTGCCAAGAATTTATATCACATAAAGAGAGAGAGAGAGAGAGAGAGAGAGAGAGAGAGAGAGAGAGATTAACGACGATGATCCATTCGTTTAAATACGTTTGTGAAAGGGAGGAGAGGAAGGAAGAGGGGAGGGGAGAAAAAAGGAGGAAAAAGAATCCTTTCAATCCTCTAAAAGCTTCTGCTATCTAACTAAAGAGACATTAAACGATAAGAGGAACATTAAATCAAATAGCGTCTGATATTAAAAACGAAAAAACAAAATAATATTCCGACCGGGTTTCTTTTTTCAGACAAGTTTTATCTATATTTTTCAATCACACAACGTTTCGGTGCCAAATTCACATCTTCTTCGGGTTTACTTCTTTACAATACATATTTCAATTTATACGTAGTCAAACATACGATAGGAAGGGGAATACATTACACCCCTTACGGACGCTAATGAAAAAAAAACGCGCGGCTGCTCTAGTGACCAACCTGGTTCCGTGCGCGGGTTTAATTTTGTATAAAATAAAATCTGTTTCAAACCTGATCAAGTTGTGACGTCATTGAAAAGAAGGACGTGGCTTCTGATTATTTTCACCTCCCCCTTCCCTATTTTTCTCCCCCCTCCTATCCTTGAACGCGTTCCTTTATGACTCATAGTCTCAACTAATTTATTTTCATATTTTTTTGGAGTATCTTTCGATGTCGGAATTAATTATTATTTTTTGGTGTGTTTTGCCGGACTTGCGGGGCAGAGAGTGTTGGCCCTTGTGCAAGAAAGCAATCAACGAGACGAGAAGAAGAAGAAGAAGAAGAACTCTTGCTTGCTCGACCGCCAAGGGTGAAGATAAGAAAAGCTTTCGCCATTGGCAAGCAATAAAACTGCCGCTTCTTTCTATTTTTTAATCACACAACGTTTCGGCGCCAAATTCACATCTGCTTCAGGTTTACCTCTTTGCAACGCGTGTGAGAAATACATATTTCAATTTATACGTAGCCAAACATACGATAGGACGGGGAATACATTACACCCCTTACGGACGCTAATGAAAAAAAAACGCGCGGCTGCTCTAGTGACCAACCTGGTTTTGTGCGCGGGTTTATTTTTGTATAAAATAAAACCTGGTCACGTTGTGACGTCATTGAAAAGAAGGACGTGGCTTCTGATTATTTTCACCTCCCCCTTCCCTATTTTTCTCCCCCCTCCCATCCTTTAACGCGTTCCTTTATGACTCATAGTCTCAACTAATTTATTTTCATAATTTTTTTTCGGAGTATCTTTCGGTGTCTGAATTATTTTTTTTTTGTGTGTGTTTTGCCGGACTTGCGGGGCAGAGAGTGTTGGCCCTTGTGCAAGAAAGCAATCAACCAGACGAGAAGAAGAAGAAGGAGAACTCTTGCTTGCTCGACCGCCAAGGGCGAAGATAAGAAAAGCTTTCGCCATTGGCAAGCAATAAACTGCCGCTTCTTTTAATACATCTTCTTCCCCCTCTCCCTCCCCCCTCCCCGCCTTTCCCTCCCCCATACACACACAAGGCCGACGTTTCGTCACAGCGCCTTCCTTATATGTGTGTTTCTCTCTCCCTTTTATGTGCGTGTGTGTGTGTGTATGTGTATACCGGGTCCTTACAAAAGAAGAAACTTTGGCGTGCGTGACCCAACATTAACGGTAAAAAAATCCACCGGCAATTAAGGGGAGATCGTACGTAATCCAATCATAGCGTCGGTGACGTCACTCACTGGTCGCCGCCATCTTGTAAAATATGTACGCTCCGGGCGACCCAGGAAGAGGACACGTTGCGAAATGAAAATGAAGAGCAAAAAAAAAATTATAGTAGTTGATTTATTTACCTATTTATTCTCTTAAAAAATTCGGTTTAATTTTGTATTTTAAATCATTTAAAAGCAGCAGCAAAAATAAATAAATAAAAGAAAAATAAGCCGAAATACGATTTTTAAAAAAGTAAGGCAACAGGAAACGTTTACCCTTTTCCTGACTTCCCCTTTCCAATTTTTTTTCATTTTTTTTCTGACATGTCTTTGTACTGTTTTAAATCTTGAATTTCAGGTTGAAGACAAAAAATTTTTTTTTACTAATCTCCTTTTTCTCTCCAATCTGTTCCTTTTCCAAAATAGTTATCAGGAGCAAGGTAACCACACCCTTGTCTAACTTCCCCATGGTTCCAATGGTTCTTTATGTTCTGACATGTCTTTGTCCGATTTTTTAATCTCAACTTTCAGGCAGCAGAAGCACGTTTTTTTTCTCGTATTAATCTCCTTTTGTTCCAATCTGTTTATTTTCCTTTTCCAAAATGGCCTTCAAGGGAGAGGGGAGGAGGGGGAGGAGGGTTGGCAAGGAAAACAATAAACACCCTTCTCTTTTTAATCTCCCTTTTCCAATGATGCTTACTTCCAACATTTTTTCTGTTCGATTTTAAATCAGGTTTTGTGCTCCAATCCATTTCTCTTTCCCTTTTTTTTTATTTCAAAAAAATGGCCATCAGTTTTCACCGTGTCAAATCGCCTTTTTACCAAAAATTCAAATAAAGACAGCCTCTGTGTTGCCGTATTCTTTTTTTTTTGATCATCATTTCTCCCCCCATGCCCAGCGCTTCGTAACAGACCTACAACACTTTTGTCAATGACGTCAGAAAAAATATAATTCGCTGATATCACAGTATCCGAAAAAAAACAAAAAATTTCGGCGGCCTCAATTTCTTTTTTTTTCGGTGATTCACTCACTGTTTAAATTTCTATTTTTTCTTTTTTTCCCTGTTTCAGCTTAATATATTCCGACTTGTTTACCCCTCCCCCCCTATTTCTCCCACCTCCAGGTCTTTCAGAATTGGTTATTAATGTTGTTAACCGCGTGTTTATACCCAGCGTATTTATTTAATTGATAAGATTTCCCTACCACCTTTTAGGGTTGACGGAAAGTGGGTCCTCCACGAGACCTTTTGCGGATAACTTTCTCTTAGCATTTGCGTGAGCTTGTCTTCTCCTCCTCCTCCTCCTCGTCGTCGTCTTAAATGTCATTGTGACGACGAGGTGCGAGACTTTGCTATGCAAAGTGGCAGGCAGGCTGTGGGAGGCGCCGCCCAGATGGTAATTGCCGACTTCGCTCTGGCGGAAAAGCGAACGAGCCAAGTGGAAGACGAGATCGCAGCTTCAAGAGTCAAGTCAAGTCAACAGGACTCGGGGGGGAAAATAAGAGGCAGTCAACCATGACTCGTTAAAGACAATGCAGCACGTAGCTGTTTAACGTCTAAGAAAAGGGGATTTTTAATATTCAACCACTAAAGAGGGAGGGGGGAAAAAGAGAGTCAATTTTGGGTTGATACGACATTTACAAACAATGGCAAAAAAAATGGAATTATTTTTAAAAACAAAAGGTCTCGATAATCTCTAAAATTTTCTGAAATGAAATGGAATCAAATAAAGACTTATCTGAAATAATTATATTTATATGGCATATACGATTGTGGTATTTTAACTCATTTAAAACTAATATATAAAACTTAAGAAAATATAGAAAATTATGAAGATGGAATGTAGAGTCGGTGATGTACGGAGGAGCACTAAACATTAGTAAAAAAAAAATTTTGGGAGATTATAAATTTTAGAGAAACAGAAAGAAGAGAGAGAGAGAGAGGGAGGGAGAGGAAGAGAGAAGATGTAGAAACGAGGGAGGAATGGAACTGGAAAGAGAAAACGGGATGAGAGAAGAAAGAAAATGGAGCGAGAAAGACGAGAGAGAGACGAGACGAAGAGAGAAAAATATTTGAGGGATAGTGAAGACAGAGCCCCCAATAGAGAGTGAGTAGAATAAGAAGAAGAGTGGGCGGGAAAATAAAAAGGAGACGAAGGAAGAAGATAAATTAAAAGCTGAAGAAAGAGACAGGAAAGAAAAGAAAGAAAAAGAGGACGGAAAGAGAAAACAAGACGTATGAGGGAAGAGTAGAGAATATTGAGAGAGACTGGGAGAAAGAAAAAAAAATAGAGAGAGAGGAGAAATTGACAAATATTTTTTTAAAAAAAAGAGAGAGAAAAGAGAGACGGAAGAAATACAGAAAATTAGATATAAGAAGAGGAGCATCAGATAGGAGAAGAGGGACAGGAAGAAAAGAAGAGGGCCGAGGTGTAAGGGAGAGTGGAGTAGAAGGAGAAAGAGGAAGAAGAGGGAGAAGGAGAATTAACCTTCCAGAAAAATTAGTGAGGATAAGAGAAATTTACAAGCTATTTATTAGATATCCTAGATTATTGATATAAACACGAGCGAGCACGCACGACGACGACGCCGTAGATCAATGCTGTGAGACAATTCACGCGGCCGACAAATATTTATTCCACAGTACTATAAACACTTCTACTTAAGTCAGGCCTTAATTCCAGTTGGACCTGTGTAATAGAGAAGAAGAAAAAAAAGGGGGGGAAAAGAATAGCCAAGTGACGTAACAAGGTATAGAACGAAACGAATGTTATTATATAATAGCCGACAGTTCAATGATTTCAAAATAAATACAAAAAAAAAGACGGCAAATCGGGAAAAAAAAATACAACTTTTAAAAGTCAAATTTAAGATCAAAATAAGTAAACCCGGAATATCTAACAGGTTATACTTGAAAAATAATGTTCTTATTTTGGGATAATGTAACAAGCTACAATTTGGGGTTTATTTTAGCGGAAAGCGAAAGAACTAATTCCTCCACAGAGTAATTGCGATATGCTCCACTTTTTCTCTTTTTTTATAAAAAGATTGGGAAGGTCTTTTCCTCAGTCGCCCGTTTTTCTGGGTTGTTGATCTGTGTCTGGACGCAAGTCGACGACCACGGAGTGTGTCATGGCCGCTTTTAATGAGCGTCTGCTTCAGCTTTTATCACTCCACCATATTGAACCGTGTCCCAGATCCCGCGTGCTCTTGCCTGCTTTCACCCGCCAATCCTCGTCCTCCTCCTCTCTTCATCTAACAGATTATCTTAGCACCCGATACAAATGAGAATTGAATAGGTTCCTTTATTATATTTCCCTCCCCTCCGGCTCCCCCCCTTTTTTTTTAAAAAAAATATACAGGTCATGATTAACCTCATTCAGTGGATGAAAACCTCCGTGATTGGCCACCTTCATGAAAAACACGACTAGTGAAGTTACGTCATCGATGACAATCCAAGGATTAAAATTGACAAGAGAGAGAGAGACATAAATGACAAGAAAATTTTTTTTAAAAAATATATATATATTACATGACTTACCTCAAAAGGGGGGTGAAAGTTAAGTGGATGATCGGTAAAAACATTTTCTGATTTACTGAAAAAAAAATTAAAAATAATAATAGTTTTTAACATCTGTAAGTTTAATATAAGTTTAAATAAAGCCAAAAAACAGACACACACACACACACAAAAAAAATTAATGAAACATAAAAAAAAACCTATACTTTAATAAAAACAACTACACGTTTCGGTCCTGATATGAACAACCCTCCCCTTCAGGTTGAACAAAATTTATAACATTTTCCAAAGATATTACAGTGGAGACAAATGATACAGTAAATAATTGGAAATATTTTTTAAAAAAGTTAAAAAAATATAATATAAGTTGGTTACACTTTCATAAGTGAGTGAATTGGGATCAAAAAATAATTATTTTTAGTAGGTATAATTTTTTTTTTACTGGGAGGACAATATTCCAAACATATTACAGGTAGAGGCAAAGAAAAGAGTTGATAATTAAAATATTTTTAAAAAATTAAAAATAACATAGGGAAGTCATTTTGAGGAAAACGATTTTCATTAGTCAGTGATTTGTGATCCAAAAAAAATATATTTTCTCTTTAAATAGAAATTTTTTTATTGGGTGATAAAATTCCAAATATATTACAAGTAGAGGCAAAGAAAAGAGTTGATAATTAAAAAAATATTAAAATATTTCAAAAAATTAAAAATAACATAGGGAAGTCATTTTGAGGAAAACGATTTTCATTAGTCAGTGATTTGTGATCAAAAAAATATATATTTTCTTTAAATAGAAATTTTTTTATTGGTTGATAAAATTCCAAATATATTACAGTAGAGGCAAAGAAAAGAGTTGATAATTAAAAAAATATTAAAATATTTCAAAAAATTAAAAATAACATAGGGAAGTCATTTTGAGGAAAACGATTTTCATTAGTCAGTGAGTGATTTGTGATCAAAAAAAATATTTTTTCTTTAAATAGAAATTTTTTTATTGGGTGATAAAATTCCAAATATATTACAGTAGAGGCAAAGAATAGAGTTGATAATTAAAAAAATATTAAAATATTTAAAAAAAATTAAAATAACATAGGGAAGTCATTTTGAGGAAAACGATTTTCATTAGTGAGTGAGTGATTTGTGATCAAAAAATATATATTTTTTCTTTAAATAGAAATTTTTTTATTGGGTGATAAAATTCCAAATATATTACAGTAGAGGCGAAGAATACAGTAAATAATAAAAAATTTATTTTAAAAAGTTAAACTAACATACGGAAGTCATTTTTAGAAAAGTTTTTCGAAAGTGAGTGAATTGTGATTGAAATGTTTTTTTAAGCAGATTTTTTTTAATTTGAGTGATAACATTCCAAATATATTACAGTAGAGGCGAAGAAAAGAGTTGATAATTAAAAATATTAAAATATTTCAAAAAATTAAAAATAACATAGGGAAGTCATTTTGAGGAAAACGTTTTCCATTAGTGAGTGTGAGTGATTTGTGATCAAAAAGAAAATATTTTTTCTTTTAAATAGAAAATTTTTTATTGGCTGATAAAATTCTAAATATATTCAGTAGAGCAAGAATAGTCAATAATAAAAAATTAATTTCAAAAAATTAAAAAACGTAGGAAGTCATTTTGAGAAAACGATTTTCATTAGTCAGTGAGTGATTTGTGATCAAAAAAATATTTTTCTCTGAATAGAATTTTTTTATTGGTGATAAATTCCAATATATTACAGTAGAGGCAAAGAATAGTCAATAATCAAAAAAATATTAAAATATTTCAAAAAATTAAAAATAACATAGGGAAGTCATTTTGAGGAAAACGTTTTCCATTAGTGAGTGTGAGTGATTTGTGATCAAAAAGAAAATATTTTTTCTTTTAAATAGAAAATTTTTTATTGGCTGATAAAATTCTAAATATATTACAGTATAGGTGAAGAATACTGTAAATATTTAAAAAATATTAAAATATATTTTATAAAGTTAAACTAACATACGGAAGTCATTTTTAGAAAAGTTTTTCCAAAGTGAGTGAATTGTGATTGAAATTTTTTTTATTGAGTATAACATTCCAAAGATATTACAGTAGAGGCAAAGAATAGAGTTAATAATCAAAAAAAACATTAAAATATTTTAAAAAGTTAAAATAACTTACGAAAGTAATTTTGAGAAAAGTTTTTCATAAGTTGGTAACTCATTCATAAGTGAGTGAATTGTGATCAAAAAATAATAATAATTTTTTTATGTAGGATTTTTTTTATATTGGGTGATAAAATTACGTGTTGTCGTTGCCTGCCGATGCTGTCTTACAGAAAAAAAAACCCCTTTTTCTCCGTCTATATTTTCCTCCACAATTACGTGTGAACTATGGGTGATTCAAAATAACCCTATGTTGATTTATTTTAAGGAAGGGATGTGGTCGTATTGTTCATTGAAGAGACCACAAGGAGTGGCAGAGAAGAATAATTCGTGTCCTCTCCTTGACATTTGCTAATCCACGGGTCTCCGTTCCGTGTTGTTGTAGCACCTTTATTTACGTACAAGAGCCACTCCCGCCATATTTATAAAGTTTCCATGTAGGGACGAACACAATGGGGGGACGAGAGAGAGAGAGAGAGAGAGAGAGAGTCCCACAGTCCCGACGGAAAGAGTTTGTTGGAAAAAGTACGACCTTCTTTATAACATAATTTATGTGACTAATAACTGTTATTCCACTAATATCAGGTCTTCAACCTAAAATTCAAGATTTAAAACTGTACAAAGACATGTCAGAAAAAAAATGAATAATTGGAAAGGGAAAGTCAGAAAAGGGTAAACGATTCCTGTTGCCTTACTTTTTTTTAAAAAAAAAAGAAGACATCATTAGATAGAGAGAAAAAAAATATGAATATGTGGGGTCGGAAAGAGAAAAGAGTCCGTAAGAATTTTAACATATTGGTACTAGTGGCGGGAAAAGACAAATGGATTGTTGGAGGATCCGAGAGCGGCTTGTGAAGGGGATAGGATAAGGGAAGAAAAGGGAGAAAGCTAAGAATGTATCCAAAGAAAAAACAACGTCATACATCAGGCAAGATGTCTTCTCTTCAAATATCATGGGAAGTTGTGAGATACCATCAAGGAGTGTGAAGGTAAGTCATTGGCCACGTAAGGAGGAGGATTTCTATACTAGAAAAAGAAGAAAAAAAACCTATCAAGGATTGGAATGGGAAAAAAGATTTGCCAAGTGAATTATCGGGAATGTTGGCATTTTACCGGGGGAGGTGTGAGGGTGGTCAGAGACGTGGACGTGAAGACGACGGGGCGAGGATTGTTGAGAAAAGGTTGTGGACGAGAACAGAAGGGATAACTTAGATGGAAAGGGTGAAAAAAGAAAAATTAAATCTCCACAAACCCCATTGAAATTAACGTTGTGAAATTTTTAGGGACGTCTAAATCGACTACACGACCTTGTTTATTGGGTGACAGAAGGTGCTGAAGAAGAAGCAGCGGTGGAACCTGGAGAAGCGAAAGCGAGGTGAAATGTGATAGAATTTTTTTCGGCCAGGGGGGGACGAGGAAACGAGGACGGGAACCATTCGTGGACTGAATTATTCATGGCGAGGAAGAAGGGCGAAGTAACTGCTTTGCTAGGTTAAGTAAGTAAGTAAGCGAGGAGCTTTCCAACAGTCAGTCACAAATGGCCGCCGCCGTGGTTCTGCTACTAAAACTAACTTGCGGAGAAAGTTGCTGCTCGGAAACAATTAGTGTGCCTTGCCTCGTTTCGTCGTTGTTGTTATGTGCCAACGTTTTCACCTCGTCAGTTCACGAGGGGGGACGGTGAAGGGAGGAGGAGGAGGAGAGGGCCGTGTGTGACCTTTTACCAACAAGGGAGCTTTCGTTTCCGTCACATACTTGCCGCTGTGGTAGAAAGGTTATGTATGTCACTCAGTCCCCCGAAAACGTGTGTCGCAAAAAAAAAATCATCTGGAAAAACGGGGTACAATTGGATTTCCAATATCTCTGTGCTTTTGTTGTCGTAGCTCCCCTTTTATCCCTGGTATCTTACATCTGGAAGATTCGATGCTAATTAATGTATTCTTTGCTTTAATAAAAATTAAATCGTATAGTCCGTGATAACAGCGTCCTTGCTCAAGTAATATCTCTGAACATTTCTACTTATATCGCCAGGTTAACAGAACGTTGAAATCATCTGGAAGACTCGGTACTAAATAATGGATTTAAAAAAATCGTAGTCAGTGATAACAATATCCTTGCTCAAGTAATATCTCTGAACATTTCTACCTTTATCGTCAGGTTACAAAAGTTGAAATCATCTGGAAGACTCGGTACTAAATAATGGATTCTTTTTTTAAAAAAAAAATATCGTAGTCAGTGATAACAATATCCTTGCTCAAGTAATATCTCTGAACATTTCTACCTTTATCGTCAGGTTAACAAAACGTTGAAATCATCTGGAAGATTCGGTACTAAATAATGGATTATTTATTGCTTTTTTTAAAAAAACATCGTAAATTCGGTAATAATATCGACCTTGCTCAAGTAATATCTCTGAACATTTCTACTTATATCGTCAGGTTAACAAAACGTTGAAATCATCTGGAAGACTCGGTAGTCAAATAATATGAGATTGTATATTGATTTGCTTTTTAAAAAACAAATCGTAGAGTCAGTGATAACAATATCCTTGCTCAAGTAATATCTCTGAACATTTCTACTTTTATCGTCAGGTTAACAAAACGTTGAAATCATCTGGAAGATTCGGTACTAAATAATGGATTATTTATTGCTTTTTTTAAAAAACATCGTAGAGTCAGTGATAACAATATCCTTGCTCAAGTAATATCTCTGAACTTTTCTACTTATATCGTCAGGTTAACAAAACGTTGAAATCATCTGGAAGATTCGGTACTAAATAATGGATTATTTATTGCTTTTTTTAAAAAAACATCGTAAATTCGGTAATAACATCGACCTTGCTCAAGTAATATCTCTGAACATTTCTACTTATATCGTCAGGTTAACAAAACGTTGAAATCATCTGGAAGATTCGGTACTAAATAATGGATTATTTATTGCTTTTTTTAAAAAAAAATCGTAGAGTCAGTGATAACAATATCCTTGCTCAAGTAATATCTCTGAACATTTCTACTTATATCGTCAGGTTAACAAAACGTTGAAATCATCTGGAAGATTCGGTACTAAATAATGGATTATTTATTGCTTTTTTTAAAAAAAATCGTAGAGTCAGTGATAACAATATCCTTGCTCAAGTGATATCTCTGAACATTTCTACTTTTATCGTCAGGTTAGCAAAACGTTGAAATCATCTGGAAGACTCGGTACTAAATAATGGATTATTTATTGCTTTTTTTAAAAAAAAAACGAAAATTCGGTAATAACATCGACCTTGCTCAAGTAATATCTCTGAACATTTGTACTTTTATCGTCAGGTTAACAAAACGTTGAAATCATCTGGAAGATTCGGTACTAAATAATGGATTATTTATTGCTTTTTTTAAAAAAAAATCGTAAATTCGGTAATAACATCGACCTTGCTCAAGTAATATCTCTGAACATTTCTACTTTTATCGTCAGGTTAACAAAACGTTGAAATCATCTGGAAGATTTCGTATTAAATAATTGATTATTTATTGCTTTTTTAAAAAAAATCGTAAATTCAATAATAACATCCACCTTGCTCAAGTAATATCTCTGAACATTTCTACTTATATCGTCAGGTTAACAAAACGTTGAAATCATCTGGAAGATTCGGTACTAAATAATGGATTATTTATTGCTTTTTTTAAAAAAAAAGTTAAATCGAAAATTCGGTAATAACATCGACCTTGCTCAAGTAATATCTCTGAACATTTCTACTTTTATCGTCAGGTTAACAAAACGTTGAAATCATCTGGAAGATTCGGTACTAAATAATTGATTATTTATTGCTTTTTTTAAAAAAAAAAAGCTACATCGAAAATTCGGTAATAACATCGACCTTGCTCAAGTAATATCTCTGACCGCTAACGCAGCTGCGAAAGTTGTGCCGTAAAGCAATGTTAAATTGCTGCTGAGAGGTTTGAGTCCATTAGTTCAGGAGCTCAAACACCGACAAGGAATAAACAGGAGGAGACGTGAAATCATTGCTTCGGTGGCCATTTTGGGTCCACACCTAAATAACTCGGAAATGCTTTGTCCTACGATTTTCAGATAAACTACACAGTTTTTTTTCTGTACATTATGACCTACAAACCTAAAAATCTTTTATTTCTTTAGCTAATATTTATTCTTTTTCAGTCAAAGTCCTCAATATTGTTCTCAGGGGTAAATCCAATTTTCCTGGGAGGGGGGAGGGTGAGAGATGTGTTGAAATATTAATTCTTTTTATTCTCCGGTTTGCTACGAGTCAGCGAGACCTGAAAGTGGTGATTGTGGTTAGTTTAACGCCGTTACCGTGGCAACGACGTCGCTGAAAGCTGCTGCTGCTTCTCCCCATCTCTCACACTCCCCAAAGCAACAGGCAAGGGGGAGGGGGAGGAAGGTCGTTACACGTGACGTATTGCGTGTTAGAGAGACTAGAGATTAGGAGGGAGAAAGGGGGGAGGAATCACAGAGACTCCATTACCCCGTAAATTACAAGCTATTTATTAGATATCCTAGATTATTGATATAAACACGAGCGAGCACGACGACGACGCCGTAGATCAATGCTGTGAGACAATTCACGCGGCCGACAAATATTTATTCCACAGTACTATAAACACTTCTACTTAATTCAGGCCTTAATTCCAGTTGGAACTGTGTAATAGAGAAGAAAAAAAGGGGAAAAGAATAATTGGAAAAGTACAGCCAGGTGACGTAACAAGGTATAGAACGAAACGAATGTTATTATATAATAGCCGACAGTTCAATGATTTCAAAATAAATACAAAAAAAAGACGGTAAATCGGAAAAAAAATACAACTTTTAAAAGTCAAATTTAAAACCAAAATAAGTAAACCCGGAATAAAAGATAAATTTTAAGCCATAATGAGTAAAACCAGAAGAAAAGACAAATTTTAAACCAAAATAAGTAAACCCGGAAGAAAAGACAAATTTAAAACCAAAATAAGTAAACCTGGAAGAAAAGTAAAACCAATATTAGTAAACGTAAGATAAAACAAATAAAAACGTTACTAACAAGGGAAAAACAATTTATTCAAATATTAAACCAAAAGATGTTATAAACATATGAGAAAAACGAAAAAAAACAAATTTTCAAAATAGTAAAAGTAAGAATTAATTTTACCTACGGTAAAACAAAGAAGAAAATTTCCAAAATAAGTCCGAAGAAACAATAAAAATAATGACTCTGGAAGAAAAACAAATTTTTTTAGAGACCAAGGAAGTAAAGAAAATTGAACGAAACAAAGTCCTAATTTAACATAATATCTACCACGACGCTTTATTCCCACATTTCCTTCACATCTTAAACCAAAAATCTTATTATTTAGAAAATGATACAAATTAAAAAATATTCATAATAATAGTAATAATGTATATTTTATTTTTTTCCCCCCCGTAATAACATTTGAAGAAATTTTCCCAAAACTATAGTTCTTAATTTTCCAACGAAATATTCTGTATTCAAAAAAAAAATTTTAGTCCAGTTACCCTGAGGAAGTCCAGAAATATTGACGAAACAAATTGTCTGTATTTATTTATTTTTTTATTTATGACGACTGTTGTTTTTTTCCCCAGTGTTCCATCTTCATGAGCATTTTTTTCCCCCCAGTTTCTCCCGACGTTGCTGTTACTGCTGCTGCTGATGGTCTTTGCCCCTGATAAAGTCCTTCGTGGTGTGGTGTGGTGTAGGACAGTGAGTGAATGAATGAATGGACCCGTAACAATTGACTGTCTTATCGAAGTCATGCAACACCGCGTTCAGAGTCGAATCAACGGTGACGGGGCGGGGGAGGGGAGGGCATTGTTTTAACAATCATTTCACACATCAGGCGGTGTTGCCGTGGTTGCTAGGTTACTACAACCCGTCCTGCTGATCAATAATCACTGACGGATCTCTCCAGAGGGAATTAGCAATCAAAATCAGTCACTCGTGTCGCACACACACACACACACACACGCCGCCCCCTTTTTTTTAATCACCACTCACTCACACTCACTGGTGGAAAATATAAAACTCGGATCGTTAAGGGTTTTTCGCCGGTAGTTCCAAGGGAGAAGAACCAGAAGAAGAAAAAATTTTCGCACAGGGAAGCAGTGGAAAAAAATATATGGCAAACAAGACGTGAGAGAAAAAAATCAATTTTAAACTGAAAAATAAAATTAGCCCTGGTTTTCAGAAAAAAAAATTATACACCCTCCAGCGTTTATTATAATAATCACTTACAATTGTCAAGAGATTTTTCTATTTTTTTTAACAAAAAAAAGTGAAATAAGACAAACAATTTTTTTAAAGGGATATTTTTCGTATTGTTAGTCAAGTCTCCATCGTCCTACGTTTCCCATATTCATCAGGATATAATTTATCGAATGTGAGAGCAGCAACAACGGATGGTTAAGACGCCACATTGTGAGCAATTAAATATGGCGTATCATCTTCCTTCCCCCCTTCCCCCCACGCAACTGGAATTTTCATTAATATTAATTCTTAATGACTGTCACGCGTAGTCCACATTGGGTATACAATACATATTTTTTTTTGGTTAAAACTGAGAGCAGTTTTGTTTTTTTTCCTTTTCTGCTGAACCTCTATATTATATTGTCTTATTAAGTTGGGTGCAAGTAGACTCCCCAAAAAACCCTCCTGAATTGTTTTTCTTCTGTGTTCATGTGACTAGACTTTATTTAAGAGAATTACTTAAATTCACCATATTATTTTACTCTAATTTGGGAAATTATATTATTGCAGACTCTCCGCCGCCCCCTTTCCCCCGCCTTCAAAGTTTATTTTGTTTGACCCCGTCCGTCCATTGTGAAGAGTCCGGAGAGAGACTCTCTTTTTTTTTCGGAGAAAGCTTATATATAACTCTCCATCCTCTCGTGGTTGGTTCAGATGACATGGCCAGGAATTCAATTAGGGCCCGCGGAGAAAGACGAGGAGGGGTGACAGGCGGGCGGGGTGGATGGCGAGAGGCTCTCTTATTTCTCTCTCACGCCACCACTATTCGACGGCGTTCGGCTAAACGGAGACGATGGCGTCGAATGAAAGAGGAAAAAAAAAGAGAGAACCGCGAGAAGAAAGAAAATGGTAAAGGAGAACCTCCTACATCATCTGGAAGAGAAACCCTTTTAAGTTATACGGAAACCCGATTACGTCCCCAATTCTCCACCGCAACTTGAAGTAACCAGAGATTACCTGAAGAGTCAGAGATGCTAATACTGTGATCCAGCGCATTTACGCCAGTAGAATCCTCCGTTGTCCAACTGGACAAAACTTTTTTTTATTATCATGTCTGTTATTTAGCCTTTTTGATTTATTTTGGAGAAGACCAAATTACAAACTAAACAACAAACAATAAGTCAGAGTCAGAGATGCTAATACTGTGATCCAGCGCATTTACGCCAGTAGAATCCTCCGTTGTCCAACTGGACAAAACAATTTGTCTTTTATCATGTCTGTTATTTGGCCATTTTGATTTATTTTGGAGAAGACCAAATTACAAACTTTACAACAAAAAATAAGTCAGAGATGCTAATACTGTGATCCAGCGCATTTACATTTACTCCAGTAGAATCCTCCCTTGTCCAACTGGACAAAACTTTTTTATTATTATGTCTGTTAATTGGCCATTTTGATTTATCTTGGAGAAGACCAAATTACAAACTAAACAACAAACAATAAGTCAGAGTCAGAGATGCTAATACTGTGATCCAGCGCATTTACGCCAGTAGAATCCTCCGTTGTCCAACTGGACAAAACTTTTTTTTATTATCATGTCTGTTATTTGGCCATTTTGATTTATTTTGGAGAAGACCAAATTACAAACTTAACAACAACAAAAAATAAAACACGATGACGTTTCGTCGCCACTTTGTTGGGTTGTACAAAAAATAATTAGCGAGTGATTAAATTTGGGACTTCTGCAGGTTAATAGTTTCTAAAGTAGATACAAACAAACAAACAAAATATCATCAAATGCTTAAATCGAATAAATTTACGATCACGTTTACGACGTTTCAACACGAATATTATTAGTAAACGATTCAGTAGAACGAATTCACGACCTAATTACGTTTGTTGGGAGATGATATTCTTGCAGACTCTTATAGCACAGTCTTTTTTTTCGTCACCACGCTTGGTCCCAAATCCTCGGGTGATTTTTTTTCTTTCTTTCTTTCAAATGTTACCATTTCGTAACCCCCATCGATCCTCAGGGAAGAAGAGATCCATCCATCCATCCGACTGCTGCAGCAAATTGAGGATGCGCGCTTCTGGGTTATTAAGTGCCCGCATCCTCTTTCTCTCTTCGGCCTCGACCTCTAACCACCGAAAAAGACTTCCATCATCACACAGAGCAACATCCTCCAAACGTCAGGTCTGTTTAAATGGAGGATCTGTTTAGGTGTACATTTAATATATATAATACTGTTTTTAATGCGGTCACATATATAGTCACTACATGATGATTTAATGGATAAGGGAGACTGAACCACGACTAATTTAAAGGAACCTAAAATGCAGAATTTATTTAATTTACAAAATTTGTTGTTATAATTATTATAACAAAATAAAAAAGATGGGGTCAAACGTATCATCATCTCCCCCCTTATTATTAATTTCCTTTTATAATTCACAACACAATTTTTCGGACATTTTCGCTGATTTTATTTAATTTCGTTTGAACTCTCATGTGTGGAGGTGATCACCGCAGAGAAGGTCCCTGGCGATTTTTAGGTTCCTTCCTTCCTTCCTCTATTTCAGTCCAAAAAAAAGGGGGAAGGTTCCCCGACACCGTCAGCCATCTGCCCTATTGCTTCTGTTATTTGTTTGTCCCTTATGGAGTCTCATACCATTCATCCGAATCGCCGTAAATTGTTTTTTTTAGTGTCAATCTATTCGAAGAGTTTGATCCATCCCTTATCTCGACAACGAGGGTCCAACAACCCAAAAAAAGACACACAAAACTAGCCAACAGGATTCATTATTACGTTACGTACAGCATGTCAAGCGAGATGATTCGATTTCTGTTAAACACGTTAAATTAACCTTTTTTGAAATAGTTAATAAATATGTAAAACGTTTGAGTCACCAGAGGCAACAGTTTATTTTCCGTAGACATATATATATATTGTTAATCTACACACAGTATTATTTCAGGCTGCCCAGACCTAAGAACCAAATGCCTCAAGAGAGAGAGAGATTACTGTTGAATTAGTGGAGATAACTTAAATGAACTCCCGGACATCTCCGGGCACCCAGCTAGTCATTTTATAAATATAAACAGTATAAACTGAACCTTATTTTCTTTTTTTTTAAAAAAAAAGAAAAATGAATGTATATACTTAATAAATAAAAACGTTTCGTCCAATTTTGTGGAACTTCTTCAGGTAAAATTTTTATAAACAGATAAACTGGTTACTACAGTGTGAGTAATTTAATGACGCGGCGGACTAACCCCTCCCTTCCCTTTCCCCCGGGCCACAGACTCGTTGGATGAAACGTAGTATATGTAATAATAATTAAGTCTGTTCGCCGTCTTTTTTTGGGGCGTATTTTTATTTTAATTAATTTAGTTAAGGTCAGAAAATTTATGTTGGCCCACGAATTATCCACCTGCGAGTGAGCGGGATTCAAATTTGTCGTGCCCCGACGGTGTGTTGCCCATTTTATCTAGTCAAGAGGGAGCCCATGTGAGGGATAATTGAGGGCGCGAATTGGGACGAGGTGCAGAAGAAGGGCAGTGTGTGTGAGGAAGGATTGTAAACAAGCTCCTTGCATTGACTGGCCGACAGCAGCCATTAGCCACCATTATTAGTTAATCTCGTGAGCGGGATCGTGCGAGAGCGGAGAATAGACGAGTGTAACGAATTAATTGAGAGGCGGAGGCGGCGGAGGGAAGAGATCGCGGAAAGGCGGCGTGGGCGGGCGACGAGATAATAAAACACACCTGACCTACCTGTCGCGACCGCTAATGGCTGCCACAACTCTGGACTTAGACCTCGTGAGGATAGAGAAAACACCTCATCTCTCTCTCTCTCTTCATCTCTCTTTCCCCTGATTTTTGACGTAGAGTCATCCAACGTCACCGGTGCCATTTTGAGCCCCACGCAACCACGTGCCTGGTCAAATATTATTTTTTCCCCTCCCAAATAAACGGATATAACGCTGAGAACATGTGTGGTGTTCGCTTGCTTACACCAACAAAAATATTTTTGTACAATCAAATTGTTAAATAATAATAATAACGTATTTAATTTGAATATTCCATTTATTTATAATATTACGTTATCAAATTTTCCAGAAGAAATCTAACTCAAATTAAATTTTAGTGAAAATATAAATTTACGAGTAATATTTAATCATATTGGCTCAGTCGGTAGAGCATGAGACTCTTAATCTCAGGGTCGTGGGTGGTTCGGGCCCCCACGTTGGGCGCCATTTTGTGGTGTTCGTTTGCTTACGACCAACAAAAATATTTTTGTACAATCAAATTGTTAAATAATAATAATAATGTATTTAATTTGAATATTCCATTTATTTGTAATATTACGTCATCAAATTTTCCAGAAGAAATCTAACTCGAATTAAATTTTAGTGAAAATATAAATTTACGAGTAAAATTTAATCAAAGTGGCTCAGTCGGTAGAGCATGAGACTCTTAATCTCAGGGTCGTGGGTTCGGGCCCCACGTTGGGCACCATTTTGTGGTGTTCGTTTGCTTACGACCAACAAAAATATTTTTGTGCAATCAAATTGTTAAATAATAATAATATCGTATTTAATTTGAATAGAAATATAACTCAAATTAAGTTATAGTGGGAAAAAATATAAATTTACGAATATCAATTTAATCAAATTGGCTCAGTCGGTCGGTAAAAGCAAGAAAAAAGAATAATCAACGCAGCTTCTAAATAATGGCTGCTGATCCCCGGGGGAACAACGCGGGTGACGAACAACGATATATAATTGTATTAAAAATCGCGAATCAACGAGAATGGTTTAAGTGGAAAACCGGGTTAAAATGGCCGTTACCAGATGTTAACAATGGCCTGGTAGTGACGTCGTCGTTCCTGGTTTGCCGTGGTGCAGGATGTTCCTTAGCTGAAACACGTCGTCTAGATCCTCTAGCGCCTCTTCTTCTTCAGCTTAAATCCCTATCAAAATGTCCTCTTTTTGTCTTCCGTACTACAAAACAAAATCTTCTTTCTCGAACAATGGCGAAATTAACTTTCCTGCTTATTCTTTCCTCAGCCACTGCTCTCTCTCTCTCTCTCGCCCACCGACCTTCTCAGGAGATCTCCCCGAACCAACTGTTGAATCTACAATGCACTCCAGGCAATCAACAATGTTGTAGACGGTGACGTTTCCCGCCTACTCGGCCTCACCACCAAACCATTCTCGTTTTCCGTCCTGCTGTACGCTAATAACAAAAACTAAATTATTTTTGCTTTACCCGATGAATGTAAGGGTCATGAATCACCACACATGGTTGACATCGGGCGGAGGGGAAGGGGACCTTTTTTATGGCATGATGAAAAAAGAAGAGGCAAGATGAAACCCAAAACAACGGGAAACCTTCTCTGGGGTGATCACCGCCTTTGAAACAGAAAGGCAAAAGAATGGAAGCTTTCGAAATGCGGTGCCGCAGGGGAATGTGATACGGTAACTAACCAGGAATTTCTCAGCAGAACAGGGGAAGAAAGAACAATGTGGAAAACGTTGTTCAAGAGAAAGGATAAATTAATATAACACGTTTAGAGACACGAAGAACTTGTAAAATTAGTATTAGAGGGAAATGAAATGAAGAAGGAGGGCCAACAATGGAATACGTTAAGCAGATTAGATAGGTAGCTATGAAAGGCTCAGGGACGATTAGCTATGATGAAATGAAAAGGCTTGCGCACGTGAAAAGAATTCTCCAAGTATATACAGACTCTACGTGTTCAAAACTTGCAATCTGAGAGTATTGAAATAATCCACAACAACAAATTTTGTTTGGTTCACGTGGTGAGGAGGAGCTCCAGAGGAAAGGAGTAGGACGAAGACGAGGAGGAAGCTTTTTCCCTTATAAGTGGAGGGAAGAGGGAGGAAAAGGAAAATCGATTAAGTTGGTGTCGGCTGCTCGACTGGAATGGAGGACATCTCACAGGTTGAAGGGGCACTTTTCCAGCCATCTGAAGAAGCCCAACAAAAGGGAAAGTGAAGGCGAGTGAAGAAGGTCCTCTAATAACTTCGGCTCCACGACGTCAACCTTAGAAGAAAAAAAAAATAAGAAAAAAAACGTGGCATGTTTCGTGGGGAGGGTCTGACGTCATACAGAGTGAACATTTACAAAAAAAAAAGAGAAACATTAGTAGAGTGAAACGAAACACAGGGAATGGGCCAAGGACGGACGGTGGGAAACTTTTCAATAGAAAATGGCTGTTAAATACAATGTACTCATTAAATTAAAGGAACAAAAAAAAATTTTAAAGTCCTACAAGGTTTTTTTTAAATATTTAACTTAGATACTCTTAACATCTGGGCTACCAACCAAGGGTGAACTTTTCCCCTGTCAGGTGCCAGTTTTCTCCATCTGTTCTGTAGACCAGAGTCTGACCTCCACGTCACATCCCTTCAACGTCTACGTTGAACATTGGTCAGATTCGCTACGTATAAATTTGCTGTCTCCCGTGAGGATTGATGACGTAATGGTCCTTTCCCCTTCTTCCGAGTCAACGCGTGTTGTATTTGTTCTCGAATGATCTCAAAAAGGCAAGCCCCGGCGCGACTTGCTACCGTTTGACGACGTCATCAGCATCCCCAGAACAAGCCTTTTCTCCTCGAACAACTAATATATCATCCACCATTATATATTGAAGTCCTCTACTACTGCTACGTTTCGTCCACATTTTCGAACATCTTCAAGGTACATAAACTAACCGATTTGCAATAGAACTTACCTACAAAAAAATAAATCGATACAACGGTAAGGCAGGTCTGGGATGATGAAAAGAAGAAAAAAAAGGTTGGGTTGAAGGAACGGGCCAGAAGAAGACGACGTCGAGATAAGGAATGGATTATGGATGACGACGACGATGGGTGGGAAAGAAGACGAAACTGGTCCCAAAGACGAAGAGGAGAGGAGAGGTGGAAAAGAAAGAGACTGATGGGAAGAATAGGAAAAAATTCCCCTCCGCACACGGACGAGTAATAAATACACCAATTGGAGGGTGGAGGGCGACCATTAGCATATTCAAAAGTGGCGAACCCCGTCAAGATGAAAAGAGTATGAAACACCAAAAAAAAAAGATGCCAGGATTGAAGAAAAATTCCAAGGTCGAAACTTAAACATGGACGATAAAAAGGAGTGGAGAAAAAATAAAAATAAAAAAAAATGTCAGAGAAAATATATATATATTGTATAATTAAAAATATAAATAGGAAACAAACGGAAACGGGGAACTTAGGAATTTACAGATAACTGTGTAAATACAGAAATGAGAAGAATATGTTGCAACAGCGCCTCTCTCAGCCTCCCCCACCCCTTCTAATGTTAATCACTGTGTTGGAAACAATCGTTGTTCCAAAGATTTTAGTGAGGAGATTGATTGGTAAGGTTGTCAGTAAAGTTAATCTTTGTGGTGGTGGATAAAAGAGATCTCTCTCTCTCTCTCTCTCTCTCTGTGAATGATCCTTTAAATCACTTTACCCTCTCTCGTCCGCCCACACACTGCTCTTATCTCTCCGTAGCCCGTATATCCCCCCCTTCCCCTCCCCCCTCTCTCTCTCTCTTCTCCATGTCACTAATGGCACCCTCTGGCTTTACGTCGTTCAGAGGAATTTTCTTTTGATATATATCAGCAATGAACAAGACTGCGGTTCTCTTCAAAATATACTGAAGGTTACCTTTAAGACAATCTTACCTTACCTTTTTATTTTTTTAAAAAAAAAAACAAACAAACAAAAACAAATAGAAATAGATTTTAATTTCCTACGCCACCTTGGAGACATTTTTGTACTTTTGGAAAGAAGACGTTTCAAGGACACGAGCGTCTACCGTTCAATTTTTCAAAACCTTACTTTTTAACGACATCCGGATGCGGCTTGAATCACTTTCTCTCTCATTTTTTCTCTCATTTCATCTCTCATTTTTTTCTCATTTTCTCTCTCTCTTTTTCCCTCTTACCCCCTCCCTCTCTTTTTCTCTCTCTCTCTATAACAACCATGGCCCCACCTAAAAACCCCCTTAAAATTTAATTAAAAAATTACACAAACTATATCTATATACCACACGGGTATACGAAACTATGATGGCTGATGAAGAAAATATTTTTCTTTTTGGGTGGGTTATATTCCATTCCTAATCTAAAAGCCTTTATTATTCCCCCTTTTTTTTCCCATAGTACTACACTGCATCACCTTTTTAATTTTTTCCCCTCTACTCATCCTCATATAGAACTACTTCTGCCATTATTTTATGTTTTTTTTCGCCCCAAGTCTTCTTCTGTACTGTACTTGCCCCCCCAATACCAGAATATCACGTGTGGTGGTTTTCATTTCTCCTCTTTTCTTTTTTTTTGGGTTAACAGGCTACATGAGGGTGATCCTGAAACAGGCAACTCCCCTTTAATAGCATAGGAAGGGAATTGAAAAGGGGGGATGCGGAAGGTAGAGCAAGGTAGACTAGCAAGGGTTAACTAACTAGGACCCCCGGGGCTATGGTTTAAGGATCCTACCCTTGCGGTGTTTCACCTAAAGAGATGATGCAGGGAAAAAAAACCTAGAAAACCTGCATCAGGTAGGTCAGGGGGCATTGCTGGGTACTATTCTCACGCCCTTCCCTGTGAATGACGGGAGACGAGTCTGCTGTGGTGGGGACGCAGCATTCCCTTCTCCGTGTCTCCACCAGTTTCAGGAGGCAGTTGGCCGCTGACTGATCCAATGAATGGGATCAGCGGACTGCAGCTCTTGCCATATGCCCAAGGTCTTTGACCCCGGTACATATACCTCCTAAAATAGGTGAAGGTGTCTCGGCATATGAGAACTTTGATAAAAAGTACCCAGAGAGAGTGCAGGAGGCATATATATATAATTAATGGGGAAAGGACAGAGAGATAGAAAGAAAGATGACTTACCTGAGGCTAAAGCGACTTTAAAACTGTTAACCAAAAAAAAAATCGAAATGTGACGTACACCATTGGCACGCTTAACGCTGAAATTAATCTCAAAAAATTTCTGGACCGACAGCCAGGGACACTGAGATGAATAAATAAATTTAAGGTTATCAAAATTATAATTATAATTAAACTTTAGGTGGTTGGTATCCGTGTACTGACTGACCGACCGTTTTCTTTGTGTTCCGTTCGTAGGGAAGGGAAAGGACGTAGGAAGAAGAAAGGCAGCCAAAGGGGGTGATAAGTGATTTCCCGTGTTACCAAAGGCACAGTAGTTCTTTGCCCCCTGGGATGATGTTTCAGGCTATCGTTTAAAGTGAAGGAGAGAAGTTAACGTCATGGGGTTGAGTGAGGGAAGGAAAGAGAGAGGGAGTAACAGACCTGAACTAACCAAAGTTCAGACCAGTAAAAAAAACAAAAAAGGAATTTATTATTATTATTATAAATACAGGACGTTCCTGGTGTAGTTGACGCAGAAAAATGGAAGAATTAGGCAGCCTTAACGGACGGACGAGGAGTCTTCAATACATCGATTAGTAAACTTGAAATATAAAGATACCTATTTATAGTAAGTAATTAAACAACTTCTTATAAATCAGCAGTAGGAACGTTCTTGTATATTTTTTTCGAGAGGATATAAAAAAAATATCGATGAAAAGTGAGAGTAGTAGAATATAAACAACATATAGACGCCATATTGAGTGGAATTAAATATGGCGGATATTTCCTCCGCCAACACCACTGCAATTAATGAGTGCACGGGTGACGTCACAAACTGTTTTTTATTTTTAACTGTGATTCGATTGACGTCCTTTAATAGCGGGGGGAGGGGGGATTTTTTTCACTATAATTAATCCGGGATTTTTTTTCTTCTTCAATCTATTACCGTTATATATATATTTTTCTATTATTTTTTTTTCTAAATTAATTTTACCAACCAGTTTGTTGTTGGCAACATTGATGATTCCACTTGTGGCAATTCCTGTAGCGGCGGAATTGGGGGGAAAAACTGTTTCTTCCTCATAGGCTGCTGAGTCACACAGTACTCGGAATAGATAACGTTATATAAATATACATTCATTCAAGTGAAGAGTCAATTAGTCTCTGAGTGTTGCCACAACAACAACGACAACGAGGAGGAGGAAGAAAAAAAAATACCCTGGCTCACAATTAATGAAGTGTAGCAGCGAAGACGGTTAATACAATGTCCACCATTACACAGAAAAAAGTAGAGTAGTTTATTAAAGTTGTAAACAGAACCGTGAATATTTTAGTGGGTCTATTAAATTGAAAAAATAAAAAGAAAGAAAGAATATTCATAGCAGTCATTGATCCTGGAGGGGGAAAAAAATTTTTTTTCTGAAAGTGTCTGTATCATTTATGTTGTAGCACATGAAACTTTAATTATTATTATTCCTCTCGTCGTGTTATACCTTCCCTAGTTCCCTTCCAGTTTTCAGGGTTGGTGAAAGTGTCTGTATCATTTATGTTGTAGCACATGAAACTTTAATTATTATTATTATTCCTCTCGTCGTGTTATACCTTCCCTAGTTCCCTTCCAGTTTTCAGGGTTGGTACTTGTACGAATCCCCTCCGTCTCTCTCTTCCTATTCGCCTTTCCTCATTCCCTCGTCGTCTGATTTATCCCCTGTGCGACGCAATGTGAGACAGTATATATGTGTCGTAAAAGATCCCTCCCATAGCGGTTTTCCCCCCTCAACTTTTTGCAGGAGTCGGCGTAATTGACTTAGGCTCCGTAACTAAATGCAACCACAAAATACAATAGTGGCTTCTCCTCCTCCTCCTCAACTGCCTCGCAAATTATTCAGAGAAATCCTCCGGTTGTGCTTTTAAAATATAAAAAAAGTCTCTCCTCTCTGGGAGGCGAAGTCGTCGTCGACCTGCTTTACGATTCAACCCCCTCTACCAAAGAGTTTTACCTTTCTCTGTCTGCTCTCTTATCCTTTCATTCTTCACTTAAAAAGCTCACAGTGCTACGTTGCGGTAACGAGCGTCGTTAGTATCTCTGGCCAGCGGTATTTATCTTCCTCCCTTGTCAGAGATCGTAATGGTCTTTTAAAATATAACTAGATCGCGCCTTCCCTGCCTCCCTCCTTCGTCTCCCCTATCTTTCCGCCTTAGAACTAACTACTCCTCCTTTAGTTACCTTCCTCCAATCACAATTTTCAATCGCACCCCTACCTCCCTTCGTCATTCAGTTTTTCGGATCACGCACGTCACTTAACTGGCACTCTATAATGAAAATTCCACACAACAGTTCTATTTCCTTACGATCCGTGGCTTATTTTCTTTCCAGTTCGTGATCGTGTTACTGGATTTTTTATTCTCCTCCCCTACTGTATCTTTATTGTAAGACGCCTACGTATTGTTTATGGTCTCCATTTTCATTGTCGTCGCCAGAAATTTGGGAAAACTCTTTCTCACTCTCCCTCTCTCTCTGGTTTTCTTTCTCTCCGTCTCTGTCTGTATTCCTCCCTCCATCTGTATCTCTGTATCTATGCCTATCTTTTACTATCTTCAACTGTCTCCGTATCTCTCCTTCCACCTCTCTCTCTCCTTCTCACTCTCTTTTTATATCTCTCTCCCCATCTCCAATCTTTCCATCTCTCTCAAAATCACTCTATCTCTGTTTAAATCTCCCCATTTCTGTCTACATCTATCTATGTCTCTCCATCTCTGTCTAGAAGTCTCCATCTCTCTCTCTCCCTCTCTCCATCTCTACCTCTCTACCTGTCTACCTCTCTCCATCTCTACCTCTCTCCTCTACATCTCTCCCTCTCTCCCTCTCTACCTCTCTCCCTCTCTACCTCTCTACCTCTCTACCTCTCTCCCTCTCTACCTCTCTCCCTCTCTATCTCTCTCCCTCTCCATCTCTACCTCTCTCCCTCTCTACCTCTCTACCTCTCTCCCTCTCTACCTCTCTACCTCTCTATCTCTCTCCCTCTCCATCTCTACCTCTCTCTCTCTCTCTGTATTTCTATCACGATAGGAGCTGGGGAAAGAAAAATAATAATAGGAGCCTTTGAAATGTGGCGCTATAGGAGAATGAGATAGATGAGGTGGATAAGAATCAGTAACGATGAAGTTCTAAACAGAATAGGGGGGGGGGAAGCGAACAATATTATGGAGGACGACGTTGACTAAGAGAAAGGGATAGATTAATAGGCCACGTTTTAAGACACGAGGGTCTTGTAAAATTAGCTTTAGAGGGAAATGTGTGTGTGTTGGGGGGGGGGGGAGGTAAGAACAGAAAGAGGGAGGCCAAGGATGGAATACGCTATGGAGGTTGTTGGGCTGTGATAGTTATAAGGTTAATGAAAAAGCTTGCGCAAGATAGGACAGCATGGAGGGTTGCATGAGACCAGTCTTAGGACTGAATACCAGCCACAGAGATGCTGAGAAGAAGTACGTCATGTGTGGTTCCCTCCATCACCTGATCCCTTAGCTAGTCGTTATGCAGTCAGTCTGCGTCCAGATGTGTTTCCCTACGCGTCACGTACATCCATCTGACTCTGGAAGACGTGGAAAGGAGGAGGAGGACGCTGGCTGGCGTTGGACACATCACCAGATGCGACCTCGAGAGGAACCAACGACGACATGTCACATGTCGCCGCATTCCGTGACGGGAATCGATATATCAACAAGGTGATAGGGGGAGAGAAACGGAGTAAACCACACAGAAATAAATCCAAAAACAAAAATAATAATAAAACAAGAAACTTAAAGTCATTAAATTACCGAGATTAAAGAATTAAGGGCACCGGAACCTATATCATGCACATGACAATAAAAATAAAATTTTAATGCGTGGACGAAACTTGGTACAACCGAATGGACTGTTTAAGACTTTCTTTAGAGTAAAACTGGTCGTTAATTAAGGAAAAACCCAACCGAATGGACTGTTTGAACCGAATTATGGTCCTCCAACAAGACAATAATTCAGTATTCTAGGATTTTTTCCTGGAAATACTGGATTATTGACCATACTGAGTCTTTCCTTTGATAAAACTAGCCGTTAATCAAGGAAACCCAAAAAAAATGGACTGTTTGAACCGATTTTGTTCCTCCAAAAAAAGACAACAATTCGGTATTATCAGTGAAATTAATGATATTTTTCCTGGCAATACTGAATTATTGGCCATAACCAAGGAAACCCAAACAAAATGGACTGTTTGAACCGATTTTTTATATTATGGTCCTCCAACAAGATAATAATTCAGTATTCTAGGAGTTTTTCCTGGCAATACTGAGTCTTTCCAATGATAAAACTAGCCGTTAATCAAGGAAACCACCAACCCAAAAAAATGGAATGTTTGAACCAGTTTTTTTTATTTTGGTCCTCCAAAAAAAAAGACAACAATTCAGTATTATCAGTGAAATTAATGATATTTTTCCTGACAATACTGAATTATTGGTCATAACGATTGGTCGTTAATCAAGGAAACCCAAACAAAATGGACTGTTTGAACCGAATTATGGTCCTCCAACAAAGACAATAATTCAGTATTCTAGGATATTTTCCTGGCAATACTGGATTATTGACCATACTGAGTCTTTCCTTTGATAAAACTAGCCGTTAATCAAGGGAAACCAACCCAAAAAAATGGAATGTTTGAACCAGATTTTTTTTATTATGGTCCTCCAAAAAAAGACAACAATTCAGTATTATCAGTGAAATTAATGATATTTTTCCTGGCAATACTGAATTATTGGCCATAACGATTAGTCGTTAACCAAGGAAACCCAATAAAAATGGACTGTTTGAACCGAATTTTTATATTATGGTCCTCCAACAAGACAATAATTCAGTATTCTAGGATATTTTCCTGGAAATACTGGATTATTGACCATACTGAGTCTTTCCTTTGATAAAACTAGCCGTTAATCAAGGGAAACCAACCCAAAAAAAATGGAATGTTTGAACCAGTTTTTTTTATTATGGTACTCCAAAAAAAATACAACAATTCAGCATTCTCAGTGAAATTAATGATATTTTTCCTGACTACTGAATTATTGGTCATAACGATTGGTCGTTAACCAAGGAAACCACCCAAAAAAAATGGACTGTTTAAACCGAATTTTTATATTATGGCCCTGCGACAATTTAGTATTATCGTCGAAATGAAGGATATTTTCCTGACATTACTGAATTATAATGAAAATTTCCTTAGTGGAAAAACTGATAATGAAGGGAATCCTAACCTAATTTTCTCAAAGGAAAGACATTAATTCAGTATCGTCAGGCAAATATCCTTCATTAATCTGATAACACTGAATTATTGTCTTATCTGAATGGATTTTTCTTTGACCAATCCGGGTTTTTTTTTAGTTAGATTTCATTTCAACTAATTTGCAATTCAGACGCCAACTGATTTAGTATTTGCTAATAAATTGCACTTCACAGTATCAAATACAATCCTAGGTTTTTTTTTCGAAAATATTAATTACGCAAGGTATTATTAACACGACTATGGTAATGGTTAAGTCACGCAATGAAATCTACATTTTAAAAAAAATCAGGGATATGAAACTTACCCCCTTTTTTTCTGCATACGTTTATTTAAATCCCACTGAAGTCATGTTGTGGTTATGTTTGGGTCCGCCTCGTCTCTTCACTGACAGACAACCTATCGATATCTCCCTTCGACGACGTATCGACCGGCACAAAAATTTAGTCAACAAATGTCTGTTGCCAACAAAATAAAATAAAATGTCCACCTTTCCACTTCCCCATAAGTCCTCCAATAATCCGTTCACCTCCTTTCAACCCTGAACCACCCACGTCAGGTGCACACACACACAAAATAAAATAAAAAAACATCTACTAAAGTAGGAAACGATTTCCTAATATTCACGTTTATATTACCCAAAATTAAAATTCCTCTTCCTCCTTGTCTGCGCTATCGTTATGTAGTTATTACGCTGCACAAGTAGCAGGATCCCTTAACTTCCGTAAAAAAATATCCCCCTTCCCAATGTAAAAAATCCTTCCTTTTTCCACTGTTTCCCATCATCTTGGTTTTCCATTCCATTAATCCTCATGTTGTACCCTTCTTTCAGCACCGCGTTTATGCCGTTCATTATGGCTTCCGAGTTTTCTACTGACTACCCTGACACTACAAAGTCATCGGCAAAGTGTTGGATGTTTGGAACTAAAGGTACGGACTCAAGGGTTCGCCCACCAGGTTCATGGCTCAGCTCAATGGTGGTGAAGTCTCGTAGATGAGGCTGTTAACGTCTCTCAGGCACCATCTGTGGGGTAACTCAAGTACCAGAGTCCCTCCGGGTGAAGATGTTTTAAGACACTACTACTGTGCTTCCCTAATGTCAAGCAGACAACGTGATCTGTTGGCTGAGGTCGTTGAGGCAGGAGCACATTGAACCCAGGCCACGCGTCAATTTCTAGGGGCACGAAACTCGTCGACGTCTTCCATTTTTTTCCAGCACCAACGGCTGCGGCAGAGTCATCCATCCTAAGTGCAGGACATGGACACACAACATCAGATATCAAAGTTGAAACAGATACACGGGAGGCTAATTTTTTTTATGAATAACCATTGTAACATGTAGATGACAACCAGGTCCATGGCACCAAACAGTGTCGAGTCTCCTGGCTGAACCTGTTAAGGCGCGGACTTTGGTTACGAAGTCACGGGTTCCTAACCCGACGATTCTTCCGTTTTTTTCTCGAGAAGAAGCATCAGTTGAGAGTCTTCAAGGCTCCAGCGACGCCATTTACCTGGCGTAACTGAATTACTGAGGGTGTAAAGTTATTCTTTTAACTTACACAAGTCCTCAGTTCTGTCCTTCTTGTCCTTTATTAATGGATCCGCTTAGAGACCAACACGGTGGGTGAGTGGTCAAGGTGACGGACTCGGGATCTCAGCATCGTGGGTTCAAGTCTGGCCACAGTCAAACACTTTTATCTCTCAAGATTATTCTCACCGAGCAGCTTATAAGGGAAATTTAGATTCGAAACTCGGAAACCACAATAAGGAGACGAGAGAAGGCGATCTGAACTTTTAAAATTTACAAAGTCCCAACGTTATTCCTATATCAGAGAGATTCAAGGCGTTGATAGATGTGAAGTCATCGTGGCTGAGGCCGTAAAGGCAACACAACGTTAGAACTTCAGAGTCCGCGGTCACGGGTTCGGAACCCAGCGACGGCGAACATTTTTATCCCTATTAAAATACCCTGGATAACTGTCAACGCCATCTGTCAAGCAGGAAGGGTTCCACAGGTTGTATTTAATTCGTGAAGTCTGCATAACAATGGTTCTTCAGGGAGATTAAATGGTCATCAGTCAGCACGAGCTGGTGGCTGAGGTCGTTAAAGCATGAAGTTCGGTTCCGACGTCACTGGTTCCGATCCCGTCGAGGTTTGTGTTTTTACTTCATCGCAAGAGTGTTCCAGAGCTTCAGCGACGCCATTTACCTGCAGGCAGAGGCAGCGAGGTGCTGGATTCATGATTTAATTTCTAAGTCCGAATTGCTAACGTTCTTCAGACAGTTTAAATGGATGAAATCTACAAGAATCAGTCTGGCTGAGTGGTCAAGGTGACGGTCTACACGTCACAACGATCTAGGTTCAAACACAACCCTTGCCTCGTATTTTTATCCTTAATGCAAAATCTCTTTCTGCAGCTTATAAGGGATATTAAGAGGCGATTCTGGGAGTCCGTCCGTGGCTCAATGGCTAGAGCGCAGGCATGTCGGGGAGAGCATGTCTGCAAGTCTCTGGCAACGAGTCCGGGCGGTTCCTACCCAGCCCTTATGCCATCCCTATACTCCTTTCCACCCCTCTCTTCGCCTCCCCTCTCCCCGTTCGGGGGGGTTGGGGGGGGTGAAAGGGAGAGGGGTGGCTTGGGCTGGGTCGGAATAATAGACTATTTTAGGTCGGGCGCTGTGGTCACGTGATGTCGACGTCATGCAAGCCGCCAACTTCGAAAATCCACCAGGAGCATCAAGAACAGACGTCCAAATTCAAAGTCCAGCCGGAACCACCAACAGACCATAGAGAAATAGGAGAACAAGACCGACAGACACGTGATGGCTACGTCATCCAAGCCGCCAAATTCAAATTCAACCCGGACCACCGAGACACCGAAGGAAAAAACCAGACAGACACCTGACGTCAACGTCATCCAAGCCGCCAAATTCAAATTCCACCCCGGACCACCGAGGCAAAAGGCAAGCACGTGACATCAACGTCATCCAACCGCCAAATTCAAACCCTACCTGGTCTATCGAGAAACTAGAGGAAAAAATCGAAGAAATTTTACAGCGCGATGACGTCATGATGACGTCACGATGACGCAGAGGTCACGTGACAATGCGTGCGTGCGTATATAATATATAAAACATCCTACCACCGACCCCCCTTCCCAGGTGTCTTAAAACCAACCGCCGACCCCCCTTCCCAGGTGTCTTAAAAAGCAAAACGGTTGCTGCGCGGCCCTCCGCCACGCTCCTCCTCCTCTTCCTCCTCCTCCTCCCTCTCTCCTTCCCTTCCTCCTTCCCTTCCTCTTCTCTGTCTTCTTCCACTTACCTTCAATCCTCGACGTGGTGATTGGCTGGACTGCACCTGATGATGTTTTTCAAAATCTTAGCTCCAAGCAGGACCCGAACCCGTAGCTGAGACTCGTTCCACTGTCAGGCTCACGCCTTAACGACCTCAGCCACCAGCTCGTGGTGACAGATGAACATTTTAATCTCCCTGAAGAACCTTTGCTAAGCAGACTTCATGAATTAAATACAACTCTGTGGAACCCTTCCTGCTTGACAGATGGCGTTGACAGTTCTTCAGAGTACTTTAATACTGTTAAAAATGTTCGCCGTCGCTGGGTTCCGAAGCCGTGGCCGCGGACTCTGAAGTTCCAACGTTGTGTTGCCTTTACGGCCTCAGCCACGATGACTCCACATTCAACTACGTTTTGAATCTCTCTGATATAGAAATAACGTTGGGACTTTGTAAATTTTAAAAGTTCAGATCGCCTTCTCTTGTCTCATTTATTGTGGTTTCCGAGTTCCAACTCTTAGTTTCCCTTATAAGCTGCAAGGTGGGATTGATCCTGAGAGATAAAAGTGTTTGACTGTGGCCAGACTTGAACCCAGGACGCTGAGATCCCGAGTCCGTCACCTTGACCACTCACCCACCGTGTTGGTATCTATGCAGATCCATTAATAAAGGGCAAGAAGGACGGAACTGAGGACTTGGAGTAAGTTAAAAGAATAACTCTACACCCTTACTAATTCACTTAGGCCAGAGTAAATGGCGTCGCTGGAGCCTTGATGACTCTCTCCTGATGATTCTTCTCGAGAAAAAATTGGGAATATTCAGCGAGATCCGATCCCGTGCCTTAGTAACCAAAGTCCACGCCTTAACAGGTTCAGCCACGGGACTCGACACCGCACGGTGCCATCCATGGACCTGGTAGTCATCAACATGTTAAGACCGTTGTTATTAAAATTTGATGCTCCTCGTGTATCCGTTTCGACTGCAATATCTGCTGTAGTGTTCCAAGTCTTGAACTAACGAGGACTCTGCTGCAGCAGTTGGTACTGAAAAAATTGTTATTCAAGATGTCGTCGACAGGTTTCGTGACCCAAAATGGAAGCGTGCTTGGATACAACTGCTACTGCTGCTGCCTCAACGACCTCAGCCAACACGTCATGTTGCCAATAGACTTTATATTAAACTGAAGAAGCACAGTAATATAGACTTCAAACACACAAACCATGTGGTACTTGAGCTAACACATAGATGGCGTGTGTGAGGTTATTTTACTAGTCTATTTCAGGTTCTGAAGCCGATGAAGATGATCCAAACTGGTCACGTCACCATGGGCCTTCACAGCATTGGCCACGAGATCTTTCATCACGCAACCCCAATGGAGTTCGTTTAACTTATACATATTCACAGTCATTCTGATTTAAAAAATGGATCCCTTCACGTGGCCGTTTCCCATTTCTCGTCAGTTATGCCTCCAAGCAAGTGTTCCTCCTCCTTCTGCAGTTGTCGCTGGTTAAAACGCAAGAGACTGTTAGGTTCATCAAATCCCCAGCAGGTCGTGTCTTTAACGACCTTCGCCACTTGTTACTCTATCAGTGTGGTTCCTTAATTCCACTCATACCGAAGTGTTGAGGTCACGTGAGCTGACTGATGGCCTCGCTGCACTCTTCTTACACTGTAACTCTGGTTCTCGTTACGACTTTGACATGTTCACTTGGTACAAAATTGAATGATTATACATTCTCATATCTTTTCAAAACGGATTTTGGATTGTAATCGCCTTGTGTCCTTAATATGACTAATATTTTACGCCTTTTTGAGTCAAAATGTCATTATTTATAATGAAAAGGAGGTTATTTGTGTGGAAGGAAAAGAAACGGAAACAAAGTCAAACCTTAATTTTTTTTATACTATTTTATTTATTTTTAAGATATAACAATATTCACAAATCTTTCATACAAGTGACAAACTTGAGGGATTCGTGAACTTCTTGTAAGTGGACCTTGACCTGTTCCTATGTTAAACAGAAAAAAAAAAGATTATATTGCCCGTGTTACAATTCAGCACCACGTCATGTTGACTTGAAGGTAGTGGAGAAGCCTTCACGTCCGTTCGTTGATGGTGATCCAGAGGAGGATCTGTCCCGTCCCAAACTCTTCGCTGCTGATGACCTGAAGGTAGTAGAGAAGCCTTCACGTCCGTTCGTTGATGGTGATCCAGAGGAGGATCTGTCCCGTCCCAAGCTCTTCGCTGCTGATGACCTGAAGGTAGTAGAGAAGCCTTCACGTCCAGGTCTCCAGTTCGGACCTGATCGTTGATGGTGATCCAGAGGAGGATCTGTCCCGTCCCAAACTCGTCGCTGCTGATGACCTGAAGGTAGTAGAGAAGCCTTCACGTCCAGGTCTCCAGTTCGGACCTGATCGTTGATGGTGATCCAGAGGAGGATCTGTCCCGTCCCAAACTCTTCGCTGCTGATGACCTGAAGGTAGTAGAGAAGCCTTCACGTCCAGGTCTCCAGTTCAGACCTGATCGTTGATGGTGATCCAGAGGAGGATCTGTCCCGTCCCAAACTCTTCGCTGCTGATGACCTGAAGGTAGTAGAGAAGCCTTCACGTCCAGGTCTCCAGTTCGTTTGGACCTGAGATGAGCCTGTTGATGGTATCTCTGGAACATAGTGTCACAGGTAAACCAGAGAAACAATATTTAAAAAAATTCAGAAATGGGTCCAAATTATAATGCACACATTCAACATATGTTTTTTTTAAAAATTCCTGTTTCTTAACCTTGTTGTTGATCGGACGATAGGAAAAGTAATAATAGAAGCTTTTGGAATGTGAGGTGCTATAGAAGAATGTTGGTGGGTGGATAAAGTAATTAACCACGAAGTTATATGCAGAATAAGAGAGAAGAGAGAGAACAATATATAGTGGATTTTGAAGGGAGAGATTAATAGCCCACGTTTTCAAAAACGAGGGTCTTGTTAAATTAACACCAGAGGGAAGATAACAGAAGAGGGAGGCTAAGGATGGAATAGTCTGAGCAGATTAAGAAGTGAAAAAGCTCAGTACATCAGCACGTATTTTGGCATGACGTGATCGTGTCTGTTAAGGGGACACGGGGACTGAAATTTTAGCGGTTTCCTAATTTTTTTTCTTCATATTAATATGCCTATTAGCCTAACAGATCATTTAGAAAAACATTTAATTCTATTTCGTCATTTTTAGAGGTTCAGGAGAAGTTTAAAAGGATTTTATTCTAAATTAATAATAAAATTTTTCCTCACTCCAGAAAAATGTGTTTTTTCCCAGCTTCACGATTTGTGCTACCGAAAAATCTTTTTTTTGTACATAATCTACATCTACTAATACAAGTATTATTTTTCCAACTGTTCAAGTAGTTTAGATGAAGAAACGAAATGATGAAAATTGCCCAATTTTTTTAAGTACCCCTATGAAGAAGATCTTAGTAAAAAAAATTATTTATTTTTTTCCTCCACCCGTTTATTCATTCAATTTTCCAAAAAAAATATAATAATACTGAAAATTTTTGAGTAACACCGGTCAGTCCTCACATATTAATTTTTAAAATAACCTCAGAAAAAAATATCTTTTCAAGTACGTGAGACGCAAGGAACTTTATCTAAACGGCCAAATTTTGAAAATTGGTTTTTAAAATATTTAAACAAACAAAAAAAAGGTTTACAGAAAACAAAGTTTTTTTACATTGTTGCTACACATGTGTGGGTGTGTGTGTGTTGGTTGTTAACGGAACAGTTAAAATTTAAGCTCGGTTAGTTTTTTCGTTTACATGAATTTGAAGATTTTGTTACGGTTTTTTAGGTTGGTTGTTTTTCCCATGAGTAAGGGAGAGAGAGAGAGAGAGAGAGAGAGAGAGAGAGAGACTACTGAAAGATCACGTTATTCGTGATTTCCTTGAAGCATGTGAAGACCATTAAGTAATCACACACACACAGCTGTAACTGTGAACCGCCGACCAGGAAACACACGTGTCTCAAGGACTCGCATCCTTCACGCTTTCTTTTTGGGGGGGTTAACAGGCTACATGAGGGTGATCCTGAAACAGGCAACTCCCCTTTAATAGCATAGGAAGGGAATTGAAAAAGGGGGGATGCGGAAGGTAGAGCAAGGTAGCCAAGGGTTGACTAGGGCCCCCGGGCTATGGTTTAAGGATCCTGCCCTCATGGTGTTTCACCTAAAGAGATGCAGGGAAAACCCTAGAAAACCTGCATCAGGTAGGTCGGGCATTGGACACTATTCTCACGCCCTTCCGAATGACGGGAGACGAGTTTGCTGTGGGATCGCAGCATTCCCTTCTCCGTGTCTCCACAAGTTTCAGGAGGCAGTTGGCCGACTGATCCAATGGGATCAGCGGACAGCTCTTGCCATATGTCCAAGGTCTATGACCCCGGTACATATACCTCCTAAAATAGGTGAAGGTGTCTCGGCCAACTGCCCCACAGCAGCAAACTCGTCTCTCCCGTCATTCGGAAGGGCGTGAGAATAGTACCCAATGCCCCCCGACCTACCTGATGCAGGTTTTCTAGGGTTTTCCCTGCATCTCTTTAGGTGAAACACCGGGTAGGATCCTTAAACCATAGCCCGGGGGCCCTAGTTAACCCTTGGCTACCTTGCTCTACCTTCCGCATCCCTCCCTTTTCAATTCCCTTCCTATGCTATTAAAGGGGAGTTGCCTGTTTCAGGATCACCCTCATGTAGCCTGTTAACCCCCAAAAAAATCTTCTTTTCTAAAAAACAATATTCTTGTCGCAGAGTGACTGCATGGCTCACTTTATTAATTATGTCGGGAATGCCTCGTACTTTTTCTGTTTTTTTTAATCAAAGTTCTGACATGCCGAGACACCTATTTTGGGAGGTATATGCACTGGGGTCGAAGACCTTGGGCATCATAAGGCAAGAGTTGTCCGCTGATTCCATTGGAAGTTAACGTTTCAAAAGTTATAGCAACATCGTAAAGTGTCTTATTTTATCTTGACTCACGCAGATGTTACCGTAAGTTATTCCTAGTTTTTGAAATATAATAAAGTTGTAACTGGAGAGAGAGAGAGAGAAGGAGAAGAGAATACGTTATAAACCTACACAACGCCTCTTTACACACACAGTTTTATATCTATTCCAGATTTCCTGAGCTGAATACGAAAGGAGGAGGTAAAGAGTAAAAGGGGGGGAACTCAATAAAGAAGCGGAGAAACAGTCTCCGTGGTTTACGCGCCATGATTATAAAAACGAACTGGAGAGAGAGAGAGTCGTAAAACTCGTCGGGGTAAATCAATAAATAAACTGTATAAAGTCGGGACGCGTCCCTCAAGGTTCAGTTCTGGAGCCGGATCTCATCTCTTTTGCAAGAGAGTCGTGGAACACAAGAGGCTGCTGAGCGGCTGCGAGAGAGAGAGAGAGAGAGATAAGGAAAATCACCCACAGACAGACAGAGAGAGAGAGAAAGTGAGGCAATTACAACAGTCCATGGAAGGTTTATGTAAGTGAGGTGGATTTACCCGAAGACGAGATTGAAGAAGGGTTTCAGATTAAATCTCACTGAAGGTCTCACAGAAAAGGAGAAAATGTAGAGTTAGTTACAAGACCTTCAAAGAAACTCTAGGAGTCTATACCAAAAAAAAAATAATCGTCACATCCACCTCCCCAACCCCCTCTAAAAAAATCGCTGAAAATTAAGTTCAGAAACCAAATAGACTTTTAAAACTTCCACGATAACTCTACAAATCACCATTTTCGGTCGGTGTTGCCAAATTGACAAATATAAAAAAAAATTCTAGAGCATTAGTCGGCAAAAGAAAATTATTTTGTGTGAATTTTGACTCCCTCCACCCCCACCCAAAAAAAGGAGGGGGGTTTTAATATTTTTGTCGCTAACATTAGTCGTCAAAATTTGTTGCTCACCATTGTTGCCAACCAAAAAAAAATTAGAAATAATGTTGATATGTTCTTTTTTTTCAACGAATACGACTTAACAGTTTTTGGTTGAGGATTATGGAGGAAAAGTTGCACCCCCTCCCCCTCCTCCTCTTTCACAGTTACTATAAGGAAAGACATTCAAACAAATTGCCGCCCCAACGGAAATGAGTAAAGTGGACAGTGATTAAAATTTGAAAAATAAAAAATTGTAGGTGGAGAAAGGAATTAGGGAAGGGAAAGTTGAAAATAAATAACGTCAAGATAACTAGGGATATTTGCAAAAGAAGGGAGAAAAAAAACAGAATATATCTGGCAATAATAACGTGTGGAAAAGGAGTTGAAGTGTTACTTGTTGCCTCGGATCTCCACCATATTGTTGAACTTCAGATGACGTATATTTTTTAGTTTCGTTTTGACATCGTTTGAGTGGAAGGGAAGAAAACCCCTGAATGAGGCTGAAAAAAAAACATGCCGAAACGTTGTTATACGAGTAAAATTTATATAACTGAACCTGTACACGGTCATCA
This sequence comes from Eucriotettix oculatus, assembly GCA_034510155.1. NCBI lineage: Eukaryota > Metazoa > Arthropoda > Insecta > Orthoptera > Tetrigidae > Eucriotettix > Eucriotettix oculatus. Next base: position 995,750 of record JAEMUL010000009.1, read on the forward strand.
ATTTGTTTAATTGTTACTAAATATTTTTAAAAAAATAATAAAAAAACAGACTAATACTACTAATAAAAAAATATATGTAAATTCAGTTCCCATGAGGAGATATTTTTCATTATTACTACTGTGTAAGCCATCTATTAAGATATTGAGGAATGCCTCCCTTTTTTTTCTTTTTTCTCCCCCTCGTCAGGATTTTAATCTGTCTAAAAAATTTTCAATTTTTTTCTTTCTCGTCTAACTTTCTTTCTTTCTTTTTCTTTCTTTCTTTCTTTCTTTCTTTCTTTCTTTCTTTCTTTCTTTCTTTCTTTCTTTCTTTCTTTCTTTCTTTCTTTCTTTCTTTCTTTCTTTTTCTCTTTCTTTCTTTCTTTCTTTCTTTCTTTCTTTCTTTCTTTCTTTCTTTCTTTCTTTCTTTCTTTCTTTCTTTCTTTCTTTCTTTCTTTCTTTCTTTCTTTCTTTCTTTCTCCCTTGGCTCTGCAGCCCGTTGAAGGCCTTGGCCTACAGGGTTCCTTTTTTTTAATACCCTTTTTTAATTTCAAACTTAAGTTTGGCCCATAGGACCTCCTCAAGAATTTATACCATCATACCTTGGAGAATTAAGTTAAATGTCAAAAAGACTGTGCGTGTTTGGTGACGGCGGCGACCGTGGATTAGCGTCCTCAGTCAATAAAGTGGCTGAGCATTAAATGATTCCGGATCGGTCCATAGTCAGCTCAACACCCCCTACCATCACCCCCCTATCTCTCTCTCTCTCTCTCTCTCTCTCTATCTATCTATCTATCTATCTCTATATATCTCTATCACTCTCTTTAGTAACCCCTGTCAAGAGAGTAGTAGGTGGGTTGGATGTCCTCCGTTAAGTTCCTCTACTCGTCAATCCATCACTCCACCCAACCATCCATTCATCCATCAATCGCTTTCATCAGCCAGACCGCGCCTCATTTGTATGCCGCCGTAAAACCAGCGTAATGGACCAGTGGTAATTACTTTGTGGTAATTAGCGCTCACTGACTGACTGATGCTTAGACTTCCTCCAGAAGGTTGGATGTCTTCAGCGAACGCACGCGCGGCTGTGTGTGTATGTGTGTAAGGTTTCCTTACACTCTGTGTCTACTTCCCCGAGACCCTTAGTTTTTTCTTTTTTTTTCAAAAGGAATTTCCTTACCACGGGGTTGGCAACCATGTCGCCCAGTAAAACACTTTTTTTTTTCTTCTACAGACGGATGACATTACAAGTCGATTCACCCGCAGTTACCGTAGTTGCGTGTTATAACTGTCCATACGTACCTCAACTATCCCATAATCGCCACCACGCTTTTAAAAAAAATCTAAATATACTAATTTTTTTGAAGTTTAATTTTTCTTTAAGGCCCCGGTCAGTAAATTACCGTATTGTCCAATAACCACCCTAGCGGCCATTCAGCTAAATTATCCCAAAACTGCCACCATTCCTTACAAATGTAATTTTGAAGTTTATTATTACATTTTTCTTCCCCCGCAATATCAACAGTTACCGTAGTAGTGTTTTTGTCATAACCGTACCTCCTACACAACCAAACTATCCCATTACTGCCTGACAAATCTTCGTGTCTCCCCCCTATTATTTTTTTGCTCCCCCCCTTCCCCTTTTCCTCCCCACCCTTCCCCACGGAGCTTTGTTATTTATAAATAAACGGCAGCAATTTTCTTTCACAGTCGTCAAGCATGCATGACGTCATCCTTTTCCTCGACTCACTCAATATTTCAACAAAGGGGGACAGAGAAGCGGAGTTAAAGTCAACCACCTCCCCCCTCCGCCTTCTCCTCCTTCTCCCCCCTACCCCTCTTTTGTAATGCTTGACTCAGCCGTTTCACCTTTTCCTCTTCCCCGCTTCCTGAAGGTATCCGCTACCTACCTCAAGGATGATGAAGCCATTCAAAGAGAGTTAAGCTCCTGAATACGAAATTGGATCTATCTATCACTTCCGGGACATGTCCTTGACGTCAAACACAACTATATACATATATATATTCGTTTTCTGAATTTTGCTGTAACAATTTTTCACTAAATTGGTGCTCGCGAAACAGAATTTTTTTTTTCTCCTCCTCTTCCTGAAGTTTTTTTTCCCTCAAAGTAGACACCGAAATTTATTTTCAATAAAGCATTATTTTTCTTAAAATTATTACAAAAATTATCACTAAATTTAAATTTTTTAATAAATATATTTTTTCCCCACTAAATTTTAACTTCAAAGTAATATGTTCTCCTCTTCTGTATTTTACTGTTAAATTTTCACTAAATGGCATTAGAAATGAATTTTTTTACCTTTTTTTGAATTTTGCTTCTAGATTGTCACTAGATTTTCAATAAAACAAAATTTTCTATGCAAAATTGTCACTAAAATGTTTAATTTCAAAGAAATATTCTCCTCCTGAATTTAACTTCAAAAATTTTTCACTAAACTGAAATTTTTTTTGTTCAAAGTAGACACCGAAATTTATTTTCAATAAAGCATTATTTTTCTTAAAATTATTACAAAAATTATCACTAAATTTAAATTTTTTAATAAATATATATATTTCCCCCCCGCCAGAAAATAACTACAGTATTGTCACTAAATTTTTAACTTCAAAGTAATATGTCTTCCTCTTCTGTATTTTACTGTTAAATTTTCACTAAATGGCATTAGAAAGGAATTTTTTACCCTTTTTTGAATTTTGCTTCTAGATTGTCACTAGATATTCATATAAAACAAAAATTTTCTAGGAAAAATTGTCACTAAAATGTTTAATTTCAAAGAAATATTCTCCTCCTGAATTTAACTTCAAAAATTTTTCACTAAACTGAAATTTAATAGATTGCATTATTATTCACCCTTTGAATTTTACTGCTACATTTTCACTAAATGAGAAAAAAAATCCACAACTAAATTTTGCTTCTAGATTGTCACTAGATTTTTAATTCTTATATAACAAAATTTTCTATGCTAAATTATCACTAAAATGTTTAATTTCAAAGAAATATTCTCCTCCTGAATTTAACTTCAAAAATTTTTCACTAAACTGAAATTTAATAGATTCTATTATTCTCCCTTTTAAATTTATTGCTAAATTTTCACTAGATGAAAAAAAAATCCACAGCTAAATTTTGCTTCAAAATTCTTACTAGATTTTCAATTCCTGTAAAACAATTTTTTTAATAAAAAAAATTTTTAATAAATTAATAATAATAAAAAATTGTCACTAAAATTTAACAGAAGGAGGGGAAGGGGCAATATTTTTAAATAAAATTAAAAACAAAATAATTAACTCCTTTTTTCTGTTGTGTGAAATGGAGGAGGAGGAGGAGAGAGAGACAGAGACACTCTTTGGAGACATTCACAGCAACCGACGTATTATCGCTGGTGGACATCATTGCCCAACCATGTCAATTAATTGCAGAGATGTTACAATTATTTTCCAACGATCCCCTTTAACGATTAGAGATAATTTTCAGAGTAAATATTTATTTCATCTAGGTATCCTTATTTACTTATTTCTTTAGAATATTTTCCCCCTTCTTCACGTAGATCTACAGGCGAAGTATAGGAGTGGAATTTCTTACCCTTTGAGCTTCTCAGTGGAATTACTTTCAGGGATATAAATATATATTTCTTTTTTTAGATTGAGAGAGACCTTCAAGATATCATTTCCCCGCCTCATTTGCGTTGCGTTACTGATAACCTCTGCCCTACTTGAGACTGAGACAGAGACATTATATATATTTTTTTCTGGAATATCTTCATTTTGTATTTCGCCCACTCCTACAGTGTGTCTGTTTGCTAGATGCTGTTAATGTGCAACTCTCGTTATCTTATCGTTAATGTATCGAGGGATTAGTCTCGAGTAACAAACTTGCAACAGTTGCAGCAGCAACGACGGAGGGTAAAAAAATAATAATAAAAAGGGGGGAGGGGATATTTACTTGGGAAGGTTTAGGAGAATTTACGGAGTACGACTCACGACGTTTTTTTAGACGGGGGTCAGAGGAAATGGAGGTGCGAAGAGGGGGCAAGGAATAAATTTAACAACGGGACAGGGAAATTAGCCTAACAAAAAAAATCTTGTTCAACATAATTTTTTAAACTGAATATAGACGATAATTTCTCTCTCTCTCTCGCTCTTCCTGTCTATCTTCCTCTCCGTCTCTCTTTTTCTTTTTACCTATTCAACATATTTTTGAGACCGAATATAGACGATAATTTTTATCTCTTTCTCTATTTCTGACTGTCTGTCTGCCTCCATGTCTGCCCTTCTCCCTCTCTCTCTCTCTGTCTCTTTTTTCCTGTTCAACATAATTTTTGAGACTGAACATATACGGTAATTTTCTCTCTTTTTCCCTCTCTCTCTCTTTCCCTCTATCTCTTTTTCCCTCTATCTCTTTTTCCCTCTCTCTCTTTTCCCCCCTCTCTCCCTTTTCCCTCCCTCTCTCTTTCCCCCCTCTCTCTTTTCCCTCCCCCTCTCTCTTTTCCCTCCCTCTCTCTCTTTTTCCCTCCCTCCTCTTTTTTCCCTCCTCTCTTTCCCTCTCCTCCCTCACCCTCTCTCTTTTCCCTCACCCTCTCTCTTTTCCCCCCCTCTCTCCTTTTCCCTCTCTCTCTCTTTTCCCTCCCTCTCTTTCCCCCTCTCTCTTTTCCCTCCCTCTCTCTCTTTTTCCCTCCCTCTCTCTTTTTCCCTCTCTCTCTTTTTCCCTCCCTCTCTCTCTCTTTTCCCCTCCCTCTCTCTCTCTTTTCCCCTCCCTCTCTCTTTTCCCTCCTCCCTCCCCCCTCTCTTTTCCCTCTCTCTCTTTTTCCCTCTCTCTCTTTTTCCCTCTCTCTCTTTCCCTCTCTCTCTTTTCCCTCTCTCTCTTTTTCCCTCTCTCTCTCTTTTTCCCTCTCTCTCTTTTTCCCTCTCTCTCTTTTTCCCTCTCTCTCTCTTTTTCCCTCTCTCTCTACCTACCTATCTATCTGTGTCAAATCTCTACCGCTTTTCTCCATTATTCCTTCCACTCTTTTCCTACATATATATATATATCTGCAGGAAGATAAAGCACCACTGTGCTGATTACCGCTGGTACAAAGATCACGTCTCTCGTGACGTCACGCCCCTCGTCCGTGTCCTTACTCCCGAAAACAGGTTCCGCCATCAGGCCCGAATCTTGTAGCTAAAAGAAAGCCATAAAAGTCAGTTCCTCTGGTAGCTCAGTTGGTAGAGCGGTGGACTGTAGTCGGGTTACTTTCTCTCTCCTTCAGATATCCATAGGTCGCTGGTTCAAATCCGGCCCGGAGGAATTTTTTTTTATTTTAAATTTTGTGATCGTGTGTAACAACTGACATGCAAGGACCACCATGTCCATTAATTACTATTAATTCAAACGTTTTCAGAGTTAACTTTTTCACTATAAATATTTTTTTTTCAACCTACATTTATTAATTGAATACCTGACGACTTTTCCTCCTTCTTGACGGCGATCAACTGGAAGCATTTTATTGCATTTGTAATTCTGTTGAGCCAACAGTTTGAGGAAAATAAGAGGGAGGAACTGTCTTTACGTCATCATATGAAGTGCATCTTATATTCTGGACCTTTTTTTAAAAAAAAAATTGTAATAAGCTTTTTTTATCAAAATTTAGACATATTTTAAAGGCCAAGGTTCCTTCCCAGCCTAATAAATTAATGGTGTGTTATTTTGTTTGGGATTTTTTTTTGTAATATATTATTCGAGATTGTAACAGGGGTCCGGATTTCCCCCCCCTTCTACGTCACCCTATGACGTCATCGTCCTAAAAGAGCAGACTGATTTAAAGGCAATAGTTTCTTAATTTTTTTTCCCTCCCCCAAAAATGAATTAATGTTGTTGTGTTCTGTATTTATTTTTGTAATTTTTGTGGAGCCAACTGTTGCGGGATGGAAGATGGACCGGATTTTCCCCCCCTTCTACGTCACCCTATGACGTCGGATTTTTCCCCCCTTCTACGTCACCCTATGACGTCATCGCCCGATAAGAGCAGCAGTCCACGTCTTTTTTAATGTGCAAAGGGGTTAATATTCTAACTAAGAATGTGCACACAAGGTGTATATTTATGTTGTTGTTGGTTTTTTTTGTAAAAATTGTAATAATAAGATATGTATATAGGTTTTTATTGATATTTAGACTGATGTAAAGGCAGTTTCATGTATTTAATTAATGGGTTGTTGGTGTGTTCTGTATTGCATTTGTAGTAACTGTGGAGGTCCGGGTTTTGGTCCCTACGTCACCCCACCCTATGACGTCATCGCCCTCAACAAGGAGTCGCCCCTCAATCTGCCGGGGGTTGGGGGGTTGTATTTTTAAGTATGGTGTCTCTACGTCGTTACCATTTGACGTCATCGTTCGTCATCCCCCTCCTTTCCCCAGAATCTTTCAGGGGATTTGTGGGACGCGCCTTTGATAGAACGACCCTGGTTGTGCCTTTTAGCTTAGCTCTTGAGACAGAGAAGAGTCTCTGTGTTATCATCTCGCGATGGTGTGTGTGTGTGTGTGTGAATGCCCCCGCAGGCCATTGATCTACTTCCCTTCCCCCCCTCCTCTCTTCTCTCTTTCTTCTTCTTCTCTCTTTCTCTCTCTGTCTGTTTTTTTTTCTTCCTTTTCCCTTTTCATCCAAGCACGCATGTGGTGCTTATGCATGTGCATGTGTCGTCATCTTGTTGCTGTAATGAGAGTAACGCAAACAGTCCCAAGGACGTTGAACCTCCTCCTCTTCCTCATCCTCCTCGTCGTCATCAGTGGGTTTCGTCTCGCTACTTAACTCCGCAAGGCACGCCGTCGACCTCGAATAATAACACGGATTCTCACACACACACACATGTGTAAGTCTGCTTCCGCATCCAAAGTTCGAGCAAATAGGGAAGAGTGGTGTTTGGTGGGAAGAAGGAAGAGAGGGGAAGAAGAACAGAAGTCTGCTTCAAGTCGCTAGAGACTTATTCTCCTATTTTAAAAAAAGGAACAAAGACACTGAAGCCACTTCAAATTAAGGGGGAGAGAGGGGGGGCGAAAAAATACCCTACCTTACAGAAGTAAATGTAACAAGTAAACTAGAAGGAATACCTGGAATAAAATTCTAAAAGCTGAAAAAAAATTAACCCCATACACACACCCAGGGAACGAGTAACACAGGAGATGAAATTGCATGTGTGTATTTACTTTCATTATTATAAATTTTTTTTTGAACACCCCCAAACTTTTCCAGTAAATTTCTCGCCCCCCTCCCTCCCTCTCAACCCCCTCCAAATTTTCTTTCCTTTGTGATATTTCCCCATCACTGAGGGTATTTTTATATATATTTTTTCACCTTTCTTTATTTTTTTTAAAAAAAGAAAACAAGTTTTCTAGGCAATTTTTGATCGTGTCATATGATGACGTCATAGGACGAATGAGGGTCAATCCGACCCGAGAGTAACTGATGACGTAAAATATAAACAAAATAAAAAAATAAACGCTCACCACTAGAGGAGAGGTTTGACGGAAAAAGAAAAGTCTGGTTCAGGAATATTTGAAAACGTCACGTAATGTCAAAGTCACTCAATGATAAAGAAAAAAAAGGCATGGTTTATATATATTGTATATATATAAAAAAAGAAAAAGTAGACATGATAATAAACGTGAATTACTAAAACACATGAGGAAATTACACACCCGTATGTATAACAGACTAAAATTCCAACGTTAATTGGACAATGACCCCCAGTGAATGGTCGAAACGTCTACTTAATCATTTAAAAATAAAAAAAATTCCAAAATTTGTGTTGAAGTCTGTTATTATATATGATAATAATAATAATTAACGAGTCGTGTAGGAGAAAATGGACTAAATTATTTGAACGAAACAAAAATTTAGAAAGAAAAATAATCCCCTTAAGGCGCTTGATAATAATAATAATTAATGGCGGACTGAGACATTATTCAGAAAGAAAGTACAAAGCAAAGAATAACCGAAATGAAACACACTACCAAAGAATAACCGAAATGAAACACACTACCAAAGAATAACCGAAATGAAACACACTACCAAAGAATAACCGAAATGAAACACACTACCAAAGAATAACCGAAATGAAACACACTACCAAAGAATATATAACAAAATATAATAAACCCCGCCTTTAGGTTTAGAAATCCCTTTGGTTTACATTTTAAAAATTAAAAAATGCATATCAAAGGTTTCATATAAAGCAGTTCTTATTTATAATTTAATTCCTTTACCTAAAATAACGGTATTATTAAAAGTTAAAAGAATGTTTATAAGTCTGATGAAGGTAAAAATAAATATATATATAATTACCTTCAAGTTCCCGTAATTCCAGTTGGCAAAGATCGACCGTTCAGTTTGACCAACGTAACAAACCGACCTATTATTATTACAAGAACAAAAATTCTGTAACACAACGACAATAATGGACACGATCAAAAAAGTGCGTAGAAAACTGTTATTTTTTATTATAAAAGGTAAAATAATATATATACAAAAAAAATACCCTCAGTGATGGGAAAATATTACAAAGGAAAGAAAAGTTGGTTGGGGCGAGAGGGAGGAAGGGGGTAGAGGGGGAAATTTACTGCAAATGTTCGGGATGTTAAAAGAAAAATTATAATAATGAGAGTAAATAGATGCAATTTCAGATGAAAAAGGCCAGCTCGGTTCTGAATTTAATTTTAAATGTTGTTTAAATAAGGTGATGAGGAGGTAAAAAAACTCTGTAAATAAGGGGATTTCACACTCGGACGAAGGAGTTGGAACGTTATTTTGGGGCGTGGCAGGCCGAAATTAAAAGACAGGGGGGGAAAACTCGCCTCGCCTTCGTCGTTGTTGAAGTTTCTCTCTCCTTTGTCTCGCGAATGGAGCGTGACTAATGACAGCCACTAGGCGGACATATTAGGCTGTCTCGAGGAATTGTGGGCTCTAACTCTCACACATAAAACATCTCACTCGGTTCTGTCTCCTTTCCTCCTCCTCCTTCTCCAGCAGCAGCAGCACCAGCAACCGAAAACTCCAGCCCCGGTGCCTTCTTTTAAAAAATTTTGCCTTTTTTTTCGGCTCGCTTCACCCTACTGATTCTTAATCCTGCATCTTATTCCTTTGGATTATTTCTACACCATGAGAACAATCATGAATTATAAACAAAACTGGTAGTTTTCCTTTAACTATTCACCTTTATCACCTGGAATAAATAAACTCTAATTAAACCAAAAAAATTACACATTTAAAAAAAAATTATTGAGGAGAGGGGAGCAAAAAAAATTTTTTTAAAAAAACTAGAGAATATCCTCTGTTTCACAATTATATCTATACAACAATCAATTACACATGGCGGATCGAATCACGAATATATGCAAACACGGTAAAGCAACCCATTTGATTTTTTTTTTTTGAACATGGAATTATAATTTTCTTTTTTTTTCGTTAATACATTATTCTAAAAAATTATCTTGGGATCAAATTCTCCGTCTTTCTACGTCAAATCATCAAAAAAAAAGAAATCCTATAGCAAAACCAAAAATTTATTTTCAATAAATTTAAATCCAAAAATTATTGCAAACGTTTAATTTCAAAATAAATTAATAATAAATAGAAATATATATATCACTACATTTAAATAGCAAAAAAAAGAAAATTATATTTCGACATTAACTACAAAAATGTCACTAAATTTTTTGTTTCAAATAAAAATATTATATTGTCTTCATGAATTTTACTACAAAACTATTTTTAATTATACCTGAATTTTACCGTAAAAAATTTTTTTCACTAAATTGGTGCAAGCGAAACAGAAATTTTTTTCACTCTTCCTGAATTATATTTTTTCAAAAGCAGTCACCGAAATTTATTTTCAGTATACCATTAGTTTTCTTTAAAAATTATTACAAAAATTATCACTAAATTTAAATTTTTTAAATAAAAATATCCCTTTTCCCAGAAAATTACTACAGTGTGTAGTCACTAAATTTTTAGCTTCAAAGTAATATATATTCTCCTCTCCTGAATTTTACTTCAAAATTTTTCACTGAATAATAGTAGTTTCAAAAAACGTTATTAATTAGTATCCTTTCGGAAATTATACTGTTAAATTTTCACTAAATGGGATTAGAAATCAATTTTTTTTACCTCTCTAAATTTAGAATTTTGCTTCATGATTTTCACTATTTTTTTTTAATTCTTTTATAAAAAATATTTTTGATATGTCACTGAAGTTTAATTTCAAAGAAATATTCTCCTTCTAAATTTAACTTCAAAATTTTTCACTAAACTGAAATTTAAAAGATTGTTTTATTCTCCCTTTGAATTTTACTACTACATTTTCACTAAATGAAACAAAAAATATTCACAACTGAATTTTTGCTTCAAAATTCTTGCTATATTTTTAGTTCTTATAAAACAAAAATTTTTTAATAAAAAATTTTCACTAAAATTTTAATTTTAAATAAATATTCTTCTTTTTAAGTTAACTTTAAAAAATTTCCCTTTTTTTCTTTTCTTTCTCTCTCTATGGCTCTACAGCCCATTGAGGGCCTGGGCCTACCATGTCGACTGCGGACTTTAAAATTTTCACTAAACTGAAATTCTATAGAACGTAATATTCTATTTCTGAATTTAACTTCAAAATTTGCACTAAACTGTAATTTTCGAAAAACGTAAAATTCTCCTTCTGAATTTTACTATTATTATTTTTTTGCTAAATACGATTATATAAAAAAAAATTTCTCTCTCTCTGAATATTGTCACTATTGGTTTTTAATTATCATAAAACTAATTTCAAATGGAAATTGTCCCTATATATTTTAATTCTGAAATTTTAAATACAAGATTGTCACTGAATCTCTTTCTAAATCTTAAATTTAAATTGGTTTTTTTACTAGTAAATGGACACAAAAAATTATGTTCCGTTTCGTTGTTTGCTTGGGATTTTTTACTCAGAATCTTTATTACGACGATTGTTTTGCTACGTCATTGCAGCTAAATACGATTATAAAAAAATTCTTTTCTCTCTCTGAATATTGTCACTATTGGTTTTTAATTATCATAAAACTAATTTCAAATGGAAATTGTCCCTATATATTTTAATTCTGAAATTTTAAATACAAGATTGTCACTGAATCTCTTTCTAAATCTTAAATTTAAATTGGATTTTTACTAATAAATGGACACAAAAAATTATGTTCCGTTTTGTTGTTTTTTTTTGATTTTACTCAGAATCTTTATTACGACGATTGTTTTGCTACGTCATTGCAGCTAAATACGATTATAAAAAAATTCTTTTCTCTCTCTGAATATTGTCACTATTGGTTTTTAATTATCATAAAACTAATTTTAAATGGAAATTGTCCCTATATATTTTAATTCTGAAATTTTAAATACAAGATTGTCACTGAATCTCTTTCTAAATCTTAAATTTAAATTGGTTTTTTTACTAGTAAATGGACACAAAAAAATATTTTTCCGTTTCGTTGTTCTTTTTTTTTGATTTTACTCAGAATCTTTATTACGACGATTGTTTTGCTACGTCATTGAAGCGTCATTGTAGACAGACATCGCCCTCGTACTATTTTACTCTATAATAAAAATCAAATGTCTGTGACATCAGTGTTGCCAATAGTAATAATAATTATAATATAAATCCTTCAGAAGGATGAGGATAATTTGAGTAGACAGAAAAGGGGGGGAAGGAGTGAAGTGAAGGACTTGGACTGCATGTCGTTGGTTGTCTTTTTTACAACGTCGCAAGACTACTTTACGAAGTCTCCGCGTGTATTTTATAGTGATTCAAACGACGACAACAGCAGCCAAGAGGTAGAAACTGCGACCATGAAGATGTCTGTCTGTATCTGGATGGACAGTTATTTTCTCCTCCTAGTTGGTTTATCTCTTTCTCTCTCTCTCTCTCAATAAAACATGTCTGCCGATTATTCCTTCCTTGAGGCGTGGCCTGAATACAAATGGGAGCAGCAAACCTTGCAGCAGTACCTTTTGTCTTTGCCTTTCCCCTTGTTCATAGTGTCGAGGCACGCAATACCGTAGTTTGCTTGTCCCAACACGCCAGATGGATGGATAGAGCAATTTTTTTCAGGCCAACAAACTTATAAGAAAGAATTTTGGGAAGGTTCAATGAGGAGGAGGATTGCCCAAAACATTTGTGACAAAACAAAATGGAGCGATAAGTGACTAATACATCAACATGTGGTAGCGTGGCCGAGCGGTCTAAGGCGCTGGTTTAAGGCACCAGTCTCTTCGGAGGCGTGGGTTCGAATCCCACCGCTGCCAATAATTTTTTTTCGACACCTCAGACGACGACTCGGCGAAAAAATTTTCCATCAAGGAACAGGCTACTGTTAATTCCCTTCAACGAATGGACTAGCTTATTTTTTTTCTTTTTTTTTTGTTAAATTCCTTTCGCCTCCATTGCGTGGTGAATTCCTTTTTTGAAATCCAACCCTCTTGTAGAGGTGTGCCAAGGGAGATCATAATATTTTTAGATTTTAAAAAAAATTAAGATTTTCCTTGGCCAATTTAAGAGCAGTACCTCTAGAATAGGATGAATTTGAAAAACACAAAATTACCCACTACGGAGGCGAAAGGAATCTAACAAAAAAGAGAAAAGAAAAAAAAATAGAAGCTTTTGAAATGTGATGCTGAAAAATCATATGGGGTGGATAGAATCACATAGAATTATTTTTTGTTAAATTCCTTTCGCCTTCCATTGCGTGGTGAATTCCTTTTTTGAAATCCAACCCTCTTGTAGAGGTGTGCCAAGGGAGATCATAATATTTTTAGATTTTAAAAAAAATTAAGATTTTCCTTGACCAATTTAAGAGCAGTACCTCTAGAATAGGATGAATTTGAAAACACAAAATTAACCACTACGGAGGCGAAAGGAAAAAATAAAAAAAATAGAAGCTTTTGAAATGTGATGCTGAAAAATCAGATGGGTGAATAGAATCACATAGAATAATTTTTTATTAAATTCCTTTCGCCTCCATTGCGTGGTGATTTCGTGTTTGAAATCCAACCTGTTGTAGAGGTACAGCTCTTAAATGTGCCAAGAGAGAGAGATCATAATATTTTTAGACTTAAAAAAAATTAATATCTTCCTTAGCCAATTTTAAGAGCAGTACCTTTAGAATAGGATGAATTTGAAAACACAAAATTAACCACTACGGAGGTGAAAGGAATCTAACAAAAAAGAAAAGAAAAAAAATAGTAGTTTTTGAAATGTGATGCTGAAAAATCATATGGGGTGGATAGAATCACAAACGAGGAAGTTCTAAACAGAATAGATGAAAAGCGAACAACAATATGGAGGACGACGTTGAGCAAGAGAAAGAAAGGGATAGATTAATTGGCCACGTTTTAAAGACACTAAGGGTCTTCTAAAATTAGCGTTAGAGGGGTAAGAACAGAAGAGAGAGGGCCAAGGATGCAGTACGCTAAGCAGATTTAGGGGAGGGTGCGGAAAAACTCTCGTCGTCGCACGTTGTTACGACATACTGGCGCAAGGCAAGACGTGGCGGGGGAAGACTCTTTTTGGATCGGTTACGACATACTGGCGCAAGGCATGGCGGGGGAAGACTCTTTTTGGACCGGTCGGACGAGGAAGGAAGGAAGAAAGGAAGGAAGGAAGGAATGTGGCAGTGACACACGCACACGTGTACGTAGGTAGATAGGGAGGGATACGTTACAAAGTGGACCAGAGTATGATGTTACGTAATGGAGGTAAAGGGAGGAGGGGGAAGGGCGTTAACTATAAAATAAAATAATGAAAGGGGGAGTGAGGGAGGGAAAGGAGGAGGGAGGGAAGGAAAGTGGCTCGTGTCGTGTCAAGATATCAATCAGTTCAGGTTTTTAAAAGGGAAGGAGCGGAGGGAGGAGAGGAGAGGAGGAGAGGAGAGGCATAACGACAAATCAATGTCTAACACCAATCGTTTGAGACTGTTATTTGATTACCGAAATGAGATCACGCACGGTCTGGCAACCTAAGAAGGCTTTTACACTTGCCTTCACTCTCAACTGACGCCATTTTGTCCCTCCCGTCATTCCTTACTCACATTCTTAAAAATAAATAAATAAATAAATAATAAAAAAAAGTTATTTAATTGTAAAATTTTGAAAACGCTTTCAGCAATTCACATTAGACCTCCTGTGCACAAATTTTATTTAAAAAAAATTACCAACCCAAACATCCGGAAAAAAACACTGTGGAGGGGACTGTGAACCACCGACCTTGAATTAAAAGTTAAAATTACTGTATAATTGCCAAATTGCGTAAGAGTCTGTGACGTCAGAGAGGCCAGAGAAACACACGAGAAGAAATCCGGCAAAGCACATATTTAATTGCTCGCAATATGGCGGCTATTTGTTTTTAGATGTGTTACGTACAGAATGTTATCCTAAGAGAAGGCAATCTAACTTTTTTCCCAAAAAATATAAAATACGTTTCATGAAAGAAGAATTGATGTAATTAAAAGAAAACTAACAACAACCGTGACGAATTTCTTTTCTGTTTTTTTATTTATTTATTGCAAGTTTGGAGTCGCTTCAATTTTTATTTTTTGTCATAACCGAAAATTGAGGTTTTAAGATATTTCAGTCTATACCCACTAAATTATGCTTATTAAACAGACCTACCCATTGACTGTTATAACACTGGGATATTTCCTATACGTTCGTATTGTATGTCACGTTTCTAAGGCGGTTCCAAATAAATGGTGCAAAAATTTATATTGCCAAATAATCGACTTCTTTTCCAAGTTAAGTGTGGGAAAGAAAGAAACAGCGATAGGAAAAAAAATAAGTAGATTAAAAATGAACCGAAAAATTAATCTCTTTATGTATCTGTGTGTGTATGTGTTTTTATTTATTTCCCGGCATACAAATGTAAACGAGTGACCAATTTAGAATAAAATTTCAGCACTGGCGCTGGTTGGAGGGGAGGGGGGAGGAAGACTCAGCTACCGAACCCGTAGGGGTGGGGGACTGTTTCCCATATTACATTCCATTGCCTTGGTTTTCCCTCATATTGAACTCTTTCTCCAGGACCACGATCATGCCATTTATTATGGTTTCCAAGTCTTCTTCTTCTGACTCCCCTAATACTACAAGATCGTCGGCAAAGCGTATGGGTTTTTTATTTTTTTTTTCTCCTCCCCTTGCAGTATAAATTTGTACTGAGGGATTAATTATATTAATGACGGGGAGGAAATCAGTGGTTGGATGGTGTAGGATGAGCTTGTGGTGATTCATGACCCTTACATTCATCGGGTAAAGCAAAAAATAATTTAGTTTTTGTTATTTGCGTACAGCAGGACGGAAAACGAGAATGGTTTGGTGGTGAGGCCGAGTAGGCGGGAAACGTCACCGTCTGCAACATTATTGATGGCCTGGAGTGGATTGTAGATTCAACATTTTGGTTCGGGGAGATCTCCTGAGAAGGTCTGGGGAGAGAGAGAGAGAGAGAGCAGTGGCTGAGGAAACAATATGCAGAAAAGTTAATTTCGCCATTGTTCGAGAAAGAAGATTTTGTTTTGTAGTAAGGAAAACAAAAAGAGGACATTTTGATAGAGATTTAAGCTGAAGAAGAAGAGGCGCTAGAGGATCTAGACGTCGTGTTTCAGCAAAGGAACATCCTGCGGCACGGCAAACCAGGAACGACGACGTCACCAGGCCATTGTTAACATCTGGTAACGGCCATTTTAACCCGGTTTTCCACTTAAACCATTCTCGATTGATTCGCGATTTTTAATACAATTATATATCGTTGTTCGTCACCCGCGGCGTTGTTTCCCCCGGGGACCAGCCGCCATTATTTAGAAGCTGCGTAGATTATTCTTTTTTTTTGCTTTTACCGACCGACTGAGCCAATTTGATTAAATTGATATTCGTAAATTTATATTTTTTTCCACTATAACTTAATTTGAGTTATATTTCTATTCAAATTAAATACATTATTATTATTATTATTATTTAACAATTTGATTGTACAAAAATATTTTTGTTGGTGGTAAGCAAACGTACACCACAAAATGGCGCCCAACGTGGGGGCCCGAACCACCCACGACCCTGAGATTAAGAGTCTCATGCTTTACCGACCGACTGAGCCCAATTTGATTAAATTTTACTCGTAAATTTATATTTTTTCCACCAAAATTTAATTTGAGTTAAATTTCTTCTGGAAATTTTGATAACGTAATATTATAATTAAATGGAATATTCAAATTAAATACATTTTTTTATTATTATTTAACAATTTGTACAATTGTACAAAAATATTTTTGTTGGTCGTAAGCAAACGAACACCACAAAATGGCGCCCAACGTGGGGCCCGAACCACCCACGACCCTGAGATTAAGAGTCTCATGCTCTACCGACTGAGCAAATATGATTAAATTTTACTCGTAAATTTATATTTTCACTAATTTGAGTTAGATTTCGTCTGGAAATTTGATAACGTAATATTATAAATAAATGGAATATTCAAATTAAATACATTTTTTTATTATTGTTATTTAACAATTTGATAATAAATTTAAATATTCAAATTAAATACATTTTTTCATTATTATTATTTAACAATTTGTACAATTGTACAAAAATATTTTTGTTGTTGGTGTAAGCAAACGAACACCACCACAGTAGCTGGAAGGAAAAACCCCCCAAGAAGTATTGTGGAGAGGTTGGTTAAGGTTGTAAATGTTATTATAGGGACACCCCTTTTTCTTTCAACGTGACCTCTATAATGGGCCAGTCAGTTATCCCCCCTTTTGAAATCAAGCTCGGTCCCGTTGTCGCCTTCGTTTCTATAAAGTTTCCTCCGCGCGTCATAAAAGAAGATTGATTTGTCGTCGATGGATTTTCATATTTACCATTCCAGTTCCCCAATTTTAGTGTCGTCTCCCAGTGTCGTTTCAGTCCTGTTTAAAGACGGCAACACTGATTCTCAACTTTATAAACAGACAGAGAGAGAGAAAAGAAAGAGCTGCCATTTCTTACCAACGGCTGACCTTTCGCAACAACGCCGCCGCCGAGCTCTGACGCAAACTACTTAAGTGAAAAAGTGGAATGATTTGTCTGAGTCAATTGGAACACACACACCAACCACATGGTAACATCTGGGCCGTGTGAATGTTTTGAAACACGCCCCCGGGGAAGAAATAAAAATACTTTTCTAAGTTTGGAAATTTATAACGCACATACTTTCTCACTTAATATCATTTCTCCAGTCCTTTCCATTAGGCAGCAAATACCTTAAATTAATTGATTGCTATAAACCTGGGGTATTTCCTAAATTACTTATTGTATGTCACGTACTTAGGCGGTTCCAGAAACAAAACGTGAAAGGTTGGTTTTTTTAAAAAAAAATAATAGTTACATGTTCATAATTCAATAAAAATTAATTTTTTAGGCTTAATTACGATTTTAAAAGAAGAAAAATTTTTTGGCGACGTGGGGCGATGATTCCGGGGTTTTTTTTTGATTGATTGACGATTAACAGCCGCAATTCCGGAATCGATTTCAGCAGGTACAACATTTTTTTTTGTAATTATAATTTTAATGAATTCGGTTGTTAATTTGGCAAAGCTGACGAAGTAAATTTTTTTTATATATATATAACTGAGATTTCCAGAAATATTTAGGGTTATGTCTGTTAACCTAAATTTTGAATCTTGTGTGGGGTTTTTTAATAAGTTTAAGACCGACGATGACGTTTAACAATCAATTAATGACACACATATCTATCATACGCTTTTAAAAATTATTTTAGATAGAAAGTTTAGCGGAATTCGATATTTTTATACATTTTTTTTGTTTGTTTCGTAGTCCCTTTTTTTACCCCGCTACGAGTTTAAGAAATAGCAAGAGAGATTTGAGATTAAAATTAATGTGAGGGGGGTGTTTCATTATTTTTTTGGATCACACACACCACACACGTGCGCAAGCACAGGCAAGTTGACGTTAATCATGTTAGAGGAAGACATGAGGCGGTTTGGAGAGGAGAGGTGAGGAGAGAACAGGAGAGAGAGAGAGACAGAGAGAAAGAGAAAAAAATCGGCATGGTGATCCAACGACGGATAACAGGAGTTAAACATGCAAAATGCCGACGAACGAGCGTTCCTTTTTCCCCGCCCCCCTCTTTCCGCCGTTTCCTCATCATCATCGTCCTCCTTCTCCTCCAGAAAAGGATAAAAAGAAAAGATGAGGAATAAGCCCAGCAGGATTTAGTTAAGAGCATACATTATTTATGAGAGCGTCTCGCCGCCCACAGAGATTCTGATACTGCGTAGTAGTAATAAGTTTACAATTCAATAACTGCGAAACCTGAGAGCGCTAAAAAAAAAGAGGGAGCGAGGAAGTGTTTGGGGGAAAGGGGAACGAGGGAAGAGAAAAAGAAACAAAATGAATTATGAACGAATAAGGATACTTTGAACAGAGAAATAAATTTATAAACAAAAAATTGTGTACGGTGTTTCTATCTGTCTCTTACACTATCTCTCTCTATCTCCCTTCATCTCTATCTACATTTCTTTCTATCTTTCTCTATCTCCCTTCATCTCTCTCTATATTTCTCTCTATCTCTCTCTATCTCCCTTCATCTCTCTCTATATTTCTCTCTATCTCTCTCTATCTCCCTTCATCTCTCTCTATATTTCTCTCTATCTCCCTTCATCTCTCTCTATATTTCTCTCTATCTCCCTTCATCTCTCTCTATATTTCTCTCTATCTCTCTCTATCTCCCTTCATCTCTCTCTATATTTCTCTCTATCTCCCTTCATCTCTCTCTATATTTCTCTCTATCTCTCTCTATCTCCCTTCATCTCTCTCTATATTTCTCTCTATCTCTCTCTATCTCCCTTCATCTCTCTCTATATTTCTCTCTATCTCTCTCTATCTCCCTTCATCTCTCTCTATATTTCTCTCTATCTCTCTCTATCTCCCTTCATCTCTCTCTATATTTCTCTCTATCTCCCTTCATCTCTCTCTATATTTCTCTCTATCTCCCTTCATCTCTCTCTATATTTCTCTCTATCTCCCTTCATCTCTCTCTATATTTCTCTCTATCTCCCTTCATCTCTCTCTATATTTCTCTCTATCTCTCTATGTTTCTCTCTATCTAACTCTTTTTTTGGGAGGAGGGAATGGTTGCATGAGGTTACATGAGGGTGATCCTGAAACAGGTAACCCCCCCTTTAATAGCATAGGAAGGGAATTGAAAAGGGGGGGGATGCGGAAGGTAGAGCAAGGTAGCCAAGTGTTAATTAACTAGGGCCCCCGGGCTATGGTTTAAGGATCCTACCCTCGCGGTGTTTCTCCTAAGGAGATGCAGGGAAAACCCTATAAAACCTGCATCA
>JAEMUL010000009.1:1015212-1149956 GCA_034510155.1 Eucriotettix oculatus
TTTTTTTAATGACGTATTTAATTCAATGCGTAACCGTATTCCTTTAAAATAACTTTCCATCAAAGTGAGTTATGCTATTGTTTTTTTCTGTATTCAGTCCCAAAAACTGCTCTGATGCAACCCTCCAGGCTAACTTATCCTGCCCAAGCCCTTACGTACCACATTCAACATCTTCCCTATTCTGCTTCGAGTATTTCATCCTTGGTCCATCTCCTCTGTTCACTTCCCTGGCCTATTATTCTCTTGGTCAACATCCTCCATATTGTTCGCTTTTCCCCTATTCTGTTTAGAACTTCCTCGTTAGTGATTCTATCTACCCATATGTTTTCCAGTAGTCTGCAATAGTACCATATTTTTCAAAACGAGGCATTTTAATTTATTCTTTCAAAGTCCCTGCATATTGTCCTCTCTTCTCCTGTTCTGCTTAGTTACCCTATCGACCCACTCATTTTTCTATAGCACCACGTTTCTATTATTTTCCTTTCTGAAACCATTATTGTTTCGCGCCCATATAACGCCACGATCCATACCAACATTCCCTAATATTCATAGTTATTATATTAGCCCGAATTAAATTTCTCTTCCCTGCCTGTGCTATCCTTCTCTGTTATTATGCTGCTCAAGTAATTTCCTTCGCAATCTAACAGCCTTTGCTATTCCCCCGTCTCTCACACTACACTCCATCATCTTGTTGTTTTACCCTCTATTAATCCTCATGTTGTACTCTTCCTTAAGGACCATGTTCATGCCATTTATTATCTTTTTCTGAATCATTTAATACCACAATATCATTGTCAGAGCGTAGAGTTTTCATTTCTTCTCCTTGCAGTTTGATTTCCTTTTCCATGTTCATTTTTAACTTTCTTCTTCGCCTGTTCTATATATAAGTTAAAGAGCATGGGTGACCGACTTGTCTTACTCATTTCTTAATTTCTGCTTTCTTTTCTTGATCCTCAATTCTAATTGCTGCTGACTGCCCTCTCTAGAGATCTTTCTCGATATTTTAATTCTGTGTTCTTCTAAGTCCTTAATAGTGTGGTCCAGTTCACATTATCAAACGCTTTTTCTGAATCCTGAAATTCCATGGACGTTGCCCGTTTTTCTGCTTATCATGTCTTCTAAAATTTGACGCAGAGTCAATATTCCTACCCTACATTCTTACTAAAACTAAACTGATCTTCTCCTAACACGCATTTTATTTGACGATCCATCATCCTACATACGAATTTCGTTAATATTTTGCCCTGTGCTGTTCGCATCTATCAGCCCCAGTCACCTTCGGTAAAGCGATAATTATGTTGTTCCTAAAACCTTCTGGTATCCCATCCCGTTTCGCAGATTCCTCACGCGACAGTATATAATATCTGGGTTAATGCCGTTATGCTAACGCTATTTGTATTGACCCGTATGCAAATTTCCCGTTTCAAGGATGAGTTTGGTTCCTCCTCAACACGTCATCGGTGACGTCACGCGAACTGAGTCGTACCCAACTGTAAGTACAACGTGGCGGTCTCTCAAATCCGTTAATGAAACTAATTTGGCTTGATGTCAGATCTTTATTAACGACATATATTTGTGTGGGTTACACTTTAATAATATGAATATTTATGCTGCTAACAGGAGCAGTAACCAATTTGTTGAGAACGGGCCACGTTCCCTTTTTTTAGTCAGGCTAACGTAGTGGCAGACCTGATAAGTGATTACTTTACGATTCTTAAACTTCGCTGCTACAAAAGTTACTCAAGTAAAATATTTCTTCGTTTTACGAAAAGGCTTCACTCTAAATTTTTATTTATTTATTTTTTTATTATTGATAATAATTTACTTGACTTGTTTTCTAGATTCAATAACAGGTCTGTTTAACAATATTTTTCTTTTGTTGGTACATTTTTTTCATAGATATAAATATGTATGAATACAATAATAAAGTATATATGCGTATATTTTTTAAATTTGTTTTAGCATGTGTAAGATCATCATCATCTGTTACACTAGTTTTATTATTATATTATTTTCGTGGTTGAGAGACTGAAGGAGAGAATTCTTAATTTCTTTGTCTCCTCATCCTTTCCACCTTTATACATTTTGTTTGTGAAACAACTCCGGGTATTACGACCCTCACCACGTGTTTCCGGATCTCCTCCATGACGCGTTGGTCGAGTAGTTGTTGTAGGTTCAAACTTTTTTACTAATTTTATACTCTAATTATTTATGACTGTATTTGTATTAGCAGAGTTATGTAATTTGGTTTAAGATAATTACTTGAATAATCTTACTATTACTATAATTTATATTCTATTTTATGTTATGATGTCTATATTTTGGTCCTTATACTCATCCGGTTCCTGGATTTGAATATTTAATCTAAAATATTTAAACTTTAAAACGGACGTTGAACGTTACTTATATTCCACCATAGCTTTCTGAATTTAAAATTTACAACGAAGAAAAAGACGGCCAGCATATAAATTTGTCACTATTTATTTAAAAGCGACCCATATTTAATTTCTTGTAATATTATGTTCGTAGCTCACCTGAGGAAGCCTCTCAAAATGGAGACGAAACGTCGTGATAAATTTATATGCTGACCTTTCCGCCGTATTTTTATTTATTTATTGTTACTTATAATCGTCTTAATTATATCCACGGTTGGCACTTTTATGGTTCTCGCTTCATTAATCAACGTTGAATTAATAATATTAATTTAACATACCACGCATAATCGTTTTACATAATTATCACATACGAATTTTCGCCGTAACGGATACAAAAACCAGCGATCCTCCTCTTCCAAAGACTCTACTCGCTCGCTCTCTCCCTCTTATAAAAGCTTTGCACAAGCACATATATCTTTTTTTTTTCTAAACTCGGCGACTGTCACGAACGAGAGAATAATTGCAGCCAATTGAACGGCCAGAGCATTCGTTCCTCTATTCTCCGTTCCCTAACATTAACAAACATCTGTATCCCTCTTCTAATTCTCGTTTCTCTACTCGCTTTATTCAACCGTGGCAGACGAGTGGAGATCGCTAATTAATTATACCTGGAGGTGAGTGTGTGACGTCAGTAATTTGTTACAGACGTGATTTCTTTTTCTTTTTTTTTATCTTTGACGAAAGGGAACAACAGCCATGCAGATTACTTCTCAGAAGCCAAGGTGATTCCACGAACCCCGGCGATATATATAAATATATATTTATGCCGTTGCCGTGGCGATTTATTCTGTCAGTTGACAGAGATGGATTGCCAAATGTGTGCTTCGTGGCCGCGGCTCCTGCCTACATTTGCGAATATTGAAATCCGTTCGCTTAATGGCGCGTGCAGAGAGGAGAACAAGCGTGACCAACGACCTCCCAAAAAGCAACTCTCCTCTCTCTCTACGTATATATACCTACGTATATAAATCAATCATAGAAGCGACGAGTATTTCCTTTCAAGGGCTGCCATCACTGTTGAAGGCTGCCACCATGTACTTTCAACACCAGTTCTCGACGAAAATCATTCAACTTACAAAGAATCACGGGAAGCCATTTTTTTTATTAATTAAAAGAAAACTTTATCTGTACAGTGTACAATTTAGTTATGATAATATTATTTACTGACATAATAACTTGACACATGTAATGGGAAAACTGCTCAATAGCAGCAGGCCCCAGCACATGATTGTTTACAGGAAATTATAGAAAATTTTAATTAATGAAATGATTATTGTAGTATTTATGATTAGTTGGGAAGTTCTGGTTTCACTGCTCCAAAAGGTCTGTTGGACGTTTTCTTTTTAATCTTCTATGGTGCTTGGGTTGAGAGGAAGGAAGGTTGTTTGCTGTATCACTTATTAATAGGTTGCTGTGGCCTGTCATAGAAGTTGGCTATTTTAAAAAAATTATATATATATATATACACGAAGTATTACTCCTTATGAATTGAAATTTAATCGCAGTTCCATCCTCCTATATACTATTCTCGTTAATATTTTGGACGCATGAGGTTCGAACACTAATCTGTTCGGATCTATCAGCTCCAGTCTACTTCGGTGTGGGTAGAATTATGTTGTTCCTAAAATCCTCTGCTACTCTCACTGTTCCGTACATTTCGCAAACTATCCTGAACGGCCATAGTGTCGCTTCTTATCAACTCCGCTGGAATGTTATCAATTCCTGGCATTTTTACGGTTGCTCTGCTCTGTAAAACTCCGACCTTAAAATTTTGTCCTCCCCCATCCGCCTCTTCTTCTTCTTCAGTTATTGACGTACCTAGATTTTCACCGTGATACATCTCTTATATATATATGGAAGATATTCCTTCCATCTTTCCGCTTTTTCTTATTTATTCAGAATTGGCTTCCCTGATGTTCTTGATAATATCCGATTGTTTCTTTGGTTTTCCTGTAAGCTGCAATCTATTTTCCTCTTTCATATTGAAATCTTTACAGGCTTTGCATTTCTCTCAGGGCCAAGCCTTTTTGGCTGCTTTGCAGTTCCTATCCATCTCATTCTTCAAGCATCTGTACTACTCTACACCCGCGTTTTTATGTTTACGCCTTTCACCAATCAAATTTTATTATTTCTCGTGTTATCCGTGCTTTCCTATTGGTCTGAGATCTTCGTCGAATACCTTTTTTTTCGTGGGCTGTTCTAGTCATTTCTTCCTTCAAGAGAGCCCATTTCTCTTCTATATTGTTTCTCACTCTTTTCTATGTTAATCTACTTTTGATGTCTTCTTTGAAACTCTGAAGCACCTCGTGTTGTTTCAGTTCTTTTCTAATTACCGTCCTTTTGTTTTAATTCCTTTCTTGAGTCTCTTCATTTTCTGTCTGCATTTCAAAATCAGCAGATTATGGTCGGAGTTCGCATTTGCTCCTGGGTACGTTTATGTAGTCCAGCACCTGATTTCCTCATCTCTGTCTCACCATTACGTAGGGTGCCTGTGTCTCCCCCGGTTTTAGAGTGTCCTCTTTCATGATTCTTGAAGCAGGTATTTCTTACAACTAATTTGTGCTCAGTGAAAAATTCTAATAGCCTGTCTTCCCCTTGATTCCTTTCACCAAGTCTTCCCTTTCTTATTACTGTGTTCCAATCATCCCATTATTATCAAATTCTCGTTTCATTATTTTTTCAATTTCTTCGTAGATTTTTTACTCTATCTTCTTCTTCCTCTGCGGCTCATAAACTTGAATTATTGTCGTTGGCTGTGATCCAAAATAGAAATGTTGTAATTAAATGGGACTAGTGGTCAGTGTTTCAATTATTAAATTACGAATGGGGTGAAAAAAAATTCTTGATAACCGTAGTAATTCTGCGAAGAGAGAGATTCACGATTTTTTCTTGCACGAGGAAATATAAATCACTCAGAGGAATTTGCATCCGCTACGTTTACCGACTTCGTTTTCAGGTTGGTATAGAGTGTGACGTCACGCGAGTCGCTTTCAGAATATTATCTTAATTACCCTTGAGCATATTATCTAAATTAAATCAAAAACCAACCCGAAAACGTGATGTGGTGGCGCCCGTCCTGGCCCCCTTAGGCTCCCCCCTTCCCATTCCCATTATACTGCGTGTGCTTAATAAAGCGGTAACGTTTCCTATCTTACAGAAAACGTGTTAAGGTCAATCGCGGTTGATTAAATCCAGTCGCCAAACACAGTGTGTGTGTGAGAGATAGATAGATAGAGATTGAGAGAGGGAGGGGGAGAAAGAGAGATAGGGAAAGAGCGGCAGAGAGAAGAGGAATGGAGAGAAAAGAGAAATGGAGAGAAAAGAGAAATGGAGAGAAAAGAGAAATGGAGAGAAAAGAGAAATGGAGAGAAAAGAGAAATGGAGAGGGAGAAATAGAGGGAGAGACAGAAAGAGGAAAAAGAGAAATAGAGGGAGAGGGAGAAATAGAGGGAGAGACAGAAAGAGGAAAAAGAGAAATAGAGGGAGAGGGAGAAAGAGGGAGAGACAGAAAGAGGAAAAAGAGAAATAGAGGGAGAGGGAGAAATAGAGGGAGAGACAGAAAGAGGAAAAAGAGAAATAGAGGGAGAGACAGAAAGAGGAAAAGGAGAAATAGAGAGAAAGACAGAAAGAGAAAAAAGAGAAATAGAGAGAAAGAGACGGGGAGAGAGAAAAAAAAAGACTGAGGGCGACTTTGATTAGCCGTATGGAAATTCCTCTTCCTTGCCTGTGCTATCCTATTCTAATTATTACGCCGCCCAAGTAGCTGAATTCCCTAACTTCCTTCAAAATATCCCTTTCCCTGTCTAACAGCCTTTGTTATTCCACTGTTTCCCAAACTACACTCCATTACCTTGGTTTTCCCTCTATTAATCATCCTATTGAACCCTTCCTCCGGGACCACATTCATGATATTTTTTTATGCTTTCTAAGTTTTCTTCTGACTCTCGTAATACTACAATATCATCAGCCAAGCGTAGGGGTTTTTTATTTCTTCTCCTTGCAGTACGATTCGTTTTCCGTTTTAAAATTCTTCATCGCCTGTTCAATATATAAGTTAAAGAGCATTGGCGACCGACTGCTGCATCCTTTGCTTACTCCTTTCTTGGTCTTCGATTCTGGTTCCTGCTGACTGCCTTCCGTAGAGGTTTATATTTAAACCTTCTTACTCGATTTTTATTCCCGTTCTCTTCAAAATCCTTAATAGCGAGCTCCAGTTCACATTATTAAAGGCTTCTTCCAAGTCATGTAATAACGACGTTTTACTTGGAAAGTACCACGTCGACTTCACCTTGGATTTTATCTGTTTTTACATTTTGGTGTTGTTAAATCCGCAAAGGTCCAGCAGCTGGATTGCAGAAGGAAAGACTTGGCAACTGGTTGCTTTTGATGGAATCAAGTTGAGCGTCCGAACGAATCGCTTCACCTTGCGTCGAGGATTTCTGTCATTGCGATTACAGTAATCTGCAGACATTAAGAGAGACCCACCCCCGGGGGCGGGCGACGACGACGCACCGCGCATGCGTCACACGCACCGAGCGCTCAATACAGAAACAAGGGCTTCGATTCCGCAAACAATTCCTCCCTTGCACTATATATATAATTTATAAACAAGTAAAGGTCTGTCCTGGAGGATGTTTTGAGGTGGACGGTAATTTTCTTTTTCAGTTTTGTTTTTTGGAATTAAAAAAGTAATTGGGTGCCCTTAGCTAGCCGAGTGTGTATTTATAATAGTCCTGTAATCTCTTAGTAATCAGGTCAAATGGCAATAACTTATAATAATTACTCTCTTTTTTTGTAACCGCAATTTTTTTTTTCGCTTTCAGCATTCTACTTTTAAAATTTTATCCGTTTCGTGTAATTTTATATTTGACGTATCCTGTTTACCTCGATCGAGGACTAGTATAACACTGGTCTCATCCATTCTAAAATATCCTGCGCGAGCCTTTTCATTTCTATATCCCCTACAGGTCCTCAGTTATCTGGTTAGCGTATTCAATCCTTTGACTTCCCTCTGATGCTAATTTTACAAGACCCTCATGTCTCAAAACAGTGGCCTATCTCTTGGTCAACGCCCTCCAAATATTCTTCTCTCTTCCCCTATTCCGCTTAGAACTTCCTAACCCTATCCACCGATCTGATTTTCAGTATTCGTTTTGTACCGATGGCAGGTAATAATAATAAATCGTTGTCTGCGCTCTCCCCTTCGTACAACTTGGTCGTACAACTCGCACCCCACCACCCAGTTGTCTCCTTCCCTTCCATTTCATTACCGACGATTAAGGTGCTCGCTCGCTGGTGGCAAGTTGAAAATGCAATAAATCGTCTGCCGCAGTCTGTATTCTCCCTCTCTCTCTCTTTCAAAGCCACCCTCCCTGTCTCTCCCCTGCCCAACCTTTCACCAAGTTACCTGCACGTGTTATTGAGTTAGCAGAGAAAAGTGTCGCGGTGGCTTACGGAGGAAAAAATAATGTTGGTAATAATGGTAGAATGCTTCTTGGGGGGAAGACAAGATTCGTTTTCTGAATTCCACAGAGCAAATAAATTGCGTTAAGGCACAAGCGAACTCCCGTATTATGGTCTCTCACTCTCTCTTTCTCTCTCTCTTTCTCTTTCTCTCTTTTTCTTTCTGTTTCTCTCTCTCTCTTTCTCTTTCTATCTCTCTCTATCTCTTTCTTTTTTTCCTTTCTCTCTCTTTCTCTTTCTCTCTTTCTCTCTTTCTCTTTCTCTCTCTCTCTCTTTCTCTCTTTCTCTTTCTCTCTCTCTCTTTCTCTTTCTCTCTCTCTTTCTCTTTCTCTTTCTCTCTTTCTCTTTCTCTCTCTCTTTCTCTCTCTTTCTCTTTCTCTCTCTCTCTCTCTCTCTCTCTCTCTCTCTCTCTCTCTCTCTTTCTCTTTCTTTCTGAATGGAAGTTGAGACCCTCGGATAGAGCTTTCAAATCTCCGATTCGTAACATATTTCTTCTCTCAATTTAACAATATTTACTTTCCAGAGCTTTTTATTTTCCTTCTGACCTCGTCCGCCATATTCGTAATCCTCACAGGGCGACATACACGTCTTATTTAAAGTTCATCCATTGCTTGATTACTAGATTATATGTTGTTGTGGTATTCAGACCTAAGACTGGTCTGTTGCAACTTTCCACGCTATATTTTCATTACCGCATAAATACAAAAACCCACATCCTCCCTAATCTCCTTAGCGTATTCCATAATTGCCCGCCCTATTTTTTTCTTACCCCCACACACATACTCCGTGTCTTAAAACGTGGTCTATTAATCTGTTCCTTCTCTTAGTCAACGTCTTCCATGTTGTTCCCTCTTCTCTTATTCTTGCTTTGAATTTCCTGGTTAGTTACTCTATGCACCCATCTGATTTTTTAGCAATCAAGGAGACGGAGGCAAGGTCGTTTTACCGCACCCTTTTCTAATCACCCGTTAACTTTTACGGACGAGTATTCTTGCTGTAACATTACAACATATTCCTGGACTGAACACCACATATTTCCATACGTCAATTTTATTTTTTCAAGAATAGGTTTGTTACACTACCAAGTCGCCGTAATGTAAGTTCGCGTTCAAGTGATCAAGTCAAGTCCCCACTAGGAGCGGACCAATGCCGAATGTTAAATTGAGACGACCAGCTTGTTTCTTATCTCTAGCAATATATAAACGACAACAGCGCCACTGAAATACAATGAGAGAATTATCCACCATGTTGTCGTGTAAAGGAACTCTTCCGCCTGGTTCCACAGTCAATAAATATCAGTTCATCTTTTAAGAGTTGAATTTAAATAAAATAAATCACATGTTGTAATGACATGCAGTAGAAAAATCATGGTGATGGCTTTACACACCACACTCACGCACTCTTCCCCCCTTTCCTTCTCCTACCCTCCTTCGTGTTTGTCGCACAATATTGGTGTGTTCACGAACGATAAATAATAATTTTTTTTTGGAAGGGGGACACAGAAACGACTATAAACGTAATTTATTTGACACGGACCATAAATAGTTTTATTGATTCTGGGTACCACTTTTTTATTTTTTAAAAAAAGAAACCTTTTAAAAGAGAAGGAAATTTACGAGGATAGTGTCAGGGCCCAAGCTAGGAGAGAGAGAAGAAGCATGTGGTCAAACTAGTTTGGAGGAGGTCGGACTTAAGAAGGAACGGACCTTCTCTGTCAATGTCCCCTTAAATTAAGGAGACAACACCTCGGAGCAAGCAGCAGCTGGTCGACAAAGACGTTCCCGGAATTTACGGTTACGAATAACTATGGAAATCAGGATAAGGTGTCTGACTCTCCAAGGAGAGAGAGAGAGAGAGAGCGAGCGAAAGGTTCTCTTCTTCTTCTAAGCCTGGGCGATTGTACAACACTAAACTATCTAAATTACAATCTACGAATCTATTTTTCACTGGATGAAATTAAAATTGGTTCGCGAAGTAACACCTCCTCCAGAGAGAGAAAGAGAAAAAGATAGAAGGAGAGAGAGGAAGAGAAGAAGATAAATATTTGTGTGTTTCGCTGCTCCATTTTTCATACAACAGGTTAGCGAGCAATTTGATTACAAATTTACGTTTGCACGTAGACACCCGAAGAGTTGATTTAAATGCTAATGGCAGCCAGGCAGGACGATTGTTACGGACGTATTTTGGAATGCAAGGAGGAGAGAATTGTCTCAGTGCCCATGTGTTGTAAGTCCAAAAACTGACCTTTTATTCGAAGCGAAGCATGTGCTTTAATATTTGGATTTTAATTTTTTGGTCTATTAAAATCGGTTCTTCTTTGCTTGAAATTAATTACTTTTCTCCTGAGACACTAATCTACAGTTTGTGGTAAGGTCACCTAGATGTCGCAGCGGAGAAGGTTCGTGGACAGACACGCTCGTCCAGAGGACGGCTCAGGAAGGGCAAAGCAGGGAGAGTACTAAATATGCAGAGACTCTACGCTGATATCACGTCACAGGACAAAGCAGTGAGAGTACTAAATGCAGAGACTCTACGCTGATATGACGGAACAGAACAAAGCAGTGAGAGTATTAAATGCAGAGACTCTACGCTGATATGACGGAACAGAACAAAGCAGGGAGAGTATTAAATGCAGAGACTCTACGCTGATATGACGGAACAGAACAAAGCAGGGAGAGTATTAAATGCAGAGACTCTACGCTGATATGACGGAACAGAACAAAGCAGCGAGAGTACTAAATATGCAGAGACTCTACGCTGATATGACGGAACAGAACAAAGCAGGGAGAGTATTAAATGCAGAGACTCTACGCTGATATGACGGAACAGAACAAAGCAGGGAGAGTATTAAATGCAGAGACTCTATGCTGATATCACGTCACAGAACAAAGCAGCGAGAGTACTAAATATGCAGAGACTCTACGCTGATATGACGGAATAGAACAAAGCAGAGACTCTATGCTAATGTGACGAAACAGAACAAAAGAGGGATAGTACTCTACGCTGATATTACGGCCCTTTTGATCTCCCTCTTCACCTGTCGCTTCTTCCTTTTCCGAGGGGAATCGAACACGTTGTCGATTCGGTCCGAGTGAGGGAAGCAATAAACCTACCTGGCGACCGACCACCTACGGGGAGAACAGGAATTAATTTGCAAGTGCCAGAAAGCACGCGATCTTCGCATTGCTTTTATTCCTGGAGCCATGTCATTTAGTCCATGGTAATAGAACCCGCGCACGTAAAAGTCAATGGGACGGTCGTCAGGAAAGTGGAACGGAAAGCGTTTAAGTTGCCTCCACTGGACTGCTGCTAAAAATAATCATGTCATAGGGGGAAATATTGAAAATAAGTTAAATATTACTTGGCGTCACCCTGACTTAAGTAATTTTTTTTAAAAAAATATCTGCTTCTTAATTATAGATCCTAGTTTTCCCCGTTCTCCATACCGGGCCGAAGACGTTTTCCACGGTTAGGCTTAGCTTCAGTCAAAGAGATTTTGTCTAGAACTGAAATTATACGTTTCGGCTCTATTATTTTTAAACCTCTCCTAATAGTTTCATCCTCTATTATTTATTTCTTAATTAATGACAGTTCATTACGTCCTAAAACTGCTTTGATGCAACCCTCCATTGCTAACCTATCGGGAACATGTCTACATAACTACAACTAATCTGCTTTGCGGTTTCCATCCTTCGCCTCCCTCTTCTGTTCATACATCACACACTTTCCTCTAAAACTAATTTTACATGATCTACATGTCTCCCTTATTTTGGTTAACGTCCTGCATATTGTCCGCTCTTCCCCTATTCTGTTTAGAACTTCCTCGTTAGCTACACTTTCCACCCGTCTCGTTCTTCTATAGCGCCATTGTTTTCCTTTCCCCAACTCCTATCGTCCACGTTTCGCTCCCATATATAACGGCACACTCCATACCAAAATTTTTAGCAATGATTACCCGTAAGAAAATTCCTCTTCCTTGCCTGTGTTATCCTACTCCAGTTATTACGCTTCCCAAGTAGCAGAATTCCTTAACTTCCTTCAAAATTATCCCTTCCCCCTCTAACAGCCTTCGTTATTTTACTGTTTCCCAAACTACACGCCATCACCTCTGTTTTCCCTCTGTTAATCCTCATATTTAGCTCTTTTTCCATAACCGCGTTCATGCCATTTGTTATGTTTTCCAAGTCTTATTCTGACTGCCCTAATACTACAAAATCATCTGCAAAGCGTGCAGTATGATCACCATTCCATATTTCCTTCTTAACTATCTTCATCGCCTGTTCTATATTATATAAGTGTGCCTGTGCCGTCCTACTCTAGTTATAACGCTGCCGAAATAGTGCAATTCTTCCCCAGTCTAACAATCTTCGTTATTCCACTGGTTTTCCCATACTGGACTCCATCACCCTAGTTTTTCCATTCTATTAATCCTCGTGTTGTACTCGTCCTCAACGGTTCACGTTAACGCCATTTATTACATTTTCCGCCCCCCAAGTCTTCTTCTGACTCTCCTAAAACTACAATATCATCGACCATATGACTTTCATATGAATCCCCGTAAAAGAAACACGGGATTTAAGCTCC
This sequence comes from Eucriotettix oculatus, assembly GCA_034510155.1. NCBI lineage: Eukaryota > Metazoa > Arthropoda > Insecta > Orthoptera > Tetrigidae > Eucriotettix > Eucriotettix oculatus. The sequence goes on from JAEMUL010000009.1 coordinate 1,027,695, forward strand.
GTGTTAATGGAAAGGATGCTTGTAGGAAACTTTGTAATTTAACCCAAATTAAGTAAATTAATGACCAGTTTTAACGAACACTAGTTTAGTTTTGGTTGGAACGACGTTTCGTCACCAGTTTAGGGCTAACTTCAGGTGTTTAAATTTTGAAATTTGGATGAAAAGCGATGCCAAAATTTGTAAAAAGGGATTAAGCATTCGAAGGGAATTGAAAAGCGGGGATGCGGAAGGTTTTTAAGGATCCTACCTTCAACATACAGCCACATGAATTTGACTGAGGGAGTCGTCTACCTTTTAATGGAAGCGGTTTGAATTATAATTTGGCCGACTGTAAGCAAGATTGGAACTTCAACGTTGACTGCATGAACGGAACAATTGTTTCTGTAAGAACTGGCCCGTCAATTTCTTTGAATTGATTATCTTTGAAGAAAGAAGTATATTAGCGTGACTTATTGAGTCGCGTCACGTTGGCACACCTTGACGAGCCACCATTCACACCTGCCGAGTAACGAGCGCTCGGCTTATCTACAGCCAACGTCTTTTATCGCGAGCTTTGTCTTAATTAACATTCAGACTCTACGAGGATTTAATTAGTTGTTTGTACTGCGTCTCCTCTCTTTGAAAGGCAGTGAGATTAAAAAAAAAGGAAAAGAAACCCCTCCACACTTCTCATGGTGATGAAGTGTCGAACGGCGTGTTCCTATTTATCCCTTAACAAACCATCATCGCCGGTCGTAATTATGCCATAAATTAACAGGCCCCGAATCTTTTGCAAAAGCAGTTTCATTCGTGGCTCCTTCTCGCGGTCGATGGATCGATAGATAGATAGATCGATCGATCAATCAGTCGTGACGGTTGCCTCGTCTTCGGCGATCGAGGAAACCATCAGTCATCTCTGTTTCAAAAGGATGAATGAGAGTGATCGAGTACTGGAGGAGAAGGAGACTGGGCAAGGGGGGTGGAGGGTGGAGGGGGGAGAAAAACACCTGTGGCGTCCATTATGGGTGTCTGTGATGAGGCTTCCTCACATTCCAACATGGCGCTTCATCACGTGCCATTGGCCGCTGTCGTCATTGCAAATTTACCATGTGGCAAGGACGTTTCAAAATAACCCTGAAGGTGTTCCTGGTACTGACCAGGAATCCATCAGCAGAGTGAGTCGTCCACGAAATTTGGTTGACTTATTGTCAATGAGAGAGTGAGAGATAGTGAGAGAGAGAGAGAATGAGAGAGTGAGAGAGAGAAAGAGGGTGAGAGAGAGAATGAGAGATAGTGAGAGAATGAAAGAGGGTGAGAGAGAGAAAGAGGGTTAGAGAGAAAGAGAGAGAATGAAAAACATGATATGGTGTTCCTGAAACAGGTAACTCCCCTTTATTAGCATTCGAAGGGAATTGAAAAGCGGGGATGCGGAAGGTTTTTAAGGATCCTACCTTCAACATACAGCCACATGAATTTGACTGAGGGAGTCGTCTACCTTTTAATGGAAGCGGTTTGAATTATAATTTGGCCGACTGTAAGCAAGATTGGAACTTCATTGCAGTCTTGATCATTTACTTGACATATTTTTCAATGAAATAATGATTGAACTTTGGAGAAACAAGACACGTGGTTTGACTGACGAGGTCGTTTATTTTTTCCTGCTGTTGAGCGTGTTCCATCCTTGGGCTTCCTCTTCCCTCACCCCCCACCCCCACCCCCGGAATGTTCTGTCCGGCCCGCACGACATTATTCCTTAGCTGACGAAATAAAAACTAAACATTTTACTCTTTTCTTCTCTCTTTTATTTTAGAAAAGGAGTACAGTTTTATTAATCACATTCTCCTCCATAATCTTTCATAGGGATTTAGTGCCACAAAATTTCAAGAATTTTGTAGAATGTATCATATTTATTTTTTAAAAAAATTATATTGGCCAGCCTAAAGATTTTTTCTCCTTTCCAATGGCTCCCTCTTTAAAAAAGAGAGAGAGAGGAAAGAGATAGTGAGAGAGTGAGAGATAGTGAGAGAGAGATAATGAGAGATAGTGAGAGAATGAGAGATAGTGAGAGAATAAAAGAGTGTGAGAGAGAATGAAAGAGGGTGAGAGAGAATGAGATAGAAAGAGGGTTAGAGAGAAAGAGAGAATGAGAGAGAGAAAGAGAAAGAGGGTTAGAGAGAAAGAGAGAATGAGAGAGAGAAAGAGGGTTAGAGAGAAAGAGAGAGAATGAGAGAGTGAGAGATAGTGATAGAATGAAAGAGGGTGAGAGAGAATGAGAGAGTGAGAGAGAGGGAAAGAGAGAATGAGAGAGTGAGAGAATGAAAGAGGGTGAGAGAGAGAAAGAGGGTGAGAGAGAAAGAGGGTGAGAGAGAAAGAGGGTGAGAGAGAAAGAGGGTGAGAGAGAAAGAGGGTGAGAGAGAAAGAGGGTGAGAGAGAAAGAGAGAATGAAAAAGAATAAAAGAGTGTGTGAGAGAGAGAGAAAGAGAGGTGAGGTTTGCCCTCAGCTTGACACCCGGAGAAAAGGCAAGTGCGCAATCTGATGGTGTTTGCAAGGAAGCGATCGAGATTGAGTAATTTATGGGCGCCGCTGCTGATTGGGCGGGAGTAATGGAGCGATAAATCGGTCCCTCTATCTGAGTGTGTGGGTGGGTGGTGGGTGTTGCCTGACTTATGGCGAGCGTGAGGAGAGCGCAGGAGAGGCGTGCGGCACGACGGCGTTCCCACGGTCCTCCCTGCTCCCGTGCTCCTGCCTGCTTCCATCAACACTTGATAGTCGCCTTCCTCACCATATAACATCCATACACAGTGTGGTGACAGTCCTCGTGGTGGGCTTTGCTGTAATTTAGAATTAAAAGAAAAACGGGGGAAAATACTATAAATAAGGGAAGGTTCAGTACAATAGTTAACCGAATCTGTTTCTCCTAAAAACAACTGCAACTCACTCCTAAATTTGATTCGTTTTTTATTCTCCAAGCTCCGCCTCCAAACTTGAAATTTTACCCCCTCCTCCCATGTGAGATCCGATGTTGTTGTGGCATTTACTTGAAAGTCTGTTCTAATGCTCCCCTAGATCAGATAATCCCGCCTAATTTCCTTTGCGTATTCCTTCCTTGGCCGCCCTCTTCTGTTCACTTCCCTTACCTTCCCCCCCTCTCTCCCATAGCTACTTTTACAAGACCTTCGTGTCTTAAAACGTGGCCTATTCATCTATCCCTTCTCTTGGTCAACGTTCACTATATTGTCGTCCGCTCTTCCCCTATTCTGTTTAGAACTTCCTCGTTAGTGATTCTATCCACCCATCTGATTTTTCAGTATACTGCTATAGCAAAGGCTTCATTTATTTTCCTTTCTGCAACCCCTATCGTCCACGTGTCGCACCCATAAAACGCCACGCTGCATACCAGAGCATTTATAGCAACGATTTTATTTGTATTAGCCGTAAGTAAATTCCTCTTCCTTGCCTGTGCTTATCCTACTCTAGTTATTACGCTGACAATGTAGCAAAATTAGTTAACTTCCTTCAAAATATCCCTTGCCAATCTAACAGCCTTTGTTATTTCTCTGTTTTCCCATACTACGCTCAAACACCTTGGTTTTCCCCATATTAATCCTCTTCGTCCAGGGCCTCGTTCAATGTAATGTTTTGTGGTTTCCTGGTCTTCTTCTGACTCCCCTATTAGTACAATATCATCGGCAAAGCGTAGGGTTTCATTTCTTCTCCTCGCAGTATGATTCCTTTTTCCATATTCAGTTTTAACTATCTTCATCGCCTGTTCTATATATATAAGTTAAACAACTGCATCCTTATCTTACTCCTGCTGTGAATTCTGCTTTATTTTATCCTGTTAATGAGAAGTATAAGTTAACGCTTTGAAAACTTGACTGACGCGAAATTGATGACGCGGCATTATATGTCAGGCTTGCCACCTTAACCGAGATAGAGGAAGAAAGAGGCTGGCGAACAATCATTGAGGAAGAAGAACCTATTAGCGCAAAAACATTAATAATTAATCACGACTCGTACATAGTTGAGGAAATGGCGATTGCTAAGTTTAATTTATTTAGGCTAGGGATTTTGGAGACTGGATACACTGTCTGTCTGTCTGTTAAGTTGGTTGCCTTATTAATACTGTAAGCCGACATCACGCTCTGTCGTCATCAGTGACGTATGAAGTGTACCTAAAACCATCCTCGAAGCGCTAAAGATAACCGTTAACTTCGTCACCACTGTGGTTTTCTTTTGCCTGATGTCGTCCCTTCAGGAAAAGGAAGACCACCTTGACATAAGTAGCGAGAGGTTAGTAATTTTTCTTTTGTTTTTGGGTTATAGCTATGAAAAGGCGGAAAGTGAGCACTTCAACAATACCCAGCACTTTGCGTCCATTGTAAAGAGGCAAGAATGAGACTCTGCTAAAAGTAAACCGTTCCATTATGCTACCATCGAGAGAGAGAAAGAGAGAAAGCCGGGGCGGACAATAAAGGAGATACGGTTAAAAAAAATGAGAAGTAGAAGAAGGGAGAACGGACAGCGACGAGGTCTTCTAATGGCTATTGGATTAAAAACGAGAATAGCTTCTATGAATAGAAGCGAAGCCAAACAACAACAACAGCAAAAAAAGGGTTTCTCTCTGGCGGTGGCGTTAAGGAGACAAAGGAACTGAACAACCTCAAAGCCAGCGTAGGAGGATGACTTGCGCAAAAAGTTGGGAAGGGGTTGAATTTTGCAGTAAATTTTTCTGTTGTTCTCTTTGTCTCGGTGAATGTCTCTTATTCTCGTTTTATGGTCGAATCGTTAAATTCGCCAATTCGTCCGCGAATGAGCACGTTGGCAACACTGCTACACAGTTATTTGAGCTTAATGTCGTCATTTTCTTGTCACAAATGACAGCCATTGTTTTCCTGTAGCACGTAACAAAGGAGCGTTGATTATTGCGTGTCTGTTTTATTATTTGTCGTGGATTTAAAAAGTTTATAGAGAGATGCAAGACTTATCTATATGATAGGTGCAGTAGAGAAATGGCGGCCTCTGTGACTGTGGTCACTGCCTCGCCTCGCTAGAAGCTTGGACGTGTGTGTGTGTGGCTAAACACCTTGTTGTTTATGCGGCTCAGAAAAAGAATTTATAAAAATAATACAGTAGTTTGTTTCTATATCCTTATGGAAACTAAATCCGCGCGGATAAAATTTCAACAAAATGTAGTACACACGTTCTTAAAAAAAACCGAGAAAAACACGGGGGTGTGAGAAGAGTCCCCTAGCAGCAGCGTGGGAGGAATTTAAGTTTTAAAGATGAGCAAGTGTGGGTGATAAATGCATACCGTCGCCTATCAGTGACTTCACCCAGGAATTTGAGAGAGAAAGAGACAGTCAAGAAAGATCAGAGAAGAAGATGTGAGAAGTGAGAAAAGAGAGAGGACAGACAGCAAGGAGAGGAAGATCAGAGAGGGGAGGGAAAAGGAAAGAAGAGGTGAAGAAAGAAATGAGGAGGGGAAGAAGAGATAGAAGAGTGGGAAGAAGAGAGAAGAGGAAAGAAGAGAGTGGGAAAGAGGAAAGGTAAAAGGAGAGGGAGAAGAGTGATAAAGGCGAGAGAAAAGAAAAGGGATATTAGCGAAAGGAGAGAGAGGGGTGAGGAAAGGGAAAAGAGACGAGAAAATAGAGAGGAGAGAGACAAGAAATGGGAAGAAGGCAGGTAGAGGAGAAAGGAGAGTGTAGAGAAAAGAGAGTGTAGAGAAAAGAGAGCAAAGAGCAGAGAAATGAAAGATGAGATAACGAGAGATTGAAGAGGAGGTGAAAAAAGAGAATAGAGCGACAAAAAAGGGATGAAGTTCGAGAGGAGACTCGAGCGAGAAGAGACGGGTGAGTGAAGAGAAAAGAGAGGGGACAGAGAAAATAGGAAAAAGGATATAGGAGAGAGAGAGAAACAAGAGTAGAGAGTACAGAAGTGTGTGTGAGAGAGAGAGAGGGGGGGAGAGGAGAGGGACGTGAGAGGGTAGAGGTAGAGAGGAGACGTAAGAGAAGAGAAGAAAGAAATTTGAAGATGAAGTGTGGTAAAGAGAGAGAGGGGGGAGGTGAGAAAGGGTGACGGGGAGAGAATACAAGGTATTCCGCCATATTAAATACTGCCCTACAATCTGCTAGGCTTTTAGAAAGAAACTACTGTTTCCTTTCGTTGCCCGGAACTAATTAAATGATATCTCTGACCGATAAATATGGCGAAATTTCTAGTATTCTCTCTCTTTAATACCTGGGTGACGTCTCAGATAAACAGATGCATACGCTTATGACCCTCCCCCATTTTTAATTAAAATTCCTTTCTCGTATTGTCTAGACCTCTATCATACCTTACAGTGTTTATCTCCAGGTCTTTAAGAGTACGTCTTTTGTTGGAATTTTCCACGTGTTTTCTATTAAGCAATATGTATTAATGTATAATAGTGGACTTCACCATGGCTTATTTGGTCTTTATGATTTGAATTGTGCCTCTTTATTTATTTTCTTTTTAAAAAATTATATTGGGCCACTACATTCTTCGTAATTAAAATTTACAGTATGTTCCCCGATGCTAAAGTTCGTTGACCGTTCTCCCTCCTCTCTCTCTCTCTCTCTCTCTCTCTCTCTCTCTCTCTCTCTCTCTCTCTCTCTCTCTCTCTCCCCTCCCACTCCCTTTCCATATTTTATTTTCTGTCAAAAAATGCATTTATGGGTGTCGCATAAATTTATACGTAATATCGACGCGCGGCGGCGGGGGGAAACTGTTTCCCGTGATTTTTTAGTATGCATCGGCGGTCGCTTTTTTCGTTCATTAAATCCGTTGCAAAAATCAACATTTGGCTTGCATCGCCATTTCCCTCCCTCATTCCATGTCCCAACCCCGCCTCGTGCAAATATTACACGAGAATAAACGTCAGTGTGGAATAAAGCTGATCAGATTCAGATATTGCGAGATTTATGCACATCCGAAAAACAGAACATCGTTTTCAACTTTGTTTATTTATCACTTTGTTAAATCAACGTACAAAGCGTTCAGGTCAATTTGCTTTTTTTTTTTTGGTGTATCGTTTGACCCTCTGTAACAACGGCTGGGAAAAGGACACAATTACTACTACGAGAATCGTTAATAATAACTCTGCCTCTGCGATTCTATTTGAGTTTACACACTCGGAAAGGAAAGATGACGGAGAATCTACAAAGAGTTATTTCAGTAAAATTCCTTTCAATGTTTGTGCTATTTTAATTTTTAGAAGAATGAAGTAAAGATTTAATCAAATAATTCTCTTAGTTTCATACCAAATTCGGCTCACTTGTTGTAACAAGTTTATTATACATATCATGTGTTCCACTGACGTGTTATGTATTCTTCCACTTGTTTCTGACCTGCCCGACACATCCTCTATGCCACATCATAACACGTGACACTGCCAGCCGTGGTGCTTGGAGCATTCTCAGCTTGACTCAGTCTCGTGTTGGGTTCAATAGCAGGCGGAACAAACACGGGGTTGATGACCTACTCGTCTATTAATATACACATTTCCTGTAGTTTGGTCTCCGTTTCGGCGCCTATGAACCAGATATAATGCACGAAATAGAAAAAAATATATATGGAACGACGAATGACGAAGGCTAATAGATTGGGAAGGGATATTTTTGAAGGAAGTTAAGGAATCCTGTTACTTGGGAAGCGTAATAACTAGAGTCGGATAGCTCAGGCAGGGAACAGGAATTTACTTACAAGTAATATAAGTGTGAATATTAGGAAATCGTTGCTGAAAACGTTCATATGGAGCGTGGCGTCATATGGGTTGCGAAACGTGAACGATAGGATACTTGCGGAAAGGAAAAAGAATAGACTTCTTTGAAATATGAGGTGCTGTAGGAGAATGTTGAAAATCAGATGGATGGATGGATAGGAAGTCATAAACAGAATAGGGGGAAGAGCGGACAATATGGAGGACGTTGACCAATATAAGGGATAGATTAATGGGCCGCGTTTTAAGACGCGAGGGTCCTTTAGCAAGTAGCATCAGAGGGAAGTGTATGGGGTAAGAATAGAAGAGGGAGGCCGAGGACGAAATACGATAAGGATATTAGGGAGGATGTGGTAACTATGTAGAAAAGAAAATGCAAGCATGGAGATATTCTGAAAATTGAAAGAAAGAAAGAAGGAAAGAAGGGAAGATTGAAAGAAAGAAGGAATGAAGGAATGAAGGGAAGAAAGAAAGAAAGAAAGAAAGAATGGAAAGAAGGAAGAAAGAAAGAAAGAAAGAAAGAAAGAAAGAAAGAAAGAAAGAAAGAAAGAAAGAAAGAAAGAAAGAAAGAAAGAAAGAAAGAAAGAAAGAAAGAAAGAAAGAAGGAAAGAAGGAAAGCAGGAAAGCAGGAAAGCAGGAAAGCAGGAAAGGAGGAAAGGAGGAAAGGAGGAAAGGAGGAAAGGAGGAAAGGAGGAAAGGAGGAAAGGAGGAAAGGAGGAAAGGAGGAAAGGAGGAAAGGAGGAAAGAATTACAGCAAAGTAATAGAAAAGGTTTCCTGAGAGACCAAATGGTATAGGCGGGGATAGAAGGTTCAAGATGGAGACCAAATAACTGTATAATTCTTTCCAAGTCATGCTTCTCCTCCTCCTTCCTTTCATCTTCGCACGCAGCAGCTTCTTTGCCAATCTTTGCCGTCACTCAAACGTCTTTAATAAACGTCATCGTCTTCGCTTCTATTTCTCCATTACTTACTTGGGCTGTGCCGGGTTATTTATAGAAATCTGCAGAGGGTCTTGCGCCACCTACGGAGTAAACTAACAAGTGAATGCTGCTAAGTGAATGAATGCCGCCTTGATTGCATATTATTTCCAATTCGGCTCGCGCTGGTTGCATGCAGACTCTCTCCTTCTCCTTCTCCTCCTTCTTTCCGCTATTAATCATCGCCCGCACTCGGGAGACGTGGCAACGCCGCAGCACGCGAAACTTTTCGTTATTGGCGGAAAATAACAAGAAGCGGGGGAGCTGCTTCCCTCCTTTCTTTATTGGATAGCGGCGCACAGGAAACCACCCCCTAGAGCGGGCGGGCGGGGGAGACGGAATCTCGGGACCTTCCACCAACCCAAATTACGTCACAGAGTTGGTAGAGCTGAGCCGTGTAACAAACCTCCCCTAGTAGCCGTGGTCAAGCTGTAAACACCCGACATAAAAATAAATTAATTAAAGGTCCGGCTGGAAACCGAAAACTTATTGTTATTTCAGGAATTTTATTGCCAACAGTACAAATAATAATAATAATTTTATCCTTGCAGAAATCGTTCTCGGGTTTCCACTCGGGTGCGCAGGTGCGATGATGAAAACGCGACGTTTCGACGACCAAGTGCTCTGACGTCATCTTCAGCACACCCGAGTGGAAACCCGAGAACTGTTTCTTGCATCAACTACACCGGGAACGCCTCAGCTCAATTTTATTATCCTTGATAACTTCCTTATATTCTTTCTTAATGTGCTCCTGTTACGTGGATTTTTTTTCAGATGTGATCTTCTTTAATTTTTATTCTACCATTCATGCGTAGTCCTATCTATGCATCTACGTTTATCTTATTCACATCCACTGGTTCCCCGCCCCCCGCCAAGTAACTGATATATCTAATGTAATCAAAGGATATTTTGAGGATGTAACAGTTTCAGGACCCACATTCACTTGATTTCCTTTTTCTACTTTTGATGGCTGCTACTACCTTTCAAAATATTCGCCAGTTTTTTTTTAAAAAAAAATTATCGCTAGATTCTTTTATAAATTTTGGAACCGGAAGAGATTCCAAATTTAGGAACGGAACGTCATAAACAATTTTTTTTGGATAAATTTATATTAATTTTCTTGTGACTTATAGGCTGCTGAATTTTTTTAAAAAAACAGAATAGTATTCTATGAATTAAAATAATTTAACCAGTTGTCATTAGATATATGAGAATAGTTTATTTCAACAACAAATATATAAAATTTAAGTTTATGTAAAAAAATATATTGTATATACTGTAGTATTGAGATTCATTTTTTTTGTTTGTTAGATAAATTATTGGTATTAAGTGAGCCGGGTCGATTCTAAAGCAGCATTCTTGTGTTGTGACGTGATTAGTCATAAATATTTAAAATATTGCCCTCAAAGAATTAGGGGAGATCAGCGGAGGCATACAGACAGACAGAGACAGACACACACACACACAGAGAGAGAGAGAGAGGGGGGGAGGGAGAGAGAGATAGGGAGAGGTAAAGAGATAGGGGGAGATGGGGAGAGGTAAAGAGATAGGGAGAGATTGGGAGAGGTAAAGAGATAGGGAGAGGTAAAGAGATAGGGAGAGGTAAACAGGGAGAGGTAAAGAGATAGGGAGAGGTAAAGAGATAGGGAGAGGTAGGGAGAGGTAAAGAGATAGGGAGAGGTAAACAGGGAGAGGTAAAGAGATAGGGAGAGGTAAAGAGATAGGGAGAGGTAAAGAGATACGGAGAGGTAAAGAGATAGGGGGAGATAGGGAGAGGTAAAGAGATAGGGAGAGGTAAAGAGATAGGGAGAGATAGGGAGAGGTAAAGAGATAGGGAGAGATAGGGAGAGGTAAAGAGATAGGGGGAGATAGGGAGAGGTAAAGAGATAGGGGGAGATAGGGAGAGGTAAAGAGATAGGGGGAGATAGGGAGAGGTAAAGAGATAGGGGAAGATAGGGAGAGGTAAAGAGATAGGGGAAGATAGGGGAAGATAGGGAGAGGTAAAGAGATAGGGGGAGATAGGGAGAGGTAAAGAGATAGGGGGAGATAGGGAGAGGTAAAGAGATAGGGAGAGACTTTACTTGATAATACACAAAAGATTAAAAATATTTTTTCGATAACGTGTGGTTGATACGGTTAATGTTTTTCTTCTTTTTGGGTGTGGATTGAAGGAAAGGGTAATGCTATTAAGTCGATCGTGGTGTAAATGGGTGGAGGAAGGCAGAAAGGAAGGAAAGAAAGGTAGATACTTTATTGACCCCCACCTAACCCCCTCTCGAGTGCCCTCTGGGATCACGCCACCAGAAAACTTTACGGCCTTAATCTGCGTGAAAGCACAATACATCCTGGCAATTATTAATAATCCTCTCTCGTCCCACTTCCCTCCCCTCCCCCCTTCCTACTTCTCCTTGGCTCCCTCTCTATTCATTAGCGTTGACCCGGGGGAGGAGGAGGAAAATATTGCCATTGTAAAGAGTCACCCAGATATGAGAAAGTTAACTCGATGGCGACCAAATCTCTATCACTCTCTATCTCTATATCTATCTATCTATTTCTCTCTACCTCTCTCTATCTCTTTCTCTATCTCTCTCTGAGGGATCTCTTTTTTTTCTTCCCGTCTTTCCTTGGGGCCTAAGAGTCAAAATGAAAATAATAGATTCAGGCATCCTGAAAATTTAAAGGAAGAGGAATGAAATACAGAAAGAAAATTAAGAATAATTACAGAAAAGTAATTCACGGGTGCGAAACGTAGTCAACAAATGAATCGGAGACAGAGGAGGAATATAATATTTTGAAATGTGGGGCTATAGGAGGAATGGATGAGTGGATAGAATAACTAACCAGGGACGTTTTAAGTAGAATAGAAGAGATGATAAAATGGAGAACCAAACAGAAATGATAAAAAACAGATTCAAGCATCCTGAAAATTTAAAGGAAGAAGAATGGAAGACAGAAATCAAATGAATAATAATTACAGCAAACTAATATATTGGGGGGTGCGAAAAAGAGGAAATCGGAGACCTATAAATATTTCCCTTCGAAATTCTTTGTTCCATTTCGACTACACAGGTTTCTAATTAGACACAAGCCCGTTGGTTTAAAGTTAACATTAATGTTCTGTGCAACGACGGCATTCTCTATGGAGAACTACGCGGCGGTGGTTTTTCCCCCCGTGCCTTCCGCCGGTTGATGATGGAAGCTGGGCAGTGGCAGCGGGGGGCAAGTGGTTATGAAAGTGCATTAACATAGACTGTGTCGTGAGTGAGGCAGCGATGCTAATAGCAACTAGACCACAGGAGGTAGACTAACTAGCATAAAGATAGTAATTGAACTAGTTTACTTCCCCTCTCTCTCCCTCCCTCCCTTCCCCCTCTGAGAACACTCCTGCTGGGAGTCGTTCATACCGGAAAGTCTTCTCCAGATGCGCCAGAAGAGTTGGAACAAATATCTGGACAAACCAGAAGGTGTCGTTAGGCGTAATTTGGTTTACATACTCTCTCACTCTCCATCTTCTCTCCCCCCCTTAACCTCACTACTAGTCAAGCAAGCACTGTAAATTACAATTGCTCGAGAAAAAAAATTTTGACTTCATTCAGCGAATTTAACTATCAGATGTGTCATTAAATTAGTGAAACAAAAGAGAGTCATACCGACGAAGGTAGCGACACTATATGAAAAGAAAAAGAAGTCTTGGAGGAGTTTTTGAAAATTTGGCAACATCTACGTTTTCCCAATACCGATTACAAATTCTCTTCTCTAAAATTGGTTTTATGGTTTTTACGCCGTACTTTATCCGACTCAACTATAACCATAGATATGTGCAAGCAGCCCTATTTTTATTATAAATAACACAGATCGGAGACGAAACGACGTGCTATGAAAAATATTTAATAGATTAACAATTCATTTATGATTACTCTTTGTGTGGAAAATTAATAATAAATCATTAAACAAAATAAATATAACGGTCGGACAGTCAGGGAAGGCAATTAATACAATTAGAATAATACAATAACACTACGTTTCAGCCCTGATGTCTAGTGAGAAATCGTTGGAATAAATATTTTTTTAAAGTGATGATGTAATATGTCGAGAAAGAAGGCTTACACAGAACCTGATCAGATGGAAGACAGTCAGGGGTAATCAGAAATGAAGACGAAGACAATCAAGAGAGGAGTAAGACAAGGAATGTCCATGCTCTTCAACTTATATGTAAAACAGGCGATGAAGCAAGTTAAAACTGAATACGGAAAAAGAATAACTCTACACTCCATTCCCTTTGGTTTTCTCTCTCTGTTAATGTTATAGTCTTCCTCCAGGATCACGTTCATGCCGTTTATTATGTTTTCCAAGTCCTCTTCTGTCTCCCTTAATATATCAATAGCTTGTTAAGAGCCAGGAACGTGGCAAAAAAAAAATTACGAGTGGGCGAGCTCCCCCTCTCTGATCTTGGGGTTGAATTATCCGAGTCAATGTGAAAGTAGTGATTTTTGAAGGTACATTTTTCCAGAGACCGTTTTAGGTATAGCAGTGAAATTCTTACACACCTTACGGTTTGTGTGTGTGTGTGGGAGCGGCATAAATAATTTATTGCAATTATAATTTTAATTAAAGTTTATTAATGGAGATCTGTGTACTATTGTACAAAAAAAATTGGAAGGATTTTAACAGTAAGTAATAATTTTAATAGTTCAGTATGCATCCAGAGATATTACGGAATACGGAAAAAGAATAACACTACACTCCATTCCCTTTGGTTTTCTCTCTCTCTGTTAATGTTATAATCTTCCTCCAGGATCACGTTCATGCCATTTATTATGTTTTCCAAGTCCACTTCTGTTTCCCTTAATTTATAAATAGCTTGTTAAGAGCCAGGAACGTGGCAAAAAAAAAGAATTTCCGAGTGGTCGAGCTCCCCCTCTCTGATCTTGGGGTTGAATTATCCGAGTCAATGTGAAAGTAGTGATTTTTGAAAGTACATTTTTCCAGAGACCTTACGGTATGTGTGTGTGTGTGTGTGTGTGGGAGCTGCATAAATAATTTATTGCAATTATAATTTTAATTAAAATTTATTAATGGAGATCTGTGTACTATTGTACAAAAAAAAATTTGGAAGGATTTTAACCGTGAGTAATAACTTTAATAGTTTAGTATGCATCCAGAGATATTACCTTTAGAATGAAAATAATCTGTGGAGAGTTCAATGTTTGTGTCTGAAAGGGTTTGCTGGACAATGGTACCAACCCCCGTTTAATGGTCAGGTCCGGTCGTAATTTTTGCATCGTGAAGTTATAAAGTTTAAAAATAAAATTATCAGTTCTAACCCTCTGCCCCCTCGTTATTTCGAAGCCAAATTGTCTTGAGGACCATTTTATTGGTTAAAAATGTGGAGGGGAAGAGAGTGAAGTGAGGGAGACGACGACGAATAATTTCTCTCTCACGATGGGACTTGGGACGAAGGTCGACGCCATGCAGGTCATTTCCTGGCAGGCTCCACGTAACCTTATAGCTGCAGACCATAAAATCAATTGACCTTCGATGACAGCCGCTCCCTCAAGTCTCTCTCTCTCTCTCTCTCTCTCTCGTACACGGATGCTCGCCTCGCTCCTTTCACAGTAGACGTTTATCCACAAAAGAAACTTTTAAATATCCACAGAAATATATAGAATAAATTTAAGAGCAAAGAACAGGCTTAAAAACCAACGATGACGAATAAGCAAGAAGCAACCTCTAAACCTCTGACCAGCCTGCGAAAACTGGCAACACTGCTCTTACAACATCTTAGCAATTATATTGTTCGTTATTTAATAACTTTAAAATTCCAGTCATCATACTTTTATTCTTCAACTAGCTATGGCCGCGACTTCGTTCGCGCGGAAATAGTTCTTTTTATTTTTGCCAGAAAAGAGAAACAACAGGTACAGAATTTCCATAAAAGTTGAATTCATTGAATATATAAAAATGACGGTATCATTTATTTATGAACGTTTCTGGGTAAACTCCTTTCGAAAGCTTCTATTCCCTTTCTGTCTGCAACTCCTATCGTCCACGTTTCGCACTCCCCATGTATTAGTTTGCTCTAATTATTTTTCATTTGCTTTCTGTCTTTCATTCTTCTTCCTTTAAATTTTCAGGATGCTTGAATCTGTTTTATCATTTCTGTTTGGTTCTCCAATTTGTTCTCTCTTCTCCTATTCTACTTAAAACTTCCCTGGTTAGTTACCCTATCAATTCATTCTCCTACAGCGCCACATTTCAAAAGCTTGTATTCCTCCTCTGCCCTGTCGACTACGTTTCGCACCCGTGTATTACTTTTCTCTAATTATTTTTTCATTTTCTTTCTTCCTTCCATTCTTCTTGCTTTAAATTTTCGGATGCCTGAATCTATTTTCTCATTTCTGTTCGGTTCTCCATTTTGTTCTCTTCTCCTATTCTACTTAAAGCGTCCCTGGTTAGTTATTCTATCCACTCATCTATTCCTCCTATAGCCCCACATTTCAAAATATTATATTCCTCCTCTGTCTCCGATTCATTTGTTGACTACGTTTCGCACCCGTGAATTACTTTTCTGTAATTATTCTTAATTTTATTTCTGTATTTCATTCCTCTTCCTTTAAATTTTCAGGATGCCTGAATCTATTTTTTTTCATTTTGACTCTTAGGCCCCAAGGAAAGACGGGAAGAAAAAAAAGAGATCCCTCAGAGAGAGAGATAGAGAGAGATAGAGAGAGATAGAGAGAAATAGAGAGAGATAGAGAGAGATAGAGGGAGATATAGAGAGAGATAGAGATAGATAGAGATAGATAGAGATAGATAGAGAGAGATAGAGAGAGATTGAGAGAGATAGAGATAGATGGAGATAGATGGAGATAGATAGAGATAGATAGAGATAGATAGAGATAGATAGAGATAGATAGAGATAGATAGAGATAGATAGAGATAGATAGAGATAGATAGAGATAGATAGAGATAGATAGAGATAGATAGAGATAGATAGAGATAGATAGAGATAGAGATAGATAGAGATAGATAGAGATAGATAGAGATAGATAGAGATAGATGGAGAGAGATAGAGATAGATAGAGATAGATAGAGATAGATAGAGATAGATAGAGATAGATAGAGATAGATAGAGAGATAGAGATAGATAGAGATAGATAGAGAGATAGAGATAGATAGAGATAGATAGAGATAGATAGATAGAGATAGATAGAGATAGATAGAGATAGATAGAGATAGATAGAGAGAGATAGAGAGAGATAGAGAGAGATAGAGAGTGATAAAGAGAGAGATAGAGAGACAAATAGAGAGAGAGAAATAGATATAGAAATAGAAATAGAAATAGAGAGAGACAGAGAGAGAGACAGAGAGAGAGAGAGAGTTTAGAGTAGCTACTTTTGTAAAAATCAGTCTGGCCTCTAGTGACGGTAGTCTGTAAAAGTGTCGCCCCGTTTAGGCAAATAGAGTAGTTGGATTTGAAACCCACGCAGGTATTTAAATTGAAAACGAAACCTTTGATAATTCCTTGTTTATTGGTCAGTTATGTTACGTAGACGACGTTAAGTAATCACTTTGGAGTAAATTTGAGAGTGGAAATGATTAAAATATATATATGTATAGATACATAATGGAAGCGTGTGCGTGATGGTTTTTTTTTGTGGGGAAGACTTGGTTGTTGGTTGGTTACGTCAGGGATCACCGTAAAGGCAGAAGCTGGCTGAGGTCACGACAAACCCAGGGAAAACACTCACACACACAAACATTGAGCCACCGGGAAAAGCGTGACACGCGATAAATATCTCGTGGACGTCTTGCAGAACACGGCCTTTCAGATTTGAATTTCGTGACGACGAGAGGCGAAGACTTCTGGACGAGATATCGCCACAGGAAATCAGTGGTCATGGTTTCTTCACCTGTTGTCTTTTTTTGGGGGGGCGGGGGTGGCAGTTGGCCCAGTGATCCAATGGGATCATCGGACAACTCTTGCCATATGCCCAAGGTCTTACTGTATTACTGTGGGAATAGAAGCCATTGACATGTGGTGCTGTAGAAGAATTAGTTGGGTGGATAGAATCCCTAACGAGTAATTTATAAGCATAAAAGGGGGGAAGAACGAATTAATCTATGACGTTAACCAAGATAGATTAATAGACTGCGTTTTGAGGGAGTTGAACCGAAGCGGGGAGACAAGGAGGGAATACGCTAAGCAGATTAGGGAGTATGTGGGAGTGGTGTCGACGTTTTGCGGAAATGAAAAGACTTGCGCGAGATAGGTTAGCTGGAGTGGTTGCGTCTCAGGACTGTATAAAACAACAAACAAACAAACAACTCTGATTTTTTGGAAAACAACCGCATGATTTTTTTTTTGTAAAAACCAAATAGGAAATATTATTTGTCAGAGGGTTGAAAGACTTAATAAATGTTCAACAGTAATGTATGTTTTTTTTAATGTTTTCGGTGGTTCAACGTTGACGGTGGCGCTGTTTTTTTTGAAGGCACGGCAAAAAAAGTAACACAGGAACAGAGAAGAAAAAGGGAACCTGTGATAAGCGGAAATAATCCCGTGGGAAATGTTACTCAAGCTTCAATGATAGTTTAAAGGAGGAAGACTTCGTAGAAATGACGGTCTTATTTGCCGAGAATTAACTAAGTAGTGGTAATCTTCCCCCCCCCCTACTCTCCGCGACGACGACATTTTCTTTTGTGTAAAGAACGCCGAGATAGTTTTCTGATTGGTCAGCGTATTGAAGGAAGCCCATTACAAATTCGATAATCGTCCAATGGATCCTTTTGAGGGGTGGGGTTACTATTTGACTGCCAGTTTCCAGAGGAGAAAATTGGGGGGCAGTTTCGTAAAACAAAAAGTCAAATCCTTCCGCTAGAATTACTCTGGGCGTCTTGTTTCGATATTCAACTCTGATTGGTCAGAAATCCTCGCCAAAGGAGCGACGGGGGAAGTGGAGAATCGTCCGGAGACATTTTCTCTGAGTAATGGCGGGCTGGGGGTGAAGTAAACAATCATATTGTTTTCTGATTGGTCAGTTCAATGAGGGAAGCCATTGACAAGCTTCATGATGTGACCCAGTGGCGTAATTCTTAACTCGTCCGGGTTTTGAGGGTGGAGTTGATTATTTTTACTACGACTCCAGATTGGTTAAGGTGAAGGAAAAGAGGGGGTTGTTAGGTAAAATAGTCAATGATGCCCCATCAAAGGTCTTTTATAAGGAGGTAGGTGGAGCAATGTTTAAATATTAAACTACGATTGGTCAGATTAATCGCTGAAGGAGGGATGGGGAAAGTGGGGAACCGTGGGATGATCCGCCGTAGACACATTTGTGTAGTTATTGTTTTTCTGATTGGTCAATACACTTAAAGGAAGCCATTGACAAGTCTTGTGATGTGACCAATGAACTGATTCTTAACCCCGTCGGGTCTTTGAGGGTGGAGTTGATTTTTTTTACTGCGATTCCAGATTGGTTAATGCGACAGAGGGGAAAAAAATATAAAAAACATGGGGCAGTTTGGTTAAAATAGTGAATGATGACCGGTCAATGGTCTTTTGGGAAGAGGGAGGGAGGTGGAGCAATGTATAAATATTGAACTTTTGATTGGTCAGAGTAATCGCCAAATGTCGAGAATCTGTTGTCTGATCCGCTGAGACATTTTTTTTCTCTCCCAGTAATGGTGAAAATGACGAAATAGAAGGAAATGACGTAAGCCGGGAAACTCTCATTCCGTAAATTAGTATTTCTGAAGAAGCTATTGTCTAATTTAAAAGTTATTAATTAGATTTAAAATACAAAGAAAGGCCAAATTAATTTAATTTTAAATCGTTTTGTTATTAATTTATTTGAATTCAAATATGTATATTTAAATATATAACTTTTTTTTCTAGTGAGGGCTGAGGTGGTCCTTTAATTTTTTTTTGGGGGGGGGGGATGGGGACGAAACGCATTCGAATCTATTTCTGACTTTTGGTCAATCTCCGTATCTTTTTTTCATAATATTAAGTCTGATTAATTGAGTTACTTTATTTATAATTAATTGGTATTTCTTGTTTAAATTACGGCTGGTGGAAAAAATGTAGTTGGGATTTTTTAAATTTTGCCTCTGAAGGGAAATTAGTTTCTGTGTAATGGCGGATAGAAGCCGATGACGTCGATACTCAGTTACTTTATAAATAAATAATATAAATTTTGGAGGGATATTACCGAAGAATATCTTTGGTTCCTGTAGACGTGACGTATTCGCGTGTTTATACGTCACAAGGGTGTTTCGTGTTTGTGTGTTGGTAGAGAATTCCTCCGTTGGCTTGTTTCCGCGTAACAGCGGAGGCCCTCTGGATCCTCTCTCTCCTTTTTGCTGTAATATCGCTGGCTGACAGGTAATATTCACGTGGCAAAGCACTAATAGGGTCCATATCTGCGGCCTGATTAACAGCTCACGAGGAACGGTTTTGTCAGACGATGTAGCAATTTCCTCCTGCGCGGCCCGAGGCGAGAAATTAATCACGCGTGTGCCCCAGGTATGTGGTTAAATCATCAAAATTACTGGGGGGAGGAGGAGGGGAGGGAGGCTATTAATTATGGCCGGCGACGGTAATCTGGACTATGGATATCTTCTACCTATTAGAAATTTAATCCCTGGGAAAAGTAAGATACATTAATTTCCTCCCTTCAATCCCCGTCCACGCCCAGATTTTCAGTCTCCTTCAAATTAAGGAATGAAGTGTAAACCAAACCTTTTTAGATTTTACAGGCTTCTATATTTCTTGATTCTAAAATTTAATTTTTATTGTTGTTATGGTATTCAGTCCTTAGACTGATCTGATGCAAGCTTTTCATTTCCTTTTAACTAGCACAATCCACATAATCCCTAATCTGCTTAGAGTTTTTCATCCTTTTGCCTCCCTCTTCTGTTCGTACCTCTCACACACACACTTCCCTCTAATGCTAATTTTATAAGACCCTCGTGTTTATTAGGTGCATAAAAATAAAGTATATAAATATAAAAGCCAATAGGTCCGAGAAAGTGTGTAACATCTATTTCTGTCTCTCTCCCCCCTCCCCGTTTTCCCTCTCTCCCCCTTTCACGTTGTCTAAGTCTCTCTGTCTCTCCCTTTGTTTCTCTCTCTCTCTCGTTTCTTATTCTGTCTCCCTGTCTTTCTCTCTCTCTTTGTCTCTATGTGTTTCTCTCTGTCTCTGCCTTCTCTCTATCTCTCTGCCTTCTCTCTGTCTCTCTGCCTTCTCTCTATCTCTCTGCCTTCTCTCTATCTCTCTGCCTTCTCTCTATCTCTCTGCCTTCTCTCTATCTCTCTGCCTTCTCTCTATCTCTCTGCCTTCTCTCTATCTCTCTGCCTTCTCTCTATCTCTGCCTTCTCTCTATCTCTCTGCCTTCTCTCTATCTCTCTGCCTTCTCTCTATCTCTCTGCCTTCTCTCTATCTCTCTGCCTTCTCTCTATCTCTCTGCCTTCTCTTTGTCTTCCTGTTTATTTCTTTCTCTGCCTTCTTTCTGTCTCTCTTGCTTTCTCTCTCTGTCTCGCTCCGTTTGTTTCTGTCTCCCTATCTTTTTCTGTCTCTCAATGTTTTTGAATGTCTCTCTCTACATAATATATATCTTTGTCTCTCAGTCACTCTATTCTGTTCTGTCTGTCTTTGTTTCTCTGCCTCCATCTCTGTCTTTCCCACTCTCTGCCTTTCTCTGTCTGTCTCCCTGTCTCTTTCGCTTTCTCACTCTGTCTTTCGCTCTGTCACTGTTTGTCTTCCTGTATCTTTCTCGTTAAACGTATATGTATATACGGTGCATGGTTTGTTGATATAAATGTATCTACACGCGCATTATTTCGCGCTTGTTCAAGTATATTCAACTTATAACTATTATTGACTGTATGTATGTATGTGCTTATGGGAGATAATGATACCGAGTCATCATGACGTCATAAAGTAAGGGAATGATGGTTTAATCACGAGCTGGCTAATCCCTAGCAGCACCCAGGTAGTTGAAACGTTTAGCCGATGACGTATCCCGTTGCGAGTTATGAGAATCCCGTTGCCTTTTAATATCGCGGAGCCAGTTCCTGCGCGTGTGCAAGGTCGTGCGTGCGTGCGTGGAGGCGCTGCAACATCGCCATTTCTGGTAATGGCGCATGTGAGCTTCCCACGTCCTCAATTCAATCCCTTCCTCCCCCCCTCCCCCTCCCCTGACTCCCCTCCGGGGCTCTAAACAAAGGCCTCTAAAGAAAGACAAGGACGCCCTGCAGAATGCAGATGCCATCACTCCCAAGGCAACCTATCGTCCAATCAGTTCACGCTTTTGTTCCATCTCCTGCATCCTAACAGATCTATCTACTGCCCATCGCTCAAAGACAGAATCGCGGATGACATTTTCAGCTGCCGGACACAAAATATGCTTGCTGCGGGGTTTGCCAGAAACGCCTTACAGCGGCACGTAAAATAATAAAATATACGAAAAAATAATGAAGTATGGCAAGAGAAACGAGAATTTGACAATAATAGCGACTGGAACGCATTAATAGGAAATGGAAGGGACTTGCTGGAAGGAATCAAGAGGGGGAAGATAGACTAGTAGAATTTTCCACAAATTAGCTGTCACAAAATACCTTGGTTCAAGAACCTTGGAAGAAGACTACACACGGAAGAAGCCGGGAGACACGATTGGACTATATAATTATCAAATCAACTAACGTCTAATATTAAAATGAAGCAATTTTCGACTGTTTTTAAACAGACATTTTTTTCATTTTTAATCAAAAAACGGTTTCTCCTCTAATTCGCACCTTGGTAAGGGTGTAACAATAATTTGATCGTGAAGAGAAAACCACGAAGAAGGTGCGAATAGGGGACGTAACGTTGTTTGGACTATATAATGGTGAGGCAGAGAAGGTGAGAATCAGGTGATGGGACCGCAAAAACCTACCCAGGAGCAGCGACTATAATCTGTAGATTATGAAATGCAGGCTTGAAAAAAAATCAAGAAACTCGAGAAAACAAAAGAGATGGGAATTTTTTAAAAAAACTAAAAGCACAGGAGGTGCTTCAGAATTTCAAAGAATATATATCAAGAATACATTAATAGAGAGAGAGGAGAAAGAAATAATATCGAAAAGAAATGGGTACTTTTGAAGGAAGAAATGACTAGAACAGCCGACGAAAAGATAAGAAGAGTAGCTCAGACCAATTAGGAAAGCATGAATAACACAAGGAATAAGAAAAATTATTCATGAAAGACGTAAATATTAAAACGCGAGAGATGAAAATGGTAAAGAGCAGTATAGACGCTTGAAAGAACGAGACAACACATAGGAAGGACAAAGCAGCGAACGAGGCTCGGCTTCAAGAGAAAAAGCGGTTGAAGATTTCATGGTGAAAGGAAAAATAGACGCAGCTTTTAGGAAAATCATTTGGATATTAGCAAGAACATCAGGAGGGAAGCGAATTATCGGTAAAGAAGGAAAGGCAGAAAAATAGAACCATTTAATAATATAGTAAATTCCTCTTCCGTGCCTTTGCTATCCTACTCTAGTTATTTTGCTTTCCTAGTGGCAGGATTCCTTAATTTCCGTGACAATATCCCTTTATTAGTTGTTCCACTGTTTCCCTTACTACTAAAGTCCATTACCTCCCTATAAGGGACTCTTTTCTCCAGGACCACGTTCAAGTTATATATATTACGGTTTCTAATTCTTCTTCTGACTCCCCTAATACTACAAAATATCATCTGCAAACCGTACGGTACTTAGTTTTTTTCTCATTGCAGTTTTATTCCTTTTCCATATTCCGTTTTAACTTTCTCCATCGCCTGTTCAAATTGAAGAGACTGCATCCTTGCCTTGCTCCTTTTCTTAATTTCTGCTTTATTTTCATGATCTCCAATTCTATTTACTGCTGTCTCACTTCTGTAGAGGTTACTTCCGGGTTTATTAGGAAGGAACATAGTTATGTAAATTATATTTTAAATTTATGGGACGTTTCGGACATCTCCAGAAGAGTTCCTCTGGCTGCGTGTAACTCACAGGACGGTCGAGAGGAAGGGAGGGAGGGGGGAAATAATGTCCTGATTTTTTTTTGGAAGTGTCCATTACAGAGGTGAATTTGAATAAGGGACTAGTTAAGAATTACGAATCTCCGGAATAAATGGCCTCCATGTGCCATGAATCCTCGTTTGCGGCCAGGGAGGGAGGCGGGGAGGCGACAGCGGTGGGCCTCAGATTTATTCGCTCATGCTAAATAAAAAGCCCCCCCTGCCCCCCTCTGCCCCCCTCTCCACTCTATCCTGAGACGACGTGAATAACGCTCAATGTGTCCTAATAAACAGACCCGGAGCTTAATGATCTGTGACGAGATGGGACAGGGTTGGCGTATATATATATATGTTGTAGCGGATTCCGCGTTCCTCCGTATTCGAGGATTTATAATTCTTTTTAGGGCGCCAGGTATTTTTCACAAAAAACACCAAAAATGGATTTTAGTAGTTTTAATTCCAATCAGAAATAGAGAGGTAGAGATAGAGAGAGAAATAGAGAGAGATAGAGAGAGAGAAATAGAGAGAGAGAAATAGAGAGAGAGAAATAGAGAGAGAGAAATAGAGAGAGAGAAATAGAGAGAGAGAAATAGAGAGAGAGAAATAGAGAGAGAAATAGAGAGAGAGAAATAGAGAGAGAGAAATAGAGAGAGAGAAATAGAGAGAGAGAAATAGAGAGAGAGAAATAGAGAGAGAGAAATAGAGAGAGAAATAGAGAGAGAGAGATAGAGAGAGATAGAGAGAGATAGAGAGAGATAGAAGAGAGATAGATAGAGAGAGATAGAGATTCCGCGTTCCTCCGCAGAATTATATCTGCAAGGCGTGGTTGGTCATTCTCTCTCTCGTCGTCCCGCCGACACAACCTACTCCTTCCATGACGACCTAACCAAAGTCTCGCCAGACTACATTGTTGGCCCGGGCTGCGTCAGTTCCTCAACAATTGCAACTCGCAAGCTGGCCTGCATTGTTAAGTGTAACTATTCATGTTACAATATATTAGCCGCTGCCCGGGATCTGCTTAACAGACAACTACTACTCGTACCTCTGGAGGAGTCTCCTCTAAAAATCGAGGTGACGTGGGTCAGTATCGTTGCATGTCTTCATCGGCAATTACTCTAACGTACCTCAGCTAAAAATCAACCAGCTAAAAATCAGCTCCTTGTCTCAGTTTATTTTTGGTCTTCATCAGTTTCTAATCTTTTCATTGCCACAACCATATTCTCCCCAGTCTGGGTAGCGTATTCCATCCTCGTTCTGCCTCTTCTCTGTCCACATCCCTGCAATGCTAATTTTAAAACACCCTTAAAACGCAGGCTTGTTAATCTACCCCTTCTCTTGGTCAAAGTCCTCCAATATTGTTCGCTTTCCCCCCTATTCCGTCTATAACTTCCTCGCTAGTGATTCTATCTACCCATCTCACCACATTTTTCATAGGCTTCTCTTCGTTTCCTTTCCGCGACTTCTATTCACGTTTCGCACCCGCGTATAACGCCACATTTTTTAAGCAACGATTTCCTAATATTCACACTTGTATTACCGGTAAGTAAATTCCTCTTACTTGCCTGTGTTATCCTACTCTAGTTATTATGCCGCCCAAGTATCAGAATTCCTTCCGAGCCTTTGTTATTCCGCTGTTTCCCACACTACACCTCATCACCTTCGTTCTCCTTCTATTATTCATCATATTGTACTGTTCCTCCAGGACCACGTCCATGCCATTTATTGTGGTTTTCAAGTCTTATTCTCACTCCCCTAATACTGTTTTTATTTCTTCTCCTTGCAGTACGACTCCTTTTCCATATTATATTTTAAAATCGCCTGTTCTATATATAATTTAAAGAGCATTGGCAGACAGACTACTGCATCCTTGTCTTGCTTTTTTCTTGATATCTGCTTTTTTCCTTCTTCTTGCCATTCAATTCTAATTCCTGCTGCCTGCCTTCTGTAGAGGTTATGAATAAGCCTCCTTTCTCGATATATTATTTCTGTGTTATTCAAAATCCTTAATAGTCTGTTCGAGTTCACATTATCAAACGCTTTTTCTAAATCTTCAAATACCATGAACGTAGGCCGATTATTTCTTGTTCTGTCGTCTAAAATTAGTCTCAAAGTCAATGGTAGTAGTAGTGAATAAATTTTGCGTGATCCGGACGTGAAGATATAAATCAGCCTAAGATGATAACGTCACAGAGAACACACTAACATCTCTGCACCAGAGATGATGCGCGCTGTACAGACTTGATGCAACTTTATCCAGACGCCACGTTACTGCTGCGTACTTTCCCTAGCAGCGTTTATTTATTTATTCCCCTGTTATTTTTTTTCCTCTGTCGGAATTGCAGAGGAACTGACCATGGACTTTCTTGTTTTCCTAGTATTAGTAGTTATTAATACCGCCTGTAGATGGATGAGGGTCCTTTTGCTAATGATGTTGGTGTTGGCTCCAGTCTGGAGACGAGTCTGAGACATCGCTAATGAGGACAACACTTACTTATTCCGGGTCAACTTCGCCTTCTTCTCCGTCTCCCCGAAAGTTAAGTTAATCCCGCTTCCCAGAAGCTGCTGGTTATATCCGTTGACGTCGCTTCCTGCCCCAGCCGTGGAAACGAATCTTTCCAAGAATCGTTTCGCCGCAGACATTCCTCTTCGGAGCTTCTTTATGGAGGAGGAAGGGGGCGGGAAAAAAAAGGAGGTGGAGGAGGAAGAGGGAAGGAACAGATAATTTACGTCGTGAAGGTTGCTCCTGTCTGCTAATTAGGACGTTGAGGAGGATCCAGCTGCTGACAAAGACTGGTGGAGGGGGGGAGACGGGGGCAGGGGTGGAAAATGTGGGGGACGCTGCCTCCTGATCATCGACGTCTTCACTTGGTCTCAACATGGCTGGAAAACCAAAACTTGATGAATTACGGCACTCAGGCTCAGGCGAGGGGAATACGCCAAGCAAATTAGGGAGGGTAAAGGGGTTTGGTACGTATATAGAAATGAAAAGGCTTGCGTATGATAGGTATTTTTCTATACAATATCTTCTCCCATGATATCCCACATCATCCTAACACTAGCACAATCTACATAGCCATCTCCTATGAAACCTCCTCACCTCTCCCTCACCTCCGATTTCCAACCACTTCAATCGGCGCTCAATAACCTAGAAGCAATGGTCCAAACAATGGCGAATCAGTATCAACCCCACCACCAAATCAATAGCCATCCCATTCACTCACCCTAACAAAAAAACCCTCCTCCCCAAATTCATCTCTATCTAAACAATTCATTAATCCCTACAAAAAACGGAAACCACCACCACGTACCTCGGAATCATGTTTGACTCAAAACTATCCCCTGGAAACCTCACATTAATTTTCTCCTCTCCAAAATAAACCAAAAATTCAGAACTCTATATCCCTCCCCCTCCTAAACAGAAAATCCATCCCCTGTCTCCACCAGCAGCAGCACAAAACGCCTCATATACCTCTCTCACCTGGTCCTATGCCTCCTCCTCCATATGGGGAACAACAGCCAAAACCCATTCAACCAAAATTCAAACCCAAACAAAACCCAATACTACGCACCATCACAAACTCTCCCTGGCTGGTACCTAAGAAATTCCGTCATCCATAAAAAACATCAAAATTCCCAATGTTAACTCAGTAATCTCCAAATCCATAACAAACCTAATCAAAAGCGCGCAACTCAACCACCCAAATCCATGACAATCCTCCTCCACATACCTCCTCCACACGCTCCCCTAGCCTCAAAAGAAAACTTCGCGATTGACCTCATCCTTCCTTCCTTCCCCCTGATCATCACCCTCCTAACCCACTCTACCATCATCATGTCACATCCTCATTAATCCTCCATAAATCAGTTCACTCACTACCTGTCAATCCTCACCCACTCACCTAAGTCGTATGCCGCCCCTCCTCAGGTACTCGCAAAAATAAATAAATAAACACAACCAATTCTCCTAAAGTAGGTTAATTAAATGAATTAACCTATCTTCACGTTATCATGTTAATTATATACCTTTTTAATATTGTATATATACTGTATCGTTATCGTCCTAACTGATAATCTGTACGATAAAAGTTTTTAAAATAAAATGAAATAAAAACAAGTATATTTATCATTTGCTTGGTGATGGTACAGTTTGCGTACCGTAGTTACCGAGCCTGGTGTATTATGTGTGAGAGTAAATCGCAGCAGCGGCCATTACAAGTGCACGATCCTTATCGCATGTGCTTTTTCCTTGGTATTTTCACAGCTCGCGGGTTGTCTTAAAGGCCAATGCCACCCACTCAAGAAAGAGGGGGGGAGAGAAAGTTTCTGACCTATAAAATTTCCCGATTTATGGATTTTGCATAATCCAGGATCTGACTGAGCCTCGGTTGTGGCCTCACTCACTCACTTCTCCCTGGGAAAGCGGCTCGTGACTTCCAGCTGCTCTCTGGAAGGTCAATGGACGTCAATCTCTACACCACAACCACTCTGTACACGAGGCTGAGGGGAGGGAGGGGATTTTTTGCCCAGGTAATAATACTCCAGAAAATTTCCTTTCACGAAAACTGGATTTCGTATAACGCGTGAAATGATCACCTTGTTTGGACTTCTTGGCTCAAGGTTCCTCAACAGTCGCTTAACAAGAGTAAAAAAAATATGTAATGAAATTCCAATTTACTGAGAAACTTTTTTTTTCTGGCCGACCGACGGCTACGGGGAAAAAAATTCCAGAAGTGCGATGTTAACATGCTTAGAAGTGAGACACACAAACCGTAAGGGATCCATTTCTTTTATCTGATTGGCGACGACGAGGAGAAACAAAAAAGAAACACTACTTTTCTGCGTGTTACGTACGGTCAGTTTAGTCAGTCAAAGAAGGGGAAAAAAAGGATATTTGTAAAGGTTTTATTCAGCAGCGGAGAGCAAGGACGGCAAATGCCTTTTGACTGAGGGAGCCGTTTACATGGCGGCTGCAGTACGCATCATTATAAACAATAATTCGGAATGGTGGCATTTTTGAGGCTGGTCTGGTGCAACGCTCTACCCTAACCTATCTTGCGAAAGTCTTTTCATTTCCTTCTAACTGGCGCAACCCACATTCTCCATAATTTACTCAGCGTTTTCCATTTTTGGACTCTCTCCCTCTTTTCTGTTCATGCCCGACACGCACACTTCCCTGGGCTTGCCGAGTCAACTGCATGACATATTCCTAATTTGAAAGTGACACGTGGTCAGAAACGAGAAAATATAGTACATGAACAAAATGGGAGTAGTGTTTTTTTTTGTTCCGTAGCAGCATCATCATCGTCGTCATCATCAGCCTCGTCAGCAGCATGAATAATATATCTAGTCCCGTTCCTCCCCCCTAATCACCTTTCTGATCGATCGTTTCCACATACGATACTGCTGAAAAGCTCGTCGTCCCTGAGTGAATGGCAACGTTCTCTCTCTCTGTCTCTCTCTCCATCCTTTTTGTCTGACTTGTCATTAATTTGTGGTCAGTTATTGACGTCGTGTGAGTGTGTGTGAGCGCGCGCGCGAGATGGCCACACGATAGCTTTCATCCACTCTTCAATAGCCAGTGTGTGTGTGTGTGTGTGTGCATTCAGGTCGACCTCGTCCACACCTTTGTACGTCAAAGACTCGCTGATACGCCTATCCCATCCATGGCTTTGTCTTCACACCAGCTTTGTGTATATATATATTATTTGGATCGCAACTAGGACACCACTCCCCCCTTTTTTTTTCTTCTTCTTCTCCTCTTTTTTTTTAACACGTCACGGACCAACGCGGTTGCCTCGCAGATTATTCCCGCTGAAACGTGCAATCAATCCTGAAACGTCTCTCAAAAGTTGTGTTTGTCTGTGTGTGGAGAGGGCGGGGGGGATAGAGAGGGGAGGGAGGACATAAAAAAAACCGTTACCAGTTTTCCCCCCTTTTTTAGTAGAGAAAACGAACCCTTTAAAAAGTCGTCCGTACCGCTGTTGTTGTTTTTTTTACGTTTCTTACTCCGCACGTAACTTGTGCCATTAATTTGCGTATTAAACGATGCCTTTTTATTTTTTGGTTAACAGGCTACATGAGGGTGATCCTGAAACAGGCAACTCCCCTTTAATAGCATAGGAAGAGAATTGAAAAGGGGGGATGCGGAAGGTAGAGCAAGGTAGCCAAGGGTTAACTAGGGCCCCCGGGCTATGGTTTAAGGATCCTACCCTAGTGGTGTTTCACCTAAAGAGATGCAGGGAAAACCCTAGAAAACCTGCATCAGGTAGGTCGGGGGCATTGCTGGGTACTATTCTCACGCCCTTCCCTGTGAATGACGGGAGACGAGTCTGCTGTGGGGACGCAGCATTCCCTTCTCCGTGTCTCCACCAGTTTCAGGAGGCAGTTGGCCGACTGATCCAATGAATGGGATCAGCGTGGACAACTCTTGCCATATGCCCAAGGTCTTTGACCCCGGTACATATACCTCCTAAAATAGGTGAAGGTGTCTCGGCATATGAGAACTTTGATAAAAAGTACCCAGAGAGAGAGTGCAGGAGGCATCCCCGACATGATCAGGTAAGCCCCGCAGTCACTCTGGGCTGAAGCGTCTGCGAGAAAACTAACTCCCGCAGCGCCAACCTGTTAAACGATGCCTTTATTCCCCGGTACTGTAAATTCCCTTTCCCTAATTTCCCTGTGTGAGTTTCATGCTGTGAAAAAAAATTTTTTTTGAGGAGCGAAATGGAGGGTTAAAAAAATAAGGTCTGTCCTTGTTAACATCTTTTTTCTTTTTCTCAAGAGAAAAAAAGAAGAAGTTTGAATGTGATGCAAACAAAGGAAATACACAACAACGTTGTTGTAAAAAAATTTGATGAATGACTTAAATCTTGGGCCGGGGGGGAAAGTCGCACACTTGACTAGCTTCAAACGGGGGACGACGACGACGACAATGACGTCATCAAATGTTATCTAGTCCGGGGGGTGGGAGGGGTAGGGAGGCTTTGTTGACACACAAAGGGGGAAATAACCGTTTGTCCTGTCATCCACTACCCAATTATTAATTCTTGTTGCAATTAAAAGTTATGATTATTTATTTGTTGAGCAGCCAAGGTAAGATTTTTCAATGCCTAGGGGTTTCCCTGCTTCTCTTTAGGTGAATCTCTGGGTGGGATCCTTAAACCATAGCCCAGGGGTCGTAGTCAACCCTTGGCTACTTGGCTTTACCTTCCAAAATCCCCCCTTCCCCTTAAAATAAAAATATTCTTCCTCTGCTTTTAAAGAGGAATTGCCAGTTTCAGGATGACCCTCATGTTGCCAGTAGCCAAAAAAAAAATTGGGGTTTTCTCGTTGAAAGATCAGCATCGACACGAGGAAATTTCAGCTTCTTAAGATGATCTTTAGGTGGTGGGGGTGGTGGGTGGTAGTCGTAACCGAGTGAGAGAAATGGCGTCTCCGTGCTCCCGTTCTGAGTAGCTTATTACTTGTGCTGGAAGCCGTAAAAAAGGGGGGGCTCAGCGGACGGTCATCAGTTTTCTCCCTCCCACCCTCCGGGAGTCTCCACACACACACACACACACACATGATGCCTCGTCAACATCTGGACGGACGGACGGACGTCCATTTTCCAGCCATTAATAACAGCGTCCGCCGTCTTGACTCGGGGCTGTAATATAATCGGAACTGAGCTGAGCTGAGTTGGCATCTCTTCATCGATCCAGTCAGTCAGCCAGTCAGGCATCCAACCTTCCGGCATCCATTTTGGGACCACTTTCCGTAATGAACTACCCGTCAAAATTTCCCGGATGGACGGGACCGTCTGAGGCGTCACTATTTAATTATTAATTATTACTCTACTCTTAAACTATGGGCGTATTTAAGGCTTGACACATTCCTCACCCCCTCCTCCCCCTCACCACTCTACCCGTACTGTGACGTAATGTCTGTTACATTTCCTCGTCAGTGACATCATTATTCGGAATTAATACAAGCCCTCGGGCCACTGCAACAACACTATGTATTTCCCCGTTTTTCCTAAGATTAATATTGGCTTTTATTGAAAAATAAAACGGCTGGGTGCCCGGCGATGCCCGGGAATTTATCTATGAACGGTATTTCCCATGAGGGAAGGTGGATGTTGAAGTGGAATAAAACAAGTTGTGTGTGAAGCATTAAGGAATTTTTTTATATATATATAAAAGGGCATAAATGGGCCTTCCAAATTAAATCATTTTGTTAATATCTCACACACAAGCTTGTTTTGTTCCATTTCAACTTCGACCCGCCATTATTGCAAAAACCCCTTGTCAACAAGTGATTAAACCATCAGCCACCACGAGAGCGTCAAATTTGTTTGTTATTTAAAAATTTACCCCATTTTTTTCACGCCCCTCCCCCTATTTTTTCTGTACCTTGTGACGTCATAACCACCGCCATTATATCTTAATAGAGACAAGAAATTCGTTGGTGTCTTAATTCAGCACATAAATGCGTCGTCGGTAAATTAATAATACATTTGTAAATGCAACATAGTAATTTTGTTATTGGAGATGAATACGTTCCAATAAAAGGAGCGGAACGTCGAGGTGTACTAAATTTTTATTATTAAACGGGCTGTACAGTATTTTATATGATTTAAGTAGTATAGAGCGCGTTTTAAGGCTTCCCTATCTCCCTATTATTAACGTATATAAATAATGGAATCATCTGAATCTCGCTTTTACTTGCCATTTGTAGATACTCACCATGATACCAATACACGGAGACGTCGTCACCACTGACTCCGCTACAATCTCTAGCCAGTTTACATGACGCTCACTCATTCCCTAAAACGAGTAACCTTTAACCCCGAAATTGTGTTTTAAACAACTTTGACAAATTTTCTTTATGATGTCAGAAGACACACAATTAGACAGAGGCGTAATATTTAAAATACACAAACACATATAACCAAATTTGTATCGAAAATTGTCATAATGCTTTTGACGAAAAAATTCTTTAAACAATAATGGTTACCTTTGGTTTCATAAATTTGTCCTAGGTGAATGTAGCGTTTAAATCTGTTGTGGTTACTTGAAATTTGGGGAGGGTGAGGGGAATTTTTAGGATTTAAGAATGTATTTGGTATTTATCATCGTCATCCATCCGCGTAATTATATTTTGGCTGCGAAATATGAAGTTTAAGGTCATGAAATAGGTTAAGGATTTATTGAATGGAAGCAAAAGTTTATACTTGATGGTGATATTAAGTTCTTGTTCATAACATGCAATAATTTATAGAAGCATGTAATTTATGAAAGTAGAAGTAACACTAACTGCTTTGAAGTCAAGTGTAACTTCTGTGCCGTGGTTTCTTTGACGAAGCTAAAGCCGAGCGTTACCCTATGTTAGCCGAACGTTTCAGTGAAAAACGTTACTAAGGACTATTTATTGGGGGATTTTCATTTTGCTTCCGATTAACTAAAGCCGTTTGCTCATTTAATCTTTTCAAAAAAAAAGAAGTCAGATTAACTTAAGTATTAATTACTAATTTAATAAGATTGCCCCCGGTGCAAGGGTGATATCATTTTTAAAAGAGAAAGGGATAAGTAGATGCAGGAAGGAGGAACCGGGGAAGTAGTAAATATTTTACAAGGTGTAATTAATGAATGATGATGAGTGGGAAGGAAGGGTGAAGAACTATATAGTAATAGTGATATTGGTACCGCTGCAAAGGTTGAGTACGGCTTTCTCTTTATTCTTCACAAGTACAAGAGACGGGAGCTTCCGTGTTGAACAATGGAGGAGAAAGTAAACGAGGTCATATTTATGAGAGAGTGAGAGATTTCTTCTTCTTCTTCTTCTCTCCAGTCCTGAGTATTTCAAGAGTCGCAGAACTATGTGTAAATTAATTCACTACCGTTTACCTGAGATACATCACCTTTGGTCAGAGATGAAAAATAGCCAATGTAATATGGAAGTATTGATAGATAGACGACGATAACTTTAAGACAAGATGGTCGTCATTAAGTAATTGAAAGGGAATCAAATTGCCTGATAATTCATCTCCCAATTACCAACGCCCCGACGCCATTTTCTGCCACAAGTTTACACTATCCAAAATGGCGAGATGTTGTTTAAATCAGATCTTTCGATTACATTTTTATGCAACAGGGTTGCGTTTACAGGTTGGTGAGACACGTCATCACCCGGAGGGAGAAAAACCCTGCTTTCTTCAAAAGTTTGCAAATACTTACTTTACCAAGCCTGTGTATATATTTATGAAATATTAAAGTTTGTAAAGCGAAACACTAATTTGTTTCAAACAAATGGCGAGTTTCATGAATACGCGCGTGACTAGAAATCAGAGGTTCAGCTCTAAGGTCGGACAAGCATCGCCCTTGTTCTCTCTCTCTACACCAGAAAAGTATTCACAATACCCCCGGGGATAATTTTATACAACAGCCTTCCTTCCTTCCTTCCTCCAGAGGTTAAAAATAGTAACTACAAAAGCTTCGTGGTGAAGCAGAGTAAAACTATTCTTTTAAATGGCGGCGCTGCTGCTGCTGTTTTACTCTGTGGTACAGGATTTTCTTAATCGTCCTTCTAGTATTTAAATCAAGGTTCCTGCTGCTGCAAGTGTTGAATGAGCTGCTGCCAACCTTATAAAATAGCACATCACATATCTTTAAAATTTCTATTCAGTTTTTTCTGCTCTTTTGTTTGTTTGTTTCATGTATATAGCTGCTGCTGCTGGAGCAAGGACAGTTTCCTGGTCCAAGTAGTTAAAACTCCATTGCGTGTTCCTCAGTGTGTGTGCTTGTTTGTGTTTCCCAGTGTGTGTGTGTTGTTGTGTTTATATTGACTTTTGTCTATATACACTTTCTTTTACTAATTTATTTTAACTTTATTTGTCTTTAATTATTTACTTTATTTTGTTCATTTTTAATTTTTAATGTATGACGTATCCTATTTCCTCAATCGAGGATTAATGGAAACAACAATAAATCTAAATCTAGACTACATAAGGGTGACCGGAAGAAAATGGCTACAGCGGAAGTAAATTTGAAAAAAAAGGGGGGCAGGTGTGTGTGTGTTTGGGGTGGGAGATTGAGAGAGAGAGAGAGAGAGATCTGACTTCGGTATCCGTTGAACAGTTGACGACGTCCTACATTGAGGACGAAACGTCACGTTCAAAATTTTTTTTATTATATTAAATTATTTCTGAAAAAACAAGCATCAAACTGGCTAATTTTCGTCCACAATTTTTTGACTTCCTCAGGTAAATATATTGAAAAATCATATTTCCTCTGCGGTTAATTACGGGCAATAATTTTTGTTTTACCAAAAATTAGAATCATAAATGGGGAAAAAAAACTTCCTTGAAATGTTAATTATCCATTTTTGATTATGTATATAGTAAATACAAACTTAATTTCTGTATATATTTTTATAATTTGCTGTAAAAAGTTTTGCCCGTTGATTACATCAGAAGAAATTTGATTTTGTGTTTTCCTTTCTTACACGAAGAAGTCCCGAAAATTGTGGACGGAACGTCGTTGAAAAAGATAAAACAAAATTGTGACTTACGTGCCTGTTTGATTTTTTTTTATATTTTCAGGAATAATTTTTTAAATAAATAAAAAAATGAACAAGACGTTTCGTCCTTCAATTTAATACTCCGTCATGTCTCTACAACTGAGATAAATTAACTGTTAGTATATACGGCGAAGTTTTGACAAAAATATTGGATTTCTCGCGGTTATTTTCATGACATATTGTCCATAAATACAATTTATACAACTTTTTGGGTAATTTATATTGACTTCAGTAGTTGTTTATGAAAAGTTACCCTCAATCCAGTTTTATCAATTTAATTAATTAGTTTTCCATTTAATACATTGGATATGTAAAATTAAAAAAATCATCGACTTGCTACTGATGAAGTCGTCGACGAATATTGACGAAACGTAGTAGTAATTGTATTAACTGAATATCATTTAAATTGTTGTTGCTGTCAAGTCGGTTGTATTTTTATTTATTTACTGTAATTAATTGTCAGATAATTGGTATATTTAGTTTAAATGTTATATATCTTTTGCCAAATAATTTTGTGTCATTTTGATTGATTATCCTTAAATTAAAGTCGGCTCACATTTTCGAAACTTAGAAATTTAATCAAAAGGTACATAAAGATCAATTAGCTTTCAAGTTTTCCAATAATTATCTACAAGTAACCCGAGGAAATCTAAAATATGGTGTCTCGAAACGTCAATACATCTAAATAGAAAATTGTCTGTACCTAGTTTTAATTTATTTCATTAAAACATGAATAGATTTATGAGGAAAAAGATTGGTTTTTTATAATTTTATTCGAGCCTTATTTACTTTTTTTTGGAAAATCCCCGAACTCAGTCATTTTCTAGTTGGACTTTCAAATTTCTTTGCTTGTAAAAGTAATTTTGGAGTTTATTGATCCTAATAGATTATCTTTTCAGTGATAATAATTCGGCAGTTTGAAAAGATGTGGTATTTCCCTTTTTCATTCTCTCTCACTCTCCTCCCCCCCTCTCCCCGAGGGAAATTGGTGGTCGAGGATGGATCCGTGTCTTTCGTTGTTAAGGTTGCCTGCCTGCCTGGCTGGCTTCTTTCTCCACACACCCCCTTTTTTTCTCTCCCGTACCGGAAGTTTTAAAAACTGCGTTCGCTGCTCTGCGGTGGTAAATTCCTCTCGTTGCTGACGTCATCATTCGTCAAGAGAGGGGGCGGCCTGCCTCCTCGTGGGTGATCAATACGCTCGGTGGCGGCGGCGGCGCTGCTGCTGCTGCTCCCCTTTCTTTCTGGAAAAGGACCAACACCTCACCATCCCCTCTCTTTCTATCCTTTACATGTAGTGGTCTTCCACGGTGCGAAACAATTCTTTCACCTCGTGATCTCCGCCCGCCTCTTGTAATATATGTGTGCGAGGAAATTATCGCTGGGCATAAAGAGTTATCTCTGGCGTGAGTAGTATCTCTGATGTGTTGAGCAGGTACATCTTTGGGATTTTGGCGAAATAAAAATGTTTTGTAACCACAGTGCAGTGGTATAATTAATATTATAATTCTATTTTTTGGGTTGGTTAACAGGCTACATGAGGGTGATCCTGAAACAGGCAACTCCCCTTTAATAGCATAGGAAGGGAATTGAAAAGGGGGGGATGCGGAAGGTAGAGCAAGGTAGCCAAGGGTTAACTAGGGCCCCCGGGCTATGGTTTAAGGATCCTACCCTCGTGGTGTTTCACCTAAAGAGATGATGCAGGGAAAACCCTAGAAAACCTGCATCAGGTAGGTCGGGCATTGGGCACTATTCTTCACGCCCTTCCCTATGAATGACGGGAGACGATTTTGCTGTGGGGACGCAGCAGCATTCCCTTCTCCGTGTCTACACTAGTTTCAGGAGGCAATTGGCCGATTGGTCCAATGGGATCAGCGGACAACTCTTGCCATATGCCCAAGGTCTTCGACCCCAGTGCGTATTCATCCTCCTGCGTGGAAACTCCCGCAGCGCCTGACCGTTAATAATATTATAATAGGGTATTTATTTTACAATTCAGTGACGAGTCGTCTTCAAATTTATCTCCTGGAAAATCTTTTCTCCATCTTTGTCAAACATATTATTATCTTTGGGTAAGATGTTGTTTTGTGGTATTCAGTCCTAAGACTTGTCTGATGCAACCGTCCATGCTAACCTATATTGCGCAAACTTTGTCATTTCTACGTACTTACCACATCATCTCTGATCTGATTAATCATTGGCCTCCAACTTCTTTCCACTTCCCTATAATACTAATATTACAAAACCCTCATGTATCAACACTTAGCCTATTAATCTATCCCTCCTTCTCTTGGTCAACGCCCTCCATATTGTTCTTCCTTCCTTTATTCTCCTTCGACGTTTCTGGTTAGTAGTTCTATCCACCCATCTCATTCTCCTACAGAAACACATTTTGAAAGCTTCTGTTCATTTCTTTTCTGCAACTCCTACCGTCCACGTTTCGCACCCATATAACGTCACTATCCATACCAAAAAGAAAGACTAACGGACCCAGAATGGGAAAGGTTTTGCAACTCAAACTTCACATTTTTCTCGCATTTAGAATTGAAATAATTATTAATCATAAGATAGACTAACGTAACGAGAATAGAACCTTGTGCAATTTCCAAATTCATATTCTCCCACGGACAGAGTTAAAATAGTTATTAATCATAAAGAAAGGCTTCCCGTACCCAGAATTGGAACCTTGTGCGATTCACCCTTCAGATGCTCAGAGAATTTAGTTTTTGAAAAATAATTATTAATCGTAACAGAACGACTAACGAATGCAGAATGGAACCTTGTGCAGCTCCCACTTCGTATTCTTTCATGCACATATTTGAAATAATTATTTATCATATAGAAAGACTAACGCCGAGACCTTCTGTGGTCCAGTGGATAGCGTAACTACGTCTCACCACACAAGTCCATGCCATAGGCTTGGCTGTTTTTTTTGGGGTTATTCTATGAACCCATCAAATTTTCCAATGGCAACACATTTCAAAAGTTTCTGTTCTTTTCCTGTCTGCAAATTCTACCGTCCACGTTCCAGCACCCATATAACACCACACTCCGTACTAACACTTTTGGCAATGATTTCCTAATATTCACACTTATAAGCTGTTGTAAGTAAATTCCTCTTTCTTGGCTGTGTTATCGTTCTCTAGGAGCAGAATTTTACTTAACTTCCTTCAAAATATCCCTTCCATAAGCTAACAGCCGTTGTTATTCCACTTTTCTCCATACTGCACTCAATCACCTCGGTTTTCGGTTTTTTATGGTTTTAATCCTTCTGTGGAATTCTTCTTTCTCCAGAACCACGTTCATGCCATTTATTATAATTTCAAAGTCTTCTTCTGATTCCCCCAAAAATACAATGTCATCTTGTTTTCCTATTTATTATGGTTAAAAAGGTAAATATTAAAGGGTACGTTTCAGATACGTCGTCTTTAGCGAATATATGTAACTTCAGGACGAAATTGGTAAAAATAAATTCTTTACATTTGGTACAGTTCTTATAAGAAAAGAAACAAAGTTGCAGGCCAGCTTGCGAGTTGCAATTGTTGAGGAACTGACACGCAACTTGGGCCAACAATGTAGTCTGGCGAGACTTTGGGGAGTCGTCATGGGGTAGTGGAAGGAGCAGGTTGTGTCGGCGGGACGACGAGAGAGAGAATGACCACGCACTCCCTGCAGATATAATTTTTTCTCATGCTCTGATTGGAATTAAATCTATTAAAATCCATTTTTGGTATTTTTTGTGAAAAATACCTGGCGCCCTAAAGGAATTAAGAAATCCTCGAACACGGAGGAACGCAGAATCCGCTACAATATATATATATTATTTTCCTTCAGAAAAAAGTTCCATTTTAAGGGGTAGAACGGAATTTTTACCTTTGTAGTAATGTTGGTACTACTCCATTTAAAAAAAATTAAATAACTGTTGTATCGGTCCGTTTGAAATTTACCCCTGAATCGTCTGTAAAAAAAATCGGATTGTGAAGGGGTGGGTGGGTTGCACCGTAATTAGGTCACTATTTTGCCTCCCCCCCAACCCCCACGGAATATTAGGTTCAGAGCCATCTATTAACGCGACGAGTTAATCGAGTCAGAAAATTTCGCAATTACAGGGGGCTGTTTTAATTAGATAGGTTGGCGGACGCGGACGCGTTAATTTATCGCAATTATCGGACTGTTATAACGGGATAACGAGTGTTTCTCTTAACGCTCGTCCGACTCTGGCCCAATTAGCGAACAATTACCAATTTAGATGGCGTCGGGAGGGGGGGTAGAAGGGAGGGGGAGGGAGAAAATAGAAAATATAAAAATATATATATATATGTATACATCCGGAGCGGCGGCGCTCAACCGGTGTAAACATTAATCAAGGAATCGCAGCCAATTTGTCGTAATCCTCTCTCACCCCTGCTGAATTTGGAGGAAGTGGAAAAAAAAAACTCATTTGCCTGGCTGCGTCGTAAATTATCCCTTGTCCGAAATCATCAGGATTCGTTAACGTCAACACCGGATGAAAAATAAAAATACAGGACTTGTAGTCAGAGAGAGAGAGAGAGAAAAATAATACATAAAAACCTACCCTTTTCCCCCCTTAAAAAAATGAAATGTATTTCTCCTCACACTCACGAGTAATAACAATCACAATCCATATCCAAAAAATATATCATTTAACGTCTAATTTTTTTTATTAAAAAAATAGAATTATAATATTAATTATACCACTGCACTGTAGTTTCAAAACATTTTTATCTCGCCAAAAATCCCCAAAGATGTACCTGCTCAACAGATCAGAGATACTACTCACGCCAGAGATATCTCTTTATGCCCAGCGATAATTTCCTCGCACACATATAATATGTTAAGCCTTCCCCCCTCCTCTGCACCCCCCCCGTGTACCCCCCCCAAAAAAGAGAGTTATTAATTGTAATAGATTTACCATTCACTCTAGTCACACATCAAGTTCCGCCTCTGGATGACGTGACTTCATTATCCTTCAGGGGAAACTTATTCTACGTTTCTACCGCCTGCGCGGTTTTTTTTGTGGTGTTTGTATTTTCTGTTTTGGACCTGTCAGTTTTTCTTTTCTTTTTTTTTGCATATTAATTGATAATCCATTAGTAGGAAAAGGAAGACACGATGGGGAAACAATTTGTATTATTATTATTATTTTCTCCTCGTCTCCTCCTGTCAGGTGGGAGTTATTTTTAAGTATCGTGGGAACGTGGTGTTTCGGTGTACGTTGTGTTGAGAGCTGCTACATAAACGAAGGACATCGTGTTCGGAACCAGGTTTCTTTTCGGTCCCCCCGCCTTCCTCCCCCCCTTACAACATAACATAACAGAACACAAGACAACCTCTCAGCCGTGACGTCGTTATTCACTAATAAGTTACGAGTCAAGGAGAACGGCGGAGGGAGAAAAAAAAAATTACAGCTCCGTTACTTTCTCCATACGGTCGTGTTTCTTCTACTGCTTCAAAATTAAGCTACACTAGGAGCACACACGTACATCGCCAGAGATCTTCTTTATTTATAACAGGAGAAAACAGGAGAGGTTCTTAGGAAAGGCTACTCGTACCATCTCTGGATGACGTACTTTCTAGCAACGATTCTAGATCACGGAGTTGCTGCAAAACCTTTCTTCAAAAGTTTTCAAATACTTACTTTACCAAGCCTGTGTATATATATTTATGAAATATTAAAGTTTGTAAAGCGAAACACTAATTTGTTTCAAACAAATGGCGAGTTTCATGAATGAATACGCGAGTGACTAGAAATCAGAGGTTCAGCTCTAAGGTCGGACAAGCATCGCCCTTGTTCTCTCTCTCTCTATTCACAATACACACCCCCGGGGATAATTTTATACAACAGCCTTCCTTCCTTCCTTCCTTCAGCCCCAGAGGTTAAAAATAGTAACTACAAAAGCTTCGTGGTGAAGCAGAGTAAAACTATTCTTTTAAATGGCGGCGCTGCTGCTGCTGTTTTACTCTGTGGTACAGGATTTTCTTAATCGTCCTTCTAGTATTTAAAATCAAGGTTCCTGCTGCTGCTGCAAGTGTTGAATGAGCTGCTGCCAACCTTATAAAATAGCACATCACATATCTTAAAAATTTCTATTCCGTTTTTTCTGCTCTATTGTCATGTATATAGCTGCTGCTGCTGGAGCAAGGACAGTTTCCTGGTCCAAGTAGTTCAAAACTCCATTGCGTGTTCCTCAGAGTGTGTTTGTTTGTGTTTCCCAGTGTGTGTGTGTGTGTCCGTGTTGTAGTGTTTATATTGACTTTTGTCTATATACACACACTTTTTTTACTAATTTATTTTAACTTTATTTGTCTTTAATTATTTACTTTATTTTGTTCATTTTTAATGTATGACGTATCCTATTTCCTCAATCGAGGAT
The DNA here is from genome assembly GCA_034510155.1 of Eucriotettix oculatus. Lineage (NCBI taxonomy): Eukaryota > Metazoa > Arthropoda > Insecta > Orthoptera > Tetrigidae > Eucriotettix > Eucriotettix oculatus. Next base: position 1,068,382 of record JAEMUL010000009.1, read on the forward strand.
TAATGGAAACAACAATAAATCTAAATCATCATCATATATATATTTTTTTAAAAAAATTATGGCCATATAGCCGCCATATTGCGTACAATTAAATATGACTCATTAATTACCCCGTATTCTATCCGTTGTTTCAAATCGCAAGTTTCGGGATCTGACACGTTCGTGAATATTCCTTTTTTAACTGTAGTACCTTAACCCCCCTCACGGGGTAGAAAAAAAGGATATGTCCACCCGCAGTTATATCAGCGCGTTTGATATCAGTTTCCAGAAAAAAAAACATACATCCCTTTTCCTTGGTTATGTCGATTAAATTACCGAGAGATTGAAATAATTTCTGTTTATAAACCACTTGTGTATGTCGTTAGAGGTACAATTTACGTTTTGGTTGTTTTGTTTGAAGTGTGGTTATGTCAACACCGGTCGTATTTTTAGGTGATATGGGGAACGGAGTTTGGAGGAGGAGGAGGAGGAGAGGGGGAGGGGGGGAAACCGGATCCGGTAATTGCGTCAATTAACTCGCAATTAATTGGTGTCATTCGTTTTCTCTCCCCCCTTCCTTTATCTCACGACTGTCATTGGAAAAGGCCGGAGCCTCGTTATCTTTCACTAATCACGGTAATAATTATCAAACATAAATGTTCTGACTTAATAACTTTAGAGGGAGAGAGAGACTAGTGTAATGGCCAAATAAAAATTATTTCATTCTCTCTCTCTCTCTCTCTCTCTCTCTCTCTCTCTCTCTGTATACGATATAAATTAGAACCACAAATCTCTTTCGTCACAGGTGGTGATTTCTTTAATTTTCCTCCACATTCTTAGGTAACATTTAAATAGGATTAGTGAGTTCCGGCCCTATTAGTAATTAACTCTTGTAGATAATTTATTTCTTAATAAGCAAGACACTCGCGTCCTTCTTTTCTTATTAAAGAAAACACACAGAAGAAGAAAAAAAAATGGGAGCTTTAATATTTTTTAGTCCGCCTGAAAGGAAAAATAAATAAATTGTGGAGAAAATATATATTGATATATTTTATTTTTTCTCCAGAAAGGTTTAAAACTAGTTGTGTTTGAAAATATAATGAAGTACCGCGTAACTGTGAGGAGACGAAAAAACTTTTTTTTTGGGGGGGGGAAGGGGGTTGAAATTAATTGGCTACATGAAGGTGATCCTGAAACAGGCAACTCCCCTTTAATAGCATAGGAAGGGAATTGAAAAGGGGGGGATGCGGAAGGTAGAGCAAGGTAGCCAAGGGTTAACTAGGGCCCCCGGGCTATGGTTTAAGGATCCTACCCGGTGTTTCACCTAAAGAGATGCAGGGAAAACCCTAGAAAACCTGCATCAGGTAGGTCGGGCATTGGGTACTATTCTCACGCCCTTCCCTATGAATGACGGGAGACGAGTCTGCTGTGGGGTCGCAGCATTCCCTTCTCCGTGTCTCCACCAGTTTCAGGAGGCAGTTGGCCGACTGATCCAATGGGATCAGCGGACAACTCTTGCCATATGCCCAAGGTCTTTGACCCCGGTACATATACCTCCTAAAATAGGTGAAGGTGTCTCGGCATATGAGAACTTTGATAAAAAGTACCCACAGAGAGAGTGCAGGAGGCATCCCCGACATGATCAGGTGGTGAGCCCCGCAGTCACTCTGGGCTGAAGCGCCTGCGAGAAAACTAACTCCCGCAGCGCCCAGGATCCCCCTTTAATAGCATAGGAAACTAGGCTATAGTATACCCCTGTGGTGTTTCACCTGCAAACGAGATGCAGGGAAAACCCTCAGAAAACCCGCCAACTGGCAGGTCGGGCTTATGGGTTCTATTCTCACACCCTTCCGTACGAATGACGGGAGACGAGATTGCTGTGGGGTCGCAGCATTCCCCCTTCTCCTGTGTCTTTGCCAGTTTTTAGGAGGCAGCTGGCCGACTGATCCAGTGAGAGCTGCGGACAACTGTTACCGTATGCTCACCTGAAAGAGATGCAGAGAAAAGCCTCAGGTCCCTCATGAATCACGGGAGAGGAGGAGTTTCCTGTGGTAATTAAATGGAGGTTTGTTATTTTGGAAAATTCCGCCCACGCAATTAATTTCCCGGGCAGCCTCCATGAGTGATGTAAATAATTTTAATGAATTATTATTCGTTTCGTGATTTGAATTACGTTTATGTGGAGACGTGTGGAGGTGATAGAGGCCAGCCACCTCCTCAAGAACGTGCGTCCCTGTTCACTGGCAGTGAGTCTCGTCTCCGTCCGAAGCGCCACTGTGATGGCTGGCTCTGGGCGCTCTTATCTCATCCTCGCGCGACAGACAGACAACCAACCTCGCAAAGAGGAGCAACTAACCAATAATAGCACCCACGTTACTTCAAACATTATATATCTCACAACCAATTTTGCCCTGTGCAAATAAATCTCTTCGAGAAACGCTCGGTTAAGCACGGAAACGTCCGGCTTTAGCTTCGTTAAAGAAACCACGTAGCACTTCAAATCAGTTCTCCATAATAATAATAATAATATTTTTGGGGGGTTAGTTAACAGACTGCATCAAAATGCCAGGAAGGCAAATTTTTATTTTGAACAATAACCAAATAATTATGGTTATATAGACAAATGAAAAATATATACCTGTTAACATTAATAGTTTTTTCCTGACATTTACATAAATAATTAATTAATTAAATATAATCACTTTCTTTCTTAGTGGTTTTTGTTACATTTAAAAGATGCTATATATACCACGTTTTGTCTCAAAATTGAGGCTTCTTCTTGATGGGTATAAAAATAATGGCTGGCTCGTGGGACATCAAACCCCCCAATTTTTTTTACCTGAAGATGTCTGAATCGAGGGACGAAACGTAGTGTATTGCTGATCTTTTCTTTTTTTCAAAGAAGAATACAAATAAATAAAAATAAACCCACTGGAACAGGGAAACCGTTATAATTCATTTAATTTAAGTAGATCATTTTTTAGTAGATGTAAATAATTTATAAAAACTTGAGGTTTAAAGGGGGGGAAACCAACCATGATTTGTTTTTGAGGGTAAGCATGCAGCAGAGACAAATTATTATTTTTATGATGTAAACCAGTTATAAAAATGATAGAAAGTTTTAGGGGTACAATGATTATAGGTCTTGTGGGATAAAGGACCATGCAGCAGAGAGGATAAACATTTTTTTTGGCTTCTTTTTGTACTAAAATTTTTCGGGACAAAAATGTAGAAACCAGTCTGTTTCCCTCTTTCGAATAGTTTTAGCGTCGTTGTTTCACAAATATCCTCCAGAGTTAAGGAAATACTGTTCTAATTTACAGAAATAACCCGAGGAAGTTTTAAATATGGTGACGGAACGTCTGTTTAACCAATTAAAAGCTTCGTCGTTGGTCGTAATTTTTTTTTTCGTATTCAAGCACTGTTGTAGGTGACTACGTTTCAGGCACTTAATTTTATTTTCCATCTCTCTCTCTCTCTCTCTCTCTCTCTCTCTCTCTCTCTCTTTTTCTTTCTGTGTGTGTAGGCGGGTTTATTTTTAAATTTTTCTTTTTTATCCTTGGCAAGCAGGTGACAGAACCTTCGCGTTAATGCGAGTAAGCTGTTTCAATGACATTACAATAAGCCGGGTAACGGGTTTTCTTTCGGGAGTCCGGTTCAAGACACATTTATTTGGGTTTTCCCCCTTGACATTCCCACGTTACCTCAGGTGAAGGCCGTCGTCCGTTTATGCTCCGTAATATTTTCAAGGATTCCTCTCTCTCTCTCTATCTCTGTCTCTCTCGTCTCTCTCTCTCTCTCGTCTCTTATCTCTCTCTGTCTCTGTGTCTCTTATCTCTCTCTCTCAAAGTCATTTATACTCATCCGTGGTCTTATCGAGGTCGGTCAATATAAGAAGTCGGCCAACTGCCTCCTGAAACTGGTGGAGACACGGAGAAGGGAATGCTGCGACCCCACAGCAGACTCGTCTCTCGTCATTCCTAAGGAAGGGCGTGAGAATAGTACCCAATGTCCGACCTACCTGATGCAGGTTTTCTAGGGTTTTCTCTGCATCTCTTTAGGTGAAACACCACTAGGGTAGGATCCTTAAACCATAGCCCGGGGGCCCTAGTCAACCCTTGGCTACCTTGCTCTACCTTCCGCATTCCCCCCCTTTTCAATTCCCTTCCTATGCTATTAAAGGGGAGTTGCCTGTTTCAGGATCATCACCCTCATGTAGCCTGTTAACCAAAAAAAAGAAGGTTAATATAAAAAGGTTTTTATTTAAAATATATTCGAATTTATTATGTTCCATCAGCCAAGGGTCCTTTACTTAAATGGCGATTAACTGTTGCAGCTACTTCCGACGGCTTAATTTTTCTCGGGGTAATTTACGAAACGGCGAGACTCCGAATGCTTGTGAAGGTAATCTCAAATTTTTTTTATCCCGTTCAGTTTTCTGTCTGGTCCTTTTACGCCTCTTGGCAACTCGTCGTCGTATATCCTCGCCGACGGCCTCGGCTAACAGGATAAACAAAAGGTAAGACCTGCGCTGCTGCACCCACCCACGACACTCCATTCACTGCCAGAAAAAAACAGGTTCCCTACAAGAGAAACAGTTACCCGCCTCGTAATCGCCGCACAACCATTCCCACTTGCATTAACCGTGCCGTGCCGAGCCGAGCAGAGCCGAACAGAGCCGATCCCTGCCGAGCCGTGCCGAACCTTATCAACCTTCATCATCATCAAAGAGACGGGGGCGAGGAAAAACATCTTTTAAGACGCACACAGTCAGTGCTTTTCAGTTTGCTTTTGCGAGGTTGACGGCGGACAATCCGATCATAGGACGTGGCATCAGAAAAAAAGGGTGACCAGGTCTTGGGTGTGGGGTGTGGCTTTGCTTACACCAACAAAAATATTATTGTAACAAGGAATTGTTAAATAATAATAAAAAAATGTATTATCAAATTTCCAAAAGAAATCTAACTCAAATTAAATTTTAGTGAAAAAAATATAAATTTACGAATATCAAATTGGGGCTCAGTCGGTAAAGCAAAAAAAAAAGAATCTATGCAGCTTCTAAATAATGGCTGCTGCTCCCGGGGAACCCGCGGGTGACGAACGATAGAGGTTGAAATTTAAAAATCGCGAATCAAACGAGAATGGTTTAAGTGGAAAAGCCGGGTAAAAAATGGCCGTTACCAGATGTTAACAAGGGCCTGATGACGTCGTGCCGGATGTTCCTTTGCTGAAACACGTCGTCTAGATCCTCTAGCGCCTCTTCTTCTTCAGCTTAAATCTCCAGCAAATGTTATCTTTTTTGTTTTCCGTACTACAAATGAATCTTCTTCTTTGCCGAAATTAACTTTGACGCCTGCTGTTCCGACAGATCGTAAAATACGAACTCTGCTCATTATTCGTCTTTTATCAGCTTTACTCTTTTTTTTCCTCCCCTTATCCAAGGGGGGGAAGAAGAGCGCCACCCATCCCACGTGACTGAACTGTATCTTCACCAATCTTTTTTATTCGTCCTCCGTAAATTTTTTGGGTGTCCTTGGGGCTTTAGTCCGTGATTCTAAAAATACTTCTAGGTTTAATGCAAGTGAAAGTTTGTGTTTGGTGTTTATTTCGTTCATAAAAATAGGTTAATTTATATAAGGTTAAGTTTGATAAAAGTAGATGTAAGATTAAACTAACTACTTTGAATTGAAGTGTGTAGTCTCTTTACTCCGTGGTCTCTTTGTCGAAGCTAAAGCCGACAGATCGTAAAATAGGAACTCTGCTCTTTTTTTCCCCTTTTCCAAGGGAAGAAGAGCGCCACCCATCCCACGTGACTGAAGTGTCTTCACCAATCTTTTTTTTATTCGTCCTCCGTCAATTTTTTGTGTTGACGAAGGGAAGGAACGGTGGTCCTTGGGGCTTTAGTCCCTGATTCTAAAAATACTTCTAGGTTTAATGCAAGTGAAAGTTTGTGTTTGGTGTTTATTTCGATGACGACGTTTAAGTTTGAGTTCGTAAAATAGATTAATTTATAGAAGTATATATAAGATTAACTAACTACTTTGAGGGTTAATATTGTTATAAATTAAGGCAAAAATTATTTTATTGGAACGTTTAGTTTTTTTGGGGGGGAGTGGAAAGACGGCCAGCTGCTCGGTGTAACTGTGAGGATTAACCACTGTTGTTGTTGTTATTATTTTTAATGGATCATCTTATTGCTTGGTAGGTAATGTTATTTGAAGAGCTCGCGGAGTAATTTATTCGGGGGCCGATACTTCCTCATTAGAGGGACCTTGCGCAACGCTTAATTGGAACGTGAAATTGTAAACTGGTTGTGAACATCTGCAGACGTCGTCGGGAGGGGATCAAGAAAAGGGCAGCACATTACATTACGAGTTATTCTCTCTCTCTCTCTCTCTCTCTCTCTCTCTCTCTCTCTCTCTCTCCCCCCTCCCTTTATCTCTGTAGTTACGTGCAAATGTATTCTTTGTTAATCGATTTATTTTTACGAGTGTGTGTAGGAGGATCTCGCTCACAACATCATGATGATGACGACTACTTTGATCGTACGTGACGTTATTAAGGATCACGAGCGCTGCTGATGCTGCTGCTGCATGAAATGGGCGTCCAGTCGTGACAGACAATTACGACTTTTATTTGATTGCTAATTACCTGCACCTAAGTAAAATCTAATTAGCAGCTTCCCCCTCCCCTTCCCTGTCATACCTTGTTACGTGCATGTTCTAAGTCGATGGAATAATCCCGGAAGCTATTGCAGCAACACGCAGATACGTATGTGAGGTTGTCAGCAAAAGAATAGCTGCTTTTCTTTTTAATCTGTCGTAAATGATAAAAATGGAGAGGAAGGGAAGGGGGAGGGTAGGATTATTTTAAAGTATTTAAAGAAACAAATGAAATTATTTAATTGGAATTAATTAGCGGACGCTACGAAATAGAATGATTTGAGTTGAAATAATTTGTGGACGGAAGGTAATTAAGGATTTAATTTGAATTGATCCGTTGACGGAACTAATTAAGAATTAAATTATAATTTGACGAACGAACGAACGAAATACATAGAAGGATTTAATTATAATTTATTTGTGGACGAGACGAAATAGAAAAATTTAATTATAATTAGTTTGAGGAAGAAATGAAATAGAAGAATTTAATTGCAAACTAATTTTTTGGCGAAACGAAATAGAAGAATTGAATTGTAACTAATTTGTGGACGAAACGAAATAGAAGAATTTAATTATTATTAATTTGTGGAAGGAAGATTTTAGAAGGATTTTATTTAAATTAATTTGTAGACGAAAGAACATTGATGAATTTAATTATAATTTATTTGTGGACGAAACGAAATAGCAGAATTTAATTATAATTAATTTGTAGAAGAAAAGGAACAGTAGAATAATAAATAATTTGTGGAAGAAATAAAATAGAAGAATTTAATTAAAATTAATTTGAGGAAGAAATGTAATAGAAGAATTGAATTGCAAACTAATTTTTTAGCGAAACGAAATAGAAGAATTGAAGTGTAACTATTTTGTGGACGAAACGAAATAGAAGAATTTAATTATTATTAATTTGTGGAAGGAAGATTTTAGAACGATTTTATTTAAATTAATTTGTAGACGAAAGAACATTGATGAATTTAATTATAATTTATTTGTGGACGTACCGAAATAGCAGAATTTAATTATAATTAATTTGTAGAATAATAAATAATTTGTGGAAGAAATAAAATAGAAGAATTTAATTATAATTAATTTGAGGAAGAAATGAAATAGAAGAATTTAATTGCAAACTAATTTTTTGGCGAAACGAAATAGAAGAATTGAATTGTAACTAATTTGTGGACGAAACGAAATAGAAGAATTTAATTATTATTAATTTGTGGAAGGAAGATTTTAGAAGGATTTTATTTAAATTAATTTGTAGACGAAAGAACATTGATGAATTTAATTATAATTTATTTGTGGACGAAATAAAATAGAAGAATTCAATTAACATTAATTTTCGAACGAAATGAAAAAGCAGGATTTAAATCGAATTAATTTGGTCCCAAAGTTTAAAACTAATTTAAGTGATCATATTTCTGACTTAACACCTACCTTTGTATTTTATTTATAACATTAAGTCAATTTTTATCTGATAAATTTTCCTTGAATATTATATATAAATGTATTTATGAAAGTATAAGAAGTGCGGAACAGCAGGCTGAATCTAATTGAGTGAACAAATAATTACAGATGAAAAAATTTAAAAAAAATGAAACTCATCCCCCATTTAAACACCTACAATTATTACCTCCAAAAGAAATTACCGAGTCTTTTACTATTATTATTATTTTTGTTGGAATCTTTAATCATTCTGTTTTAGAAAGGAGTATTTTTATTTCTCTCCCCTCCCCCTCCCTTGTCCACGTCCGTGCTTCGCTGTCATTGTTCCATTTTAAAGTGTGTGTGTGTGGTCACTTTTAATTCGGCGAACTTGTATTTGCCGGAAAACTAAGTTCAGCTTGTTATTCTCTGAGTTCGCTAATGCAACACGTTAGTTGACACAAAGTACGTCAAAATGGTTTATTTCGCGTATTTTCATTCAATTATGAGCCATGGGCGTCTTCTAACTGCTCCAGGAGTAATGAAATATTTAAGTTGCAAAAGCAGCGTGCAATTATTAGAATACTACTTTCTAGCACGAATTCTAGATCACGGAGTTGCTGTAAAACATTTCTTCAAAAGTTTGCAAATACTTACTTTACCAAGCCTTTGTATATATATTTATGAAATATTAAAGTTTGTAAAGCGAAACACTAATTTGTTTCAAACAAATGGGCGAGTTTCATGAATGAATACGCGCGTGACTAGAAATCAGAGGTTCAGCTCTAAGGTCGGACAAGCATCGCCCTTGTTCTCCCTCTCTATTCACAATACACACCCCCGGGGGGATAATTTTATACAACAGCCTTCCTTCCTTCCTTCCTTCCTTCCTTCCTTCCTTCCTTCCTTCCTTCCTCCAGAGGTTAAAAATAGTAACTACAAAAGCTTCGTGGTGAAGCAGAGTAAAACTATTCTTTTAAATGGCGGCGCTGCTGCTGCTGCTGTTTTACTCCTCTGTGCTACAGGATTTTCTTAATCGTCCCTCTTCTAGTATTTAAAATCAAGGTTCCTGCTGCTGCTGCAAAAAGTGTTGAATGAGCTGCTGCTGCCAACCTTGTAAAATAACACATCACATATCTTTAAAATTTCTATTCAGTTTTTTCTGCTCTTTTGTTTGTTTGTTTGTTTCATGTATATAGCTGCTGCTGGAGCAAGGACAGTTTCCTTCCTGGTCCAAGTAGTTAAAACTCCATTGCGTGTTCCTCAGTGTGTGCTTGTCTGTGTGTTTCCCAGTGTGTGTGTGTGTGTCCCTGGTGTTGTGTTTATATTGACTTTTGTCTATATATACACTCTTTCTTTTACTAATTTATTTTAAGTTTATTTGTCTTTAATTATTTACTTTATTTTGTTCATTTTTAATTTTTAATGTATGACCGTATCCTATTTCCTCAATCGAGGATTAATGGAAACAACAATAAATCTAAATCTAGTCCAGTCCAGGTTGGCCCAAATTCTGGCCTTATGTCACCTTTTTATTCTTATTTGAAGCCGTACAGTGATTTTTTTTAAAAAAAAGAGAGAAGAGAGTCCTGATGTTTGTTTCTGCGAAATGTCCTATTGGTGTGATGTGTGTTATTACCACCCACGTTCACAGGGAGAGAGAGGAGAGAGAGAGGAGCGAGAGAGAGAGACTCGCCCCCTGATTGATGACGACCATTTCCGGACATTAGCCTCGGTAAAATAGTACCTAATAACACGTTGGAAATAACGAAATAGAAATCGTTTGCTCTGTTAAATTACGGTCTTTAGCGTCAGATTTCAGTGGAGGTTTATTTTTAAGGAGAGAGAGAAAGAGAGAGATTCAGGTTACAACTTGGTGTTTACGACCCGTTTAAGACGAAAAATATCACCCAATGATAATCAAATTTTCGGCCCACGACACTCGTCACGGCTGCGGCGGAGGAATATTTACGACACGTATTTATTTAAACTGCGATCCTTAGAGATCAGTCACGCATTAGCGTGTGTGTGGGAGTAAAGGAGCCCCGAAGGTGAGCGTATTAGAAAGTGGCATAAGCCATATTTGGCGGTGGCAGGAAATCGCCGCCGATTTTTAGATATCGAAACGAAATAACCGTAGAGGTCGCGATAAATCAAATTGCAAGTGGGGGGAAGAAGAAAAAAAATTTAACAACAACTTACCAACAGGCGGAAGGCAGAAGGAAAATAATGCTTTTTTTTAGAATGCATTATTCACACACGCTGTGGAAAAAAAAAGTTCCGACTGTATCGGAGCATTAATTACTTTTAAATTTGATTCGACGTGGGAATTAGTTTCCAGCGGTTGGCAACGAGTCGTTTATGTTGCTGGAAACTAATTCCGGATGGAGAAAATTCTTACGTAAAAGTTCGTCCGACTCCATCATTACTTAGTTAAAAATGTTCCCCGCTTTTAATATTTCTTATTTCATACAAATATATATATATATATATTATCAGTCACGTAACCCCGGATTATGTTAACATTTTCCGGATGATTTCCCAAATTTCGTCGATATTAATAACCAGGTTAATTGACCTTTGCTCATATTTTCTCAATTATTTTTTGTTGTTTTTTTCGACCAATTTTATTCAAAGTTCATACATACTATTAAACTGTAAAAATAAGCTCATAAATAAAATACTGGAGAAAATATTGCAAAAGTCTACATAAGAAGGTTAATCTCAAAGAATTTTGTTACGAAATCGAGCAAATATTTGGTTGGAAAAGTCAACTTAACCCCGGTTAATATATATCAAAGAACGAGAAAATATTGCAACATAATACGGTTAATCTCTACGTCATATTGTTAATATATATTAAAATATACCAGTATTTTTTTACAGGAATGCAGGAATGCAAGATATTAAACTGTAAAAATAAGCTCATAAATAAAATATAGTTAGTAAATACTGGAGAAAATATTTCTACATAAGCAGGTTAATCTCAAAGAATTTGGTACGAAATCGAGCAAATATTTGGAAAAGTCAACTTAACCCGGTTAATATATCAAAGAACGAGAAAATATTGCAACCTAATACGGTTAATCTCTACGTCATATTGTTAATATATATTAAAAAATATACCAATATATATATATTTTTTTACAGGAATGCAAGGTTAAGAATAATTAAACTGTGAAGAAGCGAACCTTTTTTTGTACCACGTGTTTGTAAATGTTACAGCCGTTTGGCATCATCAGGTTCGTTTCTCATATTTTACATTTTTTTTGTTGTTGTTGATAATATTTTGCATTCCTGTATGAAAAAAATTTAATTGTATATTTTTTAATATATATATGAGCTTAACGTTTGATTTAATTGGTATGTGTAATCTCGATGAATAACTGCGCGAGTATGAGGGAAAAATCAATTAACTTGGTTAATATCGATGAAATTTTGGGTAAATTGTAGAGCAAATAATGAACGACAATCCGGTTAATCTCGAAGATCTTGGTAAATATCGGGAAAATCAATCCGGTTAATAACAAGGAAGTTTGTAAATAATCGAGAAAACAAACGCAAAAGTCGACATAATCCGGTTAAATTCACATCGAACTTGGTAAATAATCGATAAAAAAATCACAAAAGTCGATATAACCTGGTTAAATCACAAGGAACTTGGTAAATAATCGAGAAAACAAACGCAAAAGTCGACATAATCCGGTTAAATCACATCGAACTTGGTAAATAATCGATAAAAAAAATCACAAAAGTCGACGTAACCTGGTTAAATCACAAGGAACTTGGTAAATAATCGAGAAAACAAACGCAAAAGTCGACATAATCCGGTTAAATCACATCGAACTTGGTAAATAATCGATAAAAAAAACACAAGTCGACATAATCTGGTTAAATCACAAGGAACTTGGTAAATAATCGAGAAAACAAACGCAAAAGTCGACATAATCCGGTTAAATCACATCGAACTTGGTAAATAATCGATAAAAAAAATCACAAAAGTCGACATAACCTGGTTAAATCACAAGGAACTTGGTAAATAGTCGAGAAAATATCAGAAAAGTCAACATAAGGAACTCGGCAAATAATAATAATCAGGTTAATTTGGTTAAAAATAAAGCTCGATCAAATATTAGGAACCATAGAGGGGTTTTTTAAAAAAAAAAACACACAACGTATATCAGTTACAGTTTATTTGAAAAAGAAAAGAAAAGAGTCTGTATAAAGTCCAGTAATTTCAAAGGTAAACGGTATTCTTTTTTTATTTTCACGTCGTCTACTGCCGTAAGTGGAACTAGAGAATACTGAAGTAATTTTTCTTTTATTAGATTCCTTTGAAAAAATTAATTTACACGACATTTTCGGTTTTTTCCCCCTCTCTGTGAAGAGATCCAGAGATGTTACGTCGCGTAGGTTTCTCTGAGATTGTAGAAAGTCTCTGGCTGGAGAGGAGGAGAGGAGAGAGAGACTCGCCTCCTGTCTGCGGATGAATGGTCGTGTTCTTCCGCGGGTAACTCGGGTGACTCGACTATAAATAACTTTCACAGGCGCGAAATTGCGTTTCGCTATTGGCTCCGGCCATCATCATGGTCGTGGAGTGGCCCGCGGGATAGTTTACTGTTCGATATTAAATGTGGTTGCCGACGGGGATAAAATCGATTAAGCCACGTCGATATCGTAAGTCAGAGGGGGGAAGGGGAACCTCCCGCCCGCCCACCTGCAGAGACCAACAACAGCCGACACGCTTTAACGCGTGGAAAATGGAGCGAATTAAGTAAGCGGAAGGCGGCGGCCAAAGGCGGTGACGTCACGGCACACAGAGCGCAGGCCATACACCGCAGCAGAACTCGCTAACCAAAGGTTAATTTAATTTTATTAATCTATAAACAAGTTTGAGTCTTGTTCACGTGTTTCTTCTTCCTGCTGTGATCTCACAGCACTTTCCCTTCAATCCTCCTACTCCCATTCACCCTTCTGTCTTTAGTTTTAGTTTATTAGTTTTGTTACTGTTAAAAAAATAAATATTTATAAAATAAAATAGAATAAATCTGTAACACAAACATTGTAAGAAATGAAAATAAGGCCTTGTTATAGATACTCAAGAAAACAGGCTATTAGTGTAATTAGTGAATAATAATAAAAAAAATGTTTCTTCTTCCTCTTCTTCTGGCCGCGTTCCACCTTTTACCGCCTTGTCGTTGTTGTCCTGACGCAACCCACCATGTTAACCTATCTTTGCGCAAGCCTTTTACATTTCATTGTAACTAGCAAAACCCGACATTGTCCCTATTCTACTTAGCGTATTCCACCCTTGTCCCTCCCTCTTCTGTTCTCACCGCCCTCACACACACACACACAAACTTCCCCTCTATTGCTAATTTAAACAAGACCCCAGTGTCTTAAAACGTGGCTTATTAATCTATTCCTTTCTCTTGGTCAACGTCCTCCATCCTGTTCGCTTTTCTCTCTCCCCCTCCCCCCTCGTTTTGTGATTCTGTCCACCCATCCATCTCTCATTCTTCTATAGCACCAAATTTGAAAGGCTTCTATTCTTTTCCTTTTCCCCGACTCCTATCGTCCACGTTACCACGCACCCATATAACGCCTTGTTCTATATTGAATTTTTTTTAGCAACGATTTCGTAATATTCACACTCCGTAAGTAAATCCCTCTTTTTTTTTCGTGAATACTTTCCTTCCCCGTGCTATTCTACTCTTCACGTCTACTATACATCTACCGTCCCTAGTTATTACGCTTCTTAAGGAGCAGTATTCCTTAACTTCCGTCAAAATATCCCTTCCCCAATGTAACAGCCTTTGTTATTCCACCGTTTTGCCATACTAAACTCCGTTACTTTGGTTTTGTCTCTCTCTGTTAATCCTCATATTGAACTCTTTCTCCAGGACCACGTTCGTGCCATTTATTACGCTTTTTTTTAAAAAAAACTTTTCTTCTGAATTCCCCCTATAATACTACAATATCATCGGCAATCCGTAGGGTTTTTATTTCTCCTCCTCCTTGCAGTATGATTCCCTCTTCCCATATTCACTTTTTATCTTTCTTTATCGTCTGTTCTATGTAAAGAGCATGGACGACAGAGTCGTGCATCCTTCTTGATTCCTACTTTCGTTTCTTGCCCTTTAATTCTAATATCCGCTGACTGCCTTCAGTAGAGGTTACGTACAAGCCCTCTTTCTCGTTATTTTATTCCTCCTTTCATCTTCAAAATCCCTGATTGTATGTTCACATTATTAAAAGGCTTTTTTCCCCCCTTCTAAATCTACAAATACCATGAACGTAGGTCTGTTTATTTCTTATCCTATCTTCTAAAAACCCTTAGGTTCTTTTTATGCCTTCTCCTTTTCAGTTTGATTCCCTTTCCATATTTATTTTAACGTCAACTCTTGTGATAAATTCCCCGCGTTGAAGAAAATGTTTGATTGTGCGACGTTTGAAACGTTTAAATTACGCAAACATTCTTTCTTGGTTGCTATTGGTTGATATTTTTTTCCTCTGGCACACCCTGAGTGGATTTTATCAGTAGCCGTGTGGATCAATCACGCGAGCACGAGCCCTTAATGGCCGCCGTCCGTGTCCCTGGGCTGGCCTGAAATATTTAGAGGATGTCTTCAACAAAAGGTTATTGGAACAAGGACGGTCGGTCTGCCCGCCCGCCATATTGATTAAGCTCGCTCGCCTGCCTGCCTGCTTGCTTGTAATTTTGGCCGCCTCCTCTTTATTAAATTATTTTAGTCCTACGTTGGCTTTCCCTCGTCTCCTCCACTCCACTCCACCCCCTCAACCCCCCCCCCCTTCCCCAGTGGCTCGCTTTTACGCTTTGACTAATATTTTACGTGCCGATTTGGAAGCGGAATCGTGATATCCCATTCAGTCTGTGTTGGAACTTGGGCGGAAACACACACTGTAAGGTTTGTCATCCGGAGAGGGTTTCTTTGAAATATTTTCCCCTCCCTTCCCTTCCCCTCCCCTCCCCAACTCCCCTCACCCAACCCACCACGACGATCACTCGGAATAATTAAAAGCTGTCGTTGCTGAATTGATCATCATCATCTTTGGTCAATCTCTCCCATCAGAGAGTCTTTATGTCATTGTGATTTTTAAAAAAGGGCAAAGGTTTTCCCTTCCGGAGTGGACAGGAGAGGAGAGAAAAGGGGGTGGTTATATTTTCATTTGTGACGCATTGGTGGGTTGAACGTCATCCAGTTAAATACTTTTATATTGGAAAACAACAAATTACCACGACGTTTCGCTTCCTCGCCCCTTGAAATGTATTCTAATTCCTTTTCTAGCTTTGCTCTCTTATTCTAATTTCTTTCTAACTCCGCTTTCCTGCTAGACTTTTCACTTTCGCAGGGACAAAACCTTACGGGTTTGTTTCGTTTCCTCTGTGACATCCTTCTCTCTCCACTGGTTCCCTGCTATCCTTCATCTCCCTCTCTCTCTCTAAAAAAAACCCCTAATTAGATTTTTTCACAGTTCCTTCTCTCTCATTCGCTTCTCATCTATTTTTCCTCAAACAATTAGAATACCCGACAAATAAAATGAAAAAAAAGAATGAGAAAAATAGGAAGAAAACCAATGGTGGAAGGATCAACAGAAACGGTATAGAGATCCAAAGAACACGGCAGATAAATAAAATAGAAAGGAAAAACAACAACAAAGAAACAACAGGAAAGAAAAAATTAAAAATAAACGAACAACAGAAAAGGTAGAGATAGCACAAGGCACAGAAAACAAGTAAAAAGTAATAAAAAAGGAAGAGAAAAACAGTAAAAATCATTGAAGAAAGGAGCAAAAGAAAAAGTAGAGAGATGCAAGGAACGCGGTAGACACATCAAATAGAAAGGAAAAACAAAGAAACAACAGGAAAGAAAAAATTAAAAATGAACGAACAACAGAAAAGGTAGAGATAGCACAAGGCACAGAAAACAAGTAAAAAGAAAAATAAAAGCTAAGAGAAATACAGTAAAAATCATTGAAAAAAGGAGTAAAAGAAAAAGTAGAGAGATTCAAGGAACGCGGTAGACACATCAAATAGAAAGGAGAAAAACAAAGAAACAACAGGAAAGAAAAAATTAAAAATAAACGAACAACAGAAAAGGTAGAGATAGCACAAGGCACAGAAAACAAGTAAAAAGAAAAATAAAGGAAGAGAAAAACAGTAAAAATCATTGAAGAAAGGAGGAAAAGAAAAAGTAGAGAGATGCAAGGAACGCTGGTAGACACATCAAATAGAAAGGAAAAACAAATAGGAAAAATCAATTAAGGTAACAGCATCAGATAACGTAGAGAGATCCGAGGAACACGGCAGATAACTCAAATAATACGAAAAAAACAAAGGGAAAATAGGAATAAAAATTTGTGATGATTAATTAATTAAATATAATTTTAAATGGATAATTTAAAAATGTAGAAGGAAGAAATAAATAATAATTTACAAGTCAATTAAAAAATATAATTTGACATTTGCGTCTTATGTGCTTCCTTATTTGTTTCTTTTTTCCCCATTCCCCCCCAATACTATTAATTGAGAATTGCAAGATCGTCGTTGACTAATTAAGGTTTTAAAGTCACGACGTTGAAATTCCAGCCCGCCGAATAAATTGTGCAACGCCGGCCGCGCAAGGAGAAAGCTCGTCCTTATCAATATCTATTACGTAGCGAATTGTATCTGTTAAATTCCACGGGGTCTACATTCCCCTCGTCCAGCCGCTAATTAGATTTACAAAGGCCAATTAGCGGAGAGCAAAAATTTTACTCGTGTTACATACCAACCAAACCAATCGTTCGCAGTAGGTACGTCGATGGAACTTTAATGGAGTCACGTCCAATCAGTTTTAAAAAAGTAATCGAGTTCGCCGTCTCGAAGGAACGGAAAAATGATTAATTAAAGGCGCTGTTGTCACTGTGTGAGGTTACCAACTGTTCGGAATTAAATATCGAAAAGAAAAGTAACGTGAAATTTATTCCCTAAAAAAAAGAAAAAGAAAAGATATTCAAAATTTTAAGTGTTTTAGTGAGAAGAATAGAATCTTTGGTGAGAAATAAAGAAAATCTCAGGCCGTTGTCACGGCAACGGAAACACCTCGACTGAGAGAAACCCGACGACACGGGAGAGAAAATGAAAACGCCCAGTAACCCCCCAAATAAAACATTTACTTCCTGGGTGCCCGGCGATGCCCGCGTTATTAATCTACGTTGCCCCGCTACAGTATTTAATTCCTGGACAGTAATCTCTTTGCCAAATAAAGTGATTGAATACCAATCAAGCGAGAAATTTACCTTTCCGCTCTCCCCCGCCTCCACCCACTTTAATGACGTCATAACGACTCGGTACCTTAAATAAGCACACGCATATAGAAAAATACACACACTCGGAAACAAATGGAATGAAGAAAGGAGCAACAGAACAGGTGGAGAGATCGAATGGAAAGAAAAAAACAAAGAGAAGAAAAGGGAAAAAATGAATGAGGAAAGTAGCATCAGGAAAGGTAGAGAGATACAAGGAAAACAAGGCAGATAAATCAAATAGAAGGAAAAGAAAACAAGGAAAGGAGCAATAGGAACGATAGAAACATACAAGGAACACCGGAGATAAATCGAGTGGAAAGAAAAAAACAAAGAGAAAAATTCGGGAAAAGAAGAAACATGAATGGTTGAACGATAAAAGAAACATGATAGATAAATCAATTAGAAAAAAATAGTAAAATAGGAAAAAATCAACGAGGAAAGGAGCAACAGGAACGGTAGAGTGATGCAAGAAACACGACAGATAAATCAAATAGAAAGAAAAAATAACACAGAGAAAAATAGGGGGAAAGATAAATGAGGAAAGGAGCAACAGGAAAGGTAGAGAGATACAAGGAACAAGGCATAAACCGAATAGGAAGAAAATAGGACATGGTCAAAGAAGAACGGTAGAAAGATAAAAAGAACACGTCAGATAAATTTTATAGAAAGAAAAAATCAATGAATAAAAGTACAGCAGAAAAGGCAGATGGATCCAAGGAACACGGCAGATAAATCGAAAGGAAAGAAAAAAAGCAAAGAGAAAGAAAGGAAAAAAATCAATGAAGAGAGGAGGAACAGTAAAGGTAGAGATATCCAAGGAGCACGGCAGACAAGTCAAATAGAAAGAAAAATAGAGAGAAGCAAGGAACACGGCAAGTAAATAAAATAGAAAGAGAAAATAGTAAAAATCAATGAGCAAATAAATGAGCAACAGAAACAGTCAATTACATTTATGAGCAGAAGATACCTGAACCATCTCCTCTTGTCGTGAAATAAAAGCGAATAAAATTGTTCCTGCGTCTTTGACCCTGATCCTTATATAACGCACCTTAAACGTCTTCTTTTATCCTTGTAATTATATTTTTTTCCTCTCTTATTATCTCTGGATTGTATGCCAACGAGTATTGTTTTCCTATCTTTATAGATATTTTTAGATAGAAACTGTTTGGCGCATTTGCTGTAATTAAATTTTCCGCAGGATTAGTGTTAGCATGTGGTCCTCTGGAACCGGTCCTGAAGAGGTCACAGAGGTAGAGAGAGAGGGAGATTCTTTCTTTGACTGATTGCTGCGGCGGCAATTACGCTAGTCATTAACTGTGACTGGTAGGTACATCCTTGCACAACGACGGGTACAATGTACCTACCTAACTCCCCCTTCCCCCCCTCCACATTCTTATTACCCTAGGGCAGTGACGTCAACTCGAGGAGTAGCCTGGACAAGAGTCTAATTCGTAGGCGTGATGCGGACGGTAGGGTTGTTTCCCCCCAATCCCCTCCCCCTCCCGGGGGGTTTTGTCGGCAGGCTAAATAAATATTCATGTCGTCCATTTTAGTCTTATTTTTTTCCCACGTTCCGTTTATCCCCTGTAATTCTCTCTCTGTTGGTCTGGTTCCTCGAAAAGTTGGTTACATCGTCCTGATTCCCGAGTCCTTTCTCCCTTCCGTCCGCCACTTTATTTACACAATATTCACAAAAAAAGGGCTTCTTCTCGGTCTGTAACGAATAAGTACCTTCCCGTAGATTACGTCTGGCGGGGGCGGGGGCGGGGGCAGGGGTAAGTTAAGCCCTCTGTGAGTTCCCCGGGAAAATATGCAAATAAATGGAAAAGCTCTGATCTCTCCCGCTCTCCCCTGCCATTTTTCCATTCCTGTGACACATATTTTCCTCTCTAACTACATTTTAAAATCCATGACAAAACGTTTCGAAATTGCTCTATTTTAAATTTCCTAACCAAAATTCCGGTTATTTAACGATTTAAACATTATTTAATTCGCAAATAAAATAAATCAATAATTTTTTTTCTTATATAAGTTTTATTTTGAGTCGTATTAAAGTCTTTAGCGTCACCACTTTACGTAATCACGACCATTATAAAATTAAGTACGCGTTAAAAAATTTGTATTCATTCAAAATATATTTCCGCAAATAATGTGATTAATGTGACTTCGTATTCATTAATATTTAATTTAAATGTTGAACCGTACTGCGTTTCGTCTCTCATTTGAGATTTCTTCACGGTATAAACCTTTTTTAACTGTTCACTCCGTGACTCGTGTGGCTTTAAATAAAATTAAGGTTTCACGAAATAAATAATTACTTTTTTAAAGCTCAATTCTCTAAGCAATCCATTGCTGGAGTTAGACAAGATTCAATTCTGCGTCATTTAGTATTTCTTTTTGATAAGTTAATAATTTTAATTCTGTCCGTGGGAGATTATGAAGTTGGAGTTGCACAAGGTGCCATTCCGGGTCCGTTGGTATTTCTTTATGATTAATAAATATTTTGATTCTTTCCCTGTGGGAATGAGGAGTTGGAGTTCCACAAGGTTCCATTCTATGCCCGTTATTATTTCCTTATTATTAATATTTTCCCCCCCAAAAAACTAAATTATTTGAGCATCGAAGCTGGGGTTCCACAAGGTTCTACTCTAGTGTGTCCATAAATCGTTCGTTATGTTTAATAACTATTCTTTTAAGGAAAATAAATTCTCAGGACATATAACAGTGGAGTTGCATTAATTTTACATTGCACATGGTTCTAGTCTGGATCGACAAGGCTTTATAATTAATAATTATTTAATATGTATATATATATACAATTAATTACAGTAAATATAAATTTATGTAAATTAGAGTCATTTATATCCATTAATTGAGATTATGAATCGTTCTTTATGATTTTTAAAAGAAAATAAATTCTTTGAACATATTAAGGTGGAGTTGCACAAGGTTGCATTATGGAACCGATTTTTTTTTTCAAAAACTTGAAATAAGGTGGTGTTGCACATGGGTCCACAAGGCTTTATAATTAATTCATTTAGATTTATTATTGTTCAATACATTAGTCCTCGGTTGAGGAAATAGGATATGTCAAATATAATATTACTACAAGAAATATACAAAATTTTACAATTAAGAATTGAAGGTGGAGTTGCACAAGGTTCTACTCTAGTGTGCCCATAAAATCGTTAGTTATGTTTAATAACTATTCTTTTAAGGAAAATAAATTCTCAGGACCTATAACAGTGGAGTTGCACAATTTTACATTGCACATGGTTCTAGTCTGGATCGACAAGGCTTTATAATAAATAATTATTTAATATGTATATATATATGCAATTAATTACAGTAAATATAAATTTATGTAAATTAAAGTAATTTTTATCCAATTATTGAGATTATAAATCGTTCTTTATGATTTTTAAAAGAAAATAAATTCTTTGAACGTATTAAGGTGGAGTTGCACAAGGTTGCATTATGGGACTAAATTTTTAAGATAATAAATTCTGAGAACATATAAAGGACGAAGGTTAATAATTATTTTATACATACATATATATATATATATATATATATATATTTCATGCAATGCCAGGAAAAAAAATTTGAGTAAATTAAAAATATTTTTTGCATCTAGTAATTAAGATTATTACACACGCAACGTATGAAAAACGTTTTTTTTAAAACAACATTTCATGCTTTCCTACGTTACTGTAATTTTAGTCACACAAGAGAGGTGGAGTGTTTGTATATACATATATATCAGAGGAAGGATGAGTTAATGTCTTGCAGCGGGAGTTATAACGATAGCATCGCCGCCGTGTAAGGTCCTTGTCTGCTAATCTATCTACAAGAGGAGAAACTTTTAGGGAGTTTCTGTCCGGACGGATCCTGCTACATCGCAACCGCGATATTTAATCATGGAAAACCGGTTTCCCCCCTCCTTTGCGGCGACCAACCAATCTAGATGAATTACGTGAATAATGTATGACGCTAAAGACGAATAAGACGAGAATATTCTCTCTCTCTCTCTCTCTCTCTCTCTCTCTCTCTCTTCTCTCGGTAAATTCTTCTCCTCTCCCTCCTCCCGTAATATATCGAGGAAGTCCTCGAGGGCATAAACTCTCCTCCGAGGCGTAAATCTTCTTGTCAGGAAGAATGGAACATGAGACAAGATACAATCTCATCGCGAGTTGTAAAATAAACAAGTAACTTGTTACATCGTCAGGGTAACGTTCACAGGTGACAACCAATAATACGTCAACACTCCCGTAACATTTACACGCGCGCCAGTTTTTTTTCTTCTTCTTCTTCTCTTCTTCTTTCACAATTAAATAGTCAGTCAGCAGTAGATCATTCTACCTGTACTCCTCTGAAAACTATAGTATATGCTAAATGAACATATGGGGGTTGACGACACTCCACAGAGCGATGAAATTCGTTAACTGAGACCAAAGTCACGTGGAGAACTTCGTCGGTGGTGCAATTATTTTAAAAAATGATGAAATACTAAAGGACCCAGAACGGAACCTTGGGCCACTCCACATATAAAAAAAATTATTATTTATTGTTCCACTAATTCAATTAACGTCCGTTTTACACGTGAACTAAATGAAATAAAATAAACGACAGACACGGATAAAATAAAGTGTTGATTATGTAGAATAGACGTTTCGTCACCATATTTGTCGACTTCCTCAGGTAATGATCAACGTTTAGGTTGAATCTGCCCACCACCCCTGTATACGATTTTTAATACATTTGTCGTCTTTTCTTTCTTTCTTTCCGTAAAAATTTAATATCACCTGAGGAAGTACAAAACGAGGTGATGAAACGTCGATTGAACTGGATTAAATAAATTAAACAACAAAAAATGTTTTGGTTTTGGGACTTCCTAAAGGTAATGACCAACATTTAGCTTGAAACTTTCCCCTGTAGGCGATGTTTCAATACATTTGGCGTCTCTTGTTTCCCATAAAAAATTAATATTACCTGAGGAAGTGTAAAACGAGGTCATGAAACGTCTATTTAACTAAATGTGGTCGTTAATTTATTTTGGTGGTGCTTTAGTTTGCCTTTCCTCTTAATAGAAAATTTTCGGATTTATCCTAAGATCAGAAAGTAGTTGAAATATATTACGCGCAGCTTTTATATAAAATTAATATTAATTGTGAAGTAGCTCAGAATATAATATTTAAACTGATTTTTTTTACAAAAAATGTATGTATACTACGTTTCGTCAAAACGGTAGGGAATTTTCAGGTATTATGAGAGAGACGTTTAACTTCGGCTACATGCTAAGGAATGTCCTCTTTTATCCTTATAATTATTTTTTTCCTCTTTATATCTCTGTGTTGCATGCCATAAAAAATCCTTTCCTCTTAATTATTTTCTCATTTTTAAAATCATTGGGTTGAATCCATGTGTTATTTCATTATTTCTATTAGTAATTTTCTCAATTTTAATTTCGTTGGGTTGAATGCAAGCATTATTTAATTTTTTTCCATTTTTTGGTGGTTTTCATGCTCTATTATTTTATTTTTCATCCGAATTATTTTTCCTTCTCCGTATCTCTGGGGTTGCATGCAAACGAATATTCGGGTTTTCCTCTTATTTGGAAATTTTCCTTGTGATTATCTATGATTATTCTCTACTTCTTGTTCTCTCTCTCTTAATTTTTTTTTAAAACCTGAAGAGATCGAAACGTCGTGTCGGTCTACGAAACGTTTTGTGTTCTTTATTGTATATTTTAATCTCTTTTTTGGCCTTTAATATACCAGAACAAAATTACTTATCAATTTATAAGCCCTTTAAATCTTTTTTAAAAATTTGATTATTAAGTAAGATGTAATGTATTCTGTACGAGTCACGTAAATAGGTCCTCGATTTTTTGAAGAAAACGTCCTTCTTCTTCTTCTGCAGTAAATCGTTTTCTTGTTACCATGCTTTTGTTGTAACTTTTTTCCCCCGCCTTATTAAATTATTAATATTGACTTCCGGGCCATTATTTAGTTAAACGCCAAAGATCCTACTATTGTACACCAGCGACCTTCAACTCATTCGCGCCCCGGAGTCTCTTCTTCTTTTCCTCCCTTTTCACTCTGAGACAATTCTTCTCTGCTTTTCGCCGTTCGTAAAAGTTTGTTTCCGTTCCTCTTGAGTGACCGACATCTTTCTTCTTTCTTTTTTTTTGGTCACCGACAAAGTTGACAACGAAACCAGAGGAGGTCCTTTTTTTTAGTGTTGTCAACAGATTCGAATAACCTCGCGAGGGGGGAAAATTTCGAGTGTAAACACTCTATATATAATATTGATCAATATTTTTCTTGGTAGCAGTGTTGCCAACCCGCGGCTTTCCTCTTCTCGACACCGCGCAGGTAAATCAGGGACTGCAGTTTTTTTTGGGGGTTGGGGGGAGGGGGAGGGGGTTGTAGGTCATCGGTCACGACTCCTGGTAAATTACTCAGGTGCGGTGGTGGTGGTGTCATGGCGGCGTCGTCGTCGAAAATAAAAAAGAAAGAGAAAACAGAAATCAGCGTTTAAAAACAATTTAGAGGTCGTCCTTGTCGCATTGTCGAAGCAAAGCCCGCATCTATTGTCTGTTTGAGAATGGACAAGGACGTCGGGATGTGTGTTAGTGGGGCAGCCAATAGAGGGTCGCCTCTCTCCCCCCCCTCCCCCCTGATTTACATCCATGCGCCAAGACAAATGGCGAGCCGGACGCTTGCAAGGTGAACCGCCGTCACACCTGTTTAAGGGACGACTCAATACGTCACGATTCGTGACAAAAAAAATAAAAAAAGAGTCTTATACGAAGAGGTGCCACGTTTTCTACAGAGCCGGTCCGTCGGAGAGAGACGTGGGACGAGTGTAGTGACATACGTACACACACACACGTTACCGCGCATTTCTTTTCTTTTCAAAAATATAGTAATAATTCGCGCGTAAGCAAGCAACAATGTCTCTGGTATTATGTTAGCAATCAATATCCCTCTGGTTGTAAACAGAAATATCTTTGGGTTCGCGAATATGTCATTTCCATTTATTATTATTATTATTTTTTTCGCGTGATTTAAATTAATTTAAAAGTGTAACGTTAATATACGTTTGATGTTAAATTGTTGACCACAAAGGAAAATTAATACTGAAGGTCACAAATAGTGAAAAATTACAATGAATAAACAGTAAAGGAAAAACAATTGAAGTTATATTTTCTTTGAACTGAACGTATTGTTGATGTCTGTATTCCTTTGCTTTGCTTGGAGCTGGATGTGTGTGTGTTAGGGAGACATCCCAGGGAGACGATTCATTGTCTGTATACATTTATATATATATAAACAATCTATTCAATTAGTTAATTGAATAAATTTACTTAAATAATTTTAATTCATATAAGTCAACCGAAATTGTTGTTTCCATTGTTATTAATTATATTTTCATTTCAAATATTACATGTACTTTGTACGTTGAAACCAGAGACTGTATCAAACTCGCCCCTGGCTGATGACGTCACGTCAGGACCAGTGACGTCACGACGCTTGCATTGCCCCGAGACGCGAACTCAAAGCACCACCAGATCCTCTCCTCTTTCCAGTCCATCTTACTACTGCTGGTGCAACAGAACCAGCTACAACCATACCATGGTACAGCAATACCGAGGAAAAAAAACTACTGGCAAAAATATTATACCCATTAGGCCTGAGTGCTCGTGTTTTCTTCATGCATTATAAAACGGTTTAACCATTTTGTAAAAATATAATAAAAGTTGTTTATTCGTTTTGATACGAATATTTCACACATCCTTGTCAGCCCCTGACTACCTTTACCGCCCTTCCGCATCCCCACCCTTCATACCCTATATAATAGGAAAAGAAATAGATCACTCACGACCTGCTTTGGGTTACTTCCTACTGTATTGTTCTGTGCCTAACAATTACTGGGAGAGAAGAACGAAAGGCTGAGTGAGTGACAAACTGGACAGAGAGACCAGACAAGAACAGTTTGGGTTAAGGACAGGGGAAGAAGGTCTGTCACGAACCACTGCTGAAAGATGGACTGTGCCT
This sequence comes from Eucriotettix oculatus, assembly GCA_034510155.1. Taxonomy (NCBI): domain Eukaryota; kingdom Metazoa; phylum Arthropoda; class Insecta; order Orthoptera; family Tetrigidae; genus Eucriotettix; species Eucriotettix oculatus. The sequence continues at coordinate 1,093,820 of JAEMUL010000009.1, forward strand.
GTTAAGGAAAAAAGGCGAAGAATGGTGAAAAATTGACGGGGAAAAGAGTAGACTGGAAGGGAATGAAGATTATTGATACAAAAATTGGTACTTCAAACAGAAACTTAAAACGGGTAAATGAAATGTTAGAAGAAAGAAGTTGATCAAGAGGGTTGCTGCCTTTTCCCCATTGCGTTTTCAATATTCTTTTAAAAGACAAAAGTGGAAATGGGAAAAGAGAAGTACAAGTGTCGGACGATAAGATATTGTGCGGAAAATTTCCAAGAAACGGCAAATAGGATGTTGGATGAACTTGTGAGGAGCATGACGATGAGAATAAAGACGACAAAGGAAGGAAGAAGAAAGAATAGGAACTGAGATGCCATCAAGGATGAAGAAAATAAGAAACTGAAGCTTATTATGAAGAAGAGACTGGAGAGAGTACGACGAAGAAAAAAAATAATACAAATAATAAAAACAATATTTTGAGAAGTTAAAAAATAAAAATTAAGGAAGCTACGGGGGAAGGAACTGAAACATGTAATTGAATCGGAATGGAAAAAAATAAACGAAGATAGAAAACTGTGAAAAAACACACACTGACAGGGTAAAAATAGGAATAAATACGTAAAAGTTTGAAGAAAGAAAAGTTGGAGAAATAAGAAGTGAAAGGAGAAAGTGGATGAAGGGAAAAAAAGCAGATTAATTGTACAATGCGACAGAGAGGGAATTAATTGTGAGAGAAGAATACTTATGAGGAGAAATGAATAGTGGGGAAAACTAGAATGTTGGAGAAAGTCGGGAGAAAAAGGTAAAAATAATTTTAAAAACGGAGTTGTGCTGTAGGAAAGGTTTTTGTAGACCAATAAAAGCAATATTGAAGTTTACGAGGGAAGAAATGGCATAAGGATATAGATATTACAGTGACAGGGAATTTTCGTCCCCCTCCCACGCATCCAAAGATATATTTGTAATTCAATTTGGGGGCCCGCGACAAAGAGTTTATGATTGAACAGTTTAATAAATGTGACTCGCGTGCTTCGTTGGTCGGTCTACAGATTAAGTTATTCAAGAATCTCATTAACGATTTGTGGTTGTGTTGTTGTTGGACAGACTGCAGCCACTCCTTGAATGTCCTACCATAAAATTTTTCGTCTTGGAAAGTTTGCCTGCCTTGAACAACTGCCGCCGTTTAAATTATCCCGTCACAGTGAAGAAGCAGAGAGAAGGAGAGGGAGAAGGAAAGAGAGAGAGAAAGAGAGAGAGAGAAGAATTACAGGCTCTTGTCCTGGGCTTGGAACCTTTACGACGCTGACTTCAGCAATGGATGTTGGCAACATTGCGTCAATAAAAAACCTAAAGGGACGGCAAAAAATAATTAACACTTAAACACAAGGGAAAATTACTTTTAAAGTAATCACAGATTGTAGGAGAGACACAGGTCTGCCAATTTTAAATGAGTTAACGATGGATTTGGTTGCACAAAGACTACTTTCAGTTTTTTTTTTGGCTGGGCATTAGAATAAAATAATATATAAGAGGAGAGTGATCTATGAAGGGTGTCAGGAAAGAAAAAAAAGGAAAAGGGATAGACAGGGTTGAATAACTGGTCGAAATAAATTTATTTCAGGCAAAACATTAGACCTATTTCTTCGTCTGAAATTAATACCAGATTTCTAAAATTAAATTTCAGTTATTTTAGGCTTAAATAAATAGGATTTTTTTTCTGTCAATTAATACCAGATTTTTAAATTCAGGATAAAATTATTGCAGACAAAAAATAAATTTTGGATCTTTTTATCATCCTAAATTAATACTAAATTTCTAAAATCCAAATATATACATTTTACTCAAGATTTGGATTTCTTTATCATCTATAATTAATACATACTTTCCAAAATCCAAATAAATACAATTTAGGGAAAATTAGGATGTATTTGTCATTTAAAAATTAATGCCAACTTCACAAAATCCAAATAATATTTTGTGCCAAGGTAACTTTTATTTGTTACAACTAATAAAAGCTTTATAAAAATCCAAAGAAATATATTTTAAGTAAAAATTTAGCATTCTTTTATCAAATGTAATTAATCTCAACTTTTCTAAAATCTGAATAAATTTATTTCAGGCAAATTTTGGATTTCTTTATCATTATTAATTAATAAGAGATTTCTAAAATCCAAATTAACTTATTTCAGGCAAAGTTTGGAATTTTTTTTACCATCTATATAAAATCTAAATAAATTTATTTCTCTGTTACATCAACAATTAATACCATCCTTCTAAAATTAAATTAAACTCATTTAAGGGAAACAGGGTTTCTGTTTCGTCTACGAATAATACAAGATTTTTAACTTTAGATACAATTTTTTTTTCATTAAAAAATTTTTGGATTTATTTACCATATAAACTTAATACATAGTATTTAAAATCCAATTAATTTTATTTTAGGCAAAATGAGTATTTATTTATCATTTACAATTAATACCAACATTTATAAAATCCAAATAAATATATTTCGAGTAAAATTAGGATTCTCTTATTATCTGTAATTAATGCCGACTTTATAAAATCCAAATAAATTTAGGAATTATTTTTTATCTATAAGTAATGCCGACTTTTTAAAATCCAAATAAATAACATCTATGAATAATACCAATCAGGTAAAATTAGGATTTCCTTATTACCTATAATTAATATCTTTGGATTTTTTATAATTAATACAAGCTTCATAAAATCCAAATTAAAGTATTTAATGCAAATTTCGGTTTTCTTTGTAATTTACAATATACTTTGTAAAAATCGGTATAAATTTCTTTTAGGCAAATTAATTATTTTGAAACACAAAGAATGAACCCAAAGTCATAAATGGGATAATTTACTTGCAAACGTTTCATCAACGTCTTCAGTTGCAGCAGTAACTTTAATTTTTTGTTATAATTCAATTAAAGAACCGAAACTTTGATGAAGACGAAACGTTTTCAGATAAATTGTTCAGTTTCTGACTTTTACCCATTATTTGTGTTTTATAATAATAATAATAATTTTAATTTACTATATTTATAGTTTATTATCTATATTTAGCGTCTGTAATTAAAGTTAGGTTTTGTAAAGTATAAATTAATTTTCAATAATGGGTTAAATCAGCCTCTTTTTCAACTTTTTTTTTAAAAAAAATTCAATATTAAGCATTACAACGTTTTGTGTCTCCTTTGAGACATTTTCAACTAGTAAAACCAAATTTACAAAGGGTTATATTGGGTAATATGTCATGAAAATTTTTTTAAATAGATAAACTGAATAAGAGGCTGATTTAATTGATTATTATATATTTAATTGTCAGATAAAATATTTAATAGATGATTTTATTTCAGATAGATCCTGGATACTGTATTTTTGTTGCGTAGGATTTAATTCAAGATTTAATGGAGGATTATGAGGCGGGAAAAGCAAACAGTGCAATGGAGAAAGAAACTTATTAATTTTATAGTGAATAAGAATAAAAGAAAGCAGAGGAAAAGGAAACGGACAGGGAGGCTGTAATTATCGGCTGCCATTTATTATGATTTCTTCACTTTCACCGATGACGGTTGAAACCCGTTTTCAAATGACTCCAGCCTCACGGAGATATTTTCGTGTGTTGGGTTGCGTAGTCGTGGAAGTGAGTGGAATTCATACTCTGCGGTTCCAATTCATCGACCTCATTACAACAACAAATTTATGCTCCGTCCCAAATTAAAGGCGGAGGAACACGAGGAGGTCCGGTCCACAGCACATTTAGAAGCTTTACTAGGGTAATTAACCCGCCGCCGCCGCCGTGACTAGTTATTAATATACAGACACACGCCTTCCTCCGCACACACACACACACACACACACTCATCGCGAAAATAAAACAATCCACACGCACATCGCAAAGTGAATCGACGAGCAGTGCCCTGAAAGAAACGAGAGAGAGAGAAAAGAAAGAGAAAAAGAGGAAAAGAGAGAAAGAGCAAAAGAGACATAAAGAGAAAGAGGGACAGATAAAGATAGACAGATAAAGAGAAAGAGAGAGAGGAAAAGAGACATAAAGAGAAAGAGACAGATAAAGAGAATGAGACATAAAGAGAAACAGAGACAGATAAAGAGAAAGAGAGAGAGAGGAAAAGAGACATAAAGAGAAAGAGACAGATAAAGAGAAAGAGACATAAAGAGAAAGAGAGACAGAGAAAAAGAGAGAGGAAAAGAGACAGATAAAGAGAAAGAGACAGATAAAGAGAAAGAGACAGATAAAGAGAAAGAGAGAGGTAAAGAAAGAGAAAAGCAGAGAGAGTGAGAAAAAAAGGATGGAGAAAAGCGACATATAAAGAGAGAGAAAGAGAGTGGTAAAAAAGCAGAAAGAGTGAGAGAAAAGGAAAGAGAAAAAGAGAGAGGAAAAGAAAAAGAAAAGAAAAAGAAAAGAGAGAGAAAGAGATAAAGAGGGAGAGAGAAAGAGAAAGAGAGACATAAAGAGAAAGAGAGACAGGTAAAGAGAAAGAGATAGAGGAAAGGAGACATAAAGAGAAAGAGACAGATAAAGAGAAAGAGACAGATAAAGAGAAAGAGAGACAAATAAAGAGAAAGAGAGAGGTAAAGAAAGAGAGAAGCAGAGAGACAGAAGCAGAGAGAGTGAGAAAAAAGGATGGAGAAAAGCGACAGATAAAGAGAGAGAAAGAGAGTGGTAAAAAAAGCAGAAAGAGTGAGAGAAAAGGAAAGAGAAAAAGAGAGAGAAAAAGTGAGAGGAAAAGAAAGAGAAAAAGAGAGAGAAAGAGATAAAGAGGGAGAGAGAAAGAAAGAAAGAGAGGGAGAGAAAATAGAGAGAGATGAAATCTTGGCAACGTCACGGCAGCAGCAGCAGCTTACTTACTTTACGGAGGTACTAATTGTTTGTTGATGGTGAAAACGACGCGCCCATCCTGTAACAGGTTTGGCAACTTTTGAAATGCTTACAGGTGGAGGACCGCCATACGAAAAATTTAATTTCGCCTCGGGAACAGATTTACGATCGTGAACTCGCCGCCGATACTCGGAGGAGAATAATACCAAATTGAGATAATAACGTCTAGTCTCACTCTTACGTTTACCCTGATAAGTCCACTAACATGGTCGAAACGTCGAAATTTTGTTCGCTAAATATTTATTAAATCATTTTTGCCTTCCAAGTTGGCTGTATTTCTCATTTGTTGTATGACAAGCTATAAATTATTTTTATTTCATATACACATGCTTTTAGAAACTGCCACTGAGATCTGACCCATTCCGAAAAAAAACCCCACTATATATATTGTAACATGAAAAGTTACACTTAACAATGCAGGCCAGCAGCTTGCGAGTTGCAATTGTTGAGGAACTGACGCAACTTGGGCCAACAATGTAGTCTGGCGAGACTTTGGAGAGTCGTCATGGGGTAGTGGAAGCAGGAGGTTGTGTCGGCGGGACGACGACGAGAGGAATGACCACGGCCCTGCAGATATAATTATTTTTCATGCTCTGATTGGAATTAAAACTATTTAAAATCAATTTTTGGTATTTTTATGAAAAATACCTGGCGCCCTAAAGGAATTAGAAATCCTCGAATACGGAGGAACGACGTATCCGCTACAATATATATAAATACCAAAAATTGATTTTAAATAGTTTTAATTCCAATCAGAGCATGAAAAATAATTATATCTGCAGGGAGTGCGTGGTCATTCTCTCTCTCTCGTCGTCCCGCCGACACAACCTGCTCCTTCCACTACCCCATGACGATTCCCTCCCTAAAGTCTCGCCAGACTACATTGTTGGCCCAAGTTGCGTGTCAGTTCCTCAACAATTGCAACTCGCAAGCTGCTGGCCTGCATTGTTAAGTGTAACTATTCATGTTACAATATATATAGTGGGTTTTTTATATATATATATATAAGTAGAGAAATAAATTCTTTGGTCCTGTTTTTCTGTAGCTGTAATTATTATCTGTAAACATTTAAGATTTGCCAATCCAATGTCTTATTGGAACGCTTTCCTAAACAATTATATTATGAATGTGTGTTGGGAAATATGAGGCAAAGGTGTAAATTTTCGGGTGTCCTCGCCAGCTCCTGAAGGCCACGGAGAGAAAGTTTCGGCCGGTCCCGTGAAATACCGCAGTGGTGCTAATTAAATTGTAAATTTTTTGGCCACCGACCTCCGGCGCGGGCCATGTGACCTTATTGTTGGGATGGTGGGGATGAGGGGAGGGGGGCCTGGGAGGGTGGGGGAGAGGTGAAAGCTACAGGGAACCTCTCCTCCTCCACCAACCAAAAACGGCTCCCGAATTATTTGTGACATCGCCGCCGCCCACGCCCTGAGGAAAAGCTTTTCACTTCACCTTCGTGTGTGGTGGTGTCAGGGCAATCAAAGGCCCCCAGTTCCGGGAAGAACCCCCTCACTTTAATTGCGAATTGAGTCTCCCAAGTTTTCATTACGAAGAGATCCTCCCCTAGCCCTCTCCTCCTCCTCCTCTTCGTCCTTTGTCTTCGGGCTGAAGGACCACTTAATGTGCGTTCTTTTGGACCGGGTCCAAAAGCTGCGTGAGCGATTTCATCTCACACACACACACACACACACACACAGAGAGAGAGAGATTAAAGCAGTCCACTGCACATACACCTTTTATTACGTCTAGGTTTGCCACAGGAAACCGTAACTTCTACCATCAAGATGAAAAGCGACCTTTGACCACTGCCCATTGGCAGACATTCCAAATTGAAACTGTCCCCATTTTTAATTTCCGACATCGGTTCCTGTCTGTCTGTCTGTCTGTCTCCCTTTCCAAATTTGATAAGAAAATAATAATAAACATTCGGTAATAGTATCACAATCCCAGTAAGCGCCTAACTTATTTGGCCATTTATCGCTTGATTTAAAACTTTATGTCGTAAAGTTTTCTTTTTTATTTTTATACCGTACTCACCTGAATAAAATAGGTTTTTCATGATTATCTTTGGTCTCCCTATCATTGGCTCTCTACTCATCTCTTTCCCCCCCCTTTTTTTTTGAACGACCATTTGCTCCATTCTGAATCCAAGCCTTTCTTGTTCTTCCACGTTTTCTTGTTCCTATCATGTTTTCCCCGTGCATCAAGTTCTTCTGAACCGTATTCACTGCCCATCCGTTCCGTTCCCTCGTGTTTCCGACCAACCATAAAATCCTCCTTCACTTGGAAGGGATTTTGTGTCCTACTCGTGGCTAGATCTTCTTCTTCTTCTATTCACGAAAAACCCTCCGAAGCACCTTTTTTCAATATTTATTATTTTTCTATATTATTTTTTTGTGTATCTAGTTACCTGGAGTAGTCCACAAAGTTGTAAGAAAACCGTTTTATTATTATTATTATTATTATTATTAATTTGATGTTAATTATATTTGTTTCCAGGCCTACCACCGTTATTTAATTTTAATAGTATTTAATTAATCATTATCTAATTTTTTGTTCATTCTTTATTCTTGTAGGTAATATTACCCGACGAAGTCCCAAGTGTTGTGTGACGAAACGTCGCGGTTCAGATAAACGAAACCGTTTTATTCTTATTAGTGTAAATTAGTTTAAATACTTTTTCTTTACAGACATATTTGCCCGAAAATTTTTTTTTTATTTCACTTAATATGAGAAATCACTTAATATAAGAAATCTTTGGAAAAACAGACGCATGCGCACACTGGAGAAGCACATAAAAAGGCATAAACGAAGTAAATTTCCCTTATTATTATTATTATTAAGGATGTAACTTGAATGACGTCCATTTTAGTAGTAAAATTATCGTCAGGTGTAGTTAGTATATTGCGCAAGCCTTTTCATTAACTTATAACTAGCACACACCCCCATCCTCCCTAATCAACTTAGCGTATTCCATCCTTCGCCTCCCCTCGTCTGTTGATACACACACACACACACACACTTCCCTTTAATGATAATTTTACAAGGTCTTAAAAACGTGGCGTATTAATCTATCCCTTCCATTAGTCAACGTCCGCCATTTTATTATTCGCTTTCCCCCTCCCTCCCCCTATTCTGTTTAGTTATTCTGATTATTCACGTCATCAAATGTCCAGCATGACGAAACTGTGCTGCTGCATGTCGTCAGTGAAAAACCCCGGGAGCTCTGATTATATTTTTGTACTTTCACCTATTAAAAATGTCGCGTGCGTATTAATAAATGTCGAGAGACATTCCATTCTCCGTGCGGAATGTAGACCGGATGTGAAGAAATACTAACCTTGGAAACGTATTTTTTCCTTTATTATTATTATTATCTTTATATTACTCACTGCAATCCGTTAAGGAATATTTATTTTATCCTTATCCTGAATCGGATTGATGTAGGTTATTTTCCTGGAACCAGTTGATTTTAGTCTTTGAACTTTTTTTCAAAGATCTTAGAACCGCCGTTACTCATCTATGGAAAGTAAGTGTCTCAATATTATTATTATTATTTTTCTTTCAAATATTTTAAAAAAACGGTTCTCAATTGATATAAACGTATTTGCGAAAATAATTAAATAGACTTAGGTGTGTTAATATAATTTTTCGTCTACAAATGAACTAGAATTTTTGGCTATTAATTATCAAATTCAAGAAGCACAATTTTTTCCCTTTGTATTTTTTTTAAAACTTTTATTTGTGAAGTTTTACAATAATTATTATAATAACCGTTTATTTTTAATTAAGGTGTCCAATTATCCTTACCCGGGGATTTTTTTCAATAAAAAAAGCAAATACTAGATTTAATCCTTCGGTTTGGTTTTTTTAATTGAACCAACGAATCCAGGTAAGTATAATTGGTCTCCCTTAGTTAAAAAAATATGTTCGACTAATCCTTTCGATAATATTTGATTTTTATATTATTATTTTGTACATCATTTCGGTCTCATATCTTTGTCTCAAATGTTATCTGTGTAACGAGGGAGGGAAAAGGGGGGGGGGAGCGGAATTTTATATTTTATTTTCATACAAAGATAACGCAAAGGAGTAACGAAAATATTTAACTTCTGTGTTAAGAAGTAGTGTAATAAGTGCAAAAATTAGGTAATTAAAATTATAAACTATATTTTATTATATAATTTGAACCAGAAATAACAACTTTACAAACTAAAATTAATTGATTAAATTTATGCAGTAAATTTTATTTTATAATTAGAATTAGTAGTAACAACATTAAAGACTACAAAAATGCTGACAATTACAAAGTAAATTTAATTACATAATTAGAACTAAAAGTAACAACATTACGTACGAAGAATTAGTGACAAAAATTACAGAGTAAGTTTTACTGAATAAATAGACTGAGATGTGACAACATTACAGAAATGAAAAAAATTATAAATATAATTTATTAAATAATTATACTTATAATTAACAACATAAAAGACCAAAAAAATAATTACAAAGTAATTTTATAATTTAACCTAGATGTAACAACATTAAAGTCCAAAAAGATTGGTCGTTGAAATTATTCATTATAGCGAATACAACGAAACAGACAAAAAAATTTAGTGAGAAACCTAAAATATAAGTTTTATTAAATAATTAGGCTGATAAAAATTATAAAGTAAACTTAATTACATAATTGGAACATAACGGATAAAAAATAGTAGTGATGAAAATTTTGAAATAAATTTAATTAAACTGAGAAGTAACAAAATTACAGACTAAAAATTTAGTGTGTAAAATTATATTTTTCAATTATGTAATTTGAAATAGAAGCAGAAACGTTTAATACAAAAAAAAGTAAGTAATGAAAATTATGAATTAAATTTTAATATCTAATTTTTGATTGTTGTAAAAAATAGTTTGATCATAGTTAGAATAGTGAAGAAATGTGAAACGTACTTTTCTATTTTTTTCTTGTTTTTTTTACTCAGTATTATTGTCATTTTAGAATTTTCAATGTAAATTTTCTAATAAGGTTAAAAGGATGGAAAAATAGAGGTTTGGTTATAAAATGGCGGTTGCTAAAGGCGGAAAAAAAATCTTAAAAATAAGTAATGAATATTATGAATTAAATTTTAATATCTAATTTTTGATTGTTGTAAAAAATAGTTTGATCATAGTTAGAATAGTGAAGAAATGTGAAACGTACTTTTCTATTTTTTTCTTGTTTTTTTTACTCAGTATTATTGTCATTTTAAATTTTCAATTTTCTAATAAGGTTAAAAGGATGGAAAAATAATAGAGGTTTGGTTATAAAATGGCGGTTGCTAAAGGCGGAAAAAAACCTTAAAAATAAGTAATGAAAATTATGAATTAAATTTTAATATCTTATTTTTGATTGGTTTGATCCTAGTTAGAATAGTGAAGAAATGTGAAATGTACTTTTCTATTTTTTTCTTGTTTTTTTTACTCAGTATTATTGTCATTTCAGAATTTTCAATGTAAATTTTCTAATAAGGTTAAAAGGATGGAAAAAAATAGAGGTTTGGTTATAAAATGGCGGTTGCTAAAGGCGGAAAAAGAACCTTGGAGAAAAATTGGAAGGGGGGGTGGAGGAAAGGTTACACAGAGATTTCGTATCATATTGTATATATTATTGTAAAATTACAGTCGACGTGAGCCAATTTCGACACGAGCAGGGTCGATATATATTATAGTGGCGTGTCGCGGGCCACCTTAATGGCCGCCGACCCCGAGATAAAGACCGGGGCAATAATTCCCCCCCCGCGGGCAACACCGCCCACCCACCCACCCAATTGAAAGTGGTTTTGAGTGGCGCGTTCAAAGGTCGCGGCGCCCGTAATTTACAGCCTCGTTATTTCGAAAGGCCGCGGCAATCGCTCAAAGATAACTGCGACCAAGTAAATCAGGGCCTCGGCGTCGTTGTTGTTAACCCATCTGGCAACGCCGCCACACGGGAAAGAAACTAGTATAAGTATAAAATCATATTCCATAGATCCTCCTATAGAGAAGCAAGCACAAGCTTCAAGGATGATGTGGAACACGAGTCAGAGATTTTACATAGTTAGGTTGCTGCTTTATTAATATTAGAATATACTGTAACTATTCATTAATTTTTAACTTATAATAAGATTTTCTTAAGTTCTATACAGAAGACATACAATTTGTACCTTATATATATATATAAAATTGATAAATATTTTTACATCCTATACTAAAAAATTAGTGTTCTAATAATGTTCTTTCATAATTATAAATATCTACCCCTATGATGATACATTCAGCTTCATAAATTCTTCAACAGAGTAGAAGGAGTGGCCTTAGTAAGAACTTAGTTAGTTCATATTTGAACTTGTTTGGATTTATTTTTAATTGTTTAATGGAGGTGGGAAGTTTATTAAATATGCTAATAGATGGCATTGTAATGTACACCCTTTTGTATTACGGTTAGAGACTTCCCTTCCTTCCTTCCTTCCTTCCTTGTGTAAATTGTTTTTACTTCTGGTATCAAAGTCATGTAATATATCTGAAGAGGTTACTGTTATTAATAACAAATAACATCATGAGTGATTGAATATGAGTGTCACAGTATTCCAGTTTTCTTGAAAAGTCCCCTACAAGATGTTTTTTGGTGAGACCTGACATAATATTATTCTAACAGCCTTTTTTTGAAGTGTAAATATTTTATCTTTCCCTGATGCATTTTTGCCCACAGAATATTATTATACCACCATATGACGTCATTATAGAGTGGAAATATGCATAATAAACTAATTTTCTTATTATGTTAGGATCACTACAACTTGACATATAATTCTCTAAGAGCAAAGGTTGCTGCCGCCGAGCCTAATTTTCGTAGGAGAATATTAATATGATCATCCTTCCAGTTTAATTTATTGTCCATGGATGATATACCTAAAAATTTTGTACATTCAACTTCAGTTATTTCACAATTATTTGTTGCTACTTTTATTGAGTTCAAATTGGCATTCTTTGTCTGAAACTGCATGAAGTGAGTTTTATCACAATTGACTGACAAGCAGCCATTGGCTGAAAACCAACCAGTGAAGCAGCATCTGGCTTAATGTAACACTTGGCAGCATTTTCCAGACTATTTTGTTTATTTGTAACCAAAATACTAGCATCATCATCAGCAAAAAGTATAGTTTTAGAAGAAGAATTTATGGATCTAGGTAAGTCATTTATATAATATGTATATCCTTGGAAAACTTCCAATTTTTTATGGGGAAAAGGGGAGGGGGGCGGACCAAAGATATTATTAGCTTTTCTCTGAGTTTATTCTATTAAAAACTCACCCTCGGCCATGAGATTCTCACCCTAGAGTATGAAAAACTTTTTTCTCACCCTCACCCGTAGGAAAAATTTCTGAGGTAAAGGACTTCGATATATATATATATATATATATAAAAAAAGAAACTTCCGATGTTTTATAGAGAGAGAGGGGAGGGGGGACAGAGATATTATTAGCATTTCTATTCTTCTCTCACTCTGATTTTTATCCAATTAAAAATTTCAACTTGAACCTTGAGATTCACAGCTGGAGTATGCTAAACTTTTTCACCTTTTTCACTCATAGGAAATTTTTTTTTCCAGGTAAAGTTATACTTGTATTAAATTGGGGAAACTGTCTACTTTTTTCAATGGGGAGAGTATTTCTATTTTCCCTTTTCCCCTGATTTTTATCCCACCCTTCCTCGGTTTACTGATCCCCGACGTGAACCTGATCGGAAAATAAGGATCGAAAAATAAGGATGGAAAAATACCTTGAAACCGTATATTATGATATACTTTATATTTGAAAAAGGCATCCGCCATACTTAACAACGGTTGACCTGAGCTATTAAACTCCCCCACCCCTTCCATCCCACCCCCCCAAAAAATATACAAACATACGTAAAATCTAAAAGTAACCACATGAATAAATAAATAAATATTTTTTTCCTTAACCATACAGAGCTACTCCGTTTCGGGTGTCGATTATGGTACGTTTACAGGAACTGCAGGTGAAGGTAAGGGATGACGTCACTGATGACGTCGATCTACTTGGATCTGCAAAAAAAAAAATTGACACCTTGTGCCTTTTCTTCGATTTTTCTACAAGTACACGTTTTCTCCCTCTCCTTCCTCTTCTCTCTCTCTCTCTCTCTCTCTCTCTCTCTGTCCTCCTCCATCCCTCATCACTGTTCTCCAACATTTTGTCGTCCGAGATGATTGATGTGGCGCTGATGTATTTCTATAGGAAGGAGGACGAGAGGGAGGGAAGAGGAAAGCAAGAAACCAGTATCGTCGACGAAACCCGTTTTCCGGTTGATCGGTCCGCTACTCCACTTTAGCACCAATTAACTTTACCTTATTTTCCCCCTTCAACCTCCTTGAGCTTTTGACATCGAAGACTGTTTGACAACAACCAGATAGATCTGTGCTTTTCGGAGGACGAGGACGAGGAGAAGGATCGTGACGTAGGTGTTCACCTTTCTTCCTTTGAGGAACACGTACCAAATTAATTTATTCACCCCCCATCCCCAGCTGCTATATATTTCGCAAGCGGATAAAGCTGAAAGGGAACGAGTAAACAAAATAATAACAACCAGAGGAGGAGGAGGATATTAACCAAAAAAAAAACGAAGGATATTTTCACGGTTTGCTGGAGGCTGGAAAAAGAGGTAATAATTTTAAATCAAGCGTCTGTCAGAATTATAATAAATCTATTTGCATGATTATCCTTAACAGATCGGTAATCTACGGATTGTATCGATACAAAACCCAAGAAAAAAATCACCGAGGCAACACGAGTGCCTCGAGAGCCGGAAAGGTGGGGGAAAAAAACAAACTGTATTCCTCCCTGGTAATGTGTATATTAATTTACAATCTCTCTCTCTCTCTCTCTCTCTCTCTGGTAATATATTCCAGTCTGAAAGAGATTATTTTCTTAGTCTCATTAACCAAATTATCTTCATCTTTTTCTTCTCTTCTCCCCCTCCCTCCCTTCCTCCCCCTTCCTCCTCGTCCACCACCGACCGACGATCTTCCTCTTATCGCATCTGGTCGCAGGAGAGGAGGAGGAAGAAGAAGCAGCAGCAGCAGCGGCCCATGTAAATAATAATTACATGTCTTGCAGCGAGATTCTCGTCTTCCTTTTCTTCCCCCCCTACTTTCTTTCCTCTCTGTGTGGTGTGTATATTATTTTTCACGGTGGAAAAGTTGTAATTCCGCGTTATTAGCGATCCATCCGAGGGAAGAAGAAGTCATCAAAGGGAAGGGGGGCGGAAAAAACCTCCTGGTATCGTAGAAATTAATTCAAAGTAATTCAATAACGTTTTTAAAAGATGCAAATAGCCCGTAATGGCTACCTTCCCCCCTCTATCCCCTGGACCAGGGAGGGGGGGAGGAGATTGATTCATTGGCCACGTGCAGAGGTACGACTTCTTCTTCTTCTTGTTATTATTATTACATTGCTCAGCTTTCCTGAAGAGCCGGGTTGTTCCTCCAGTGAGATGATAGTGACGTAAGGAGTTCAGTCTCACTCAAAGACCACGGCTCAATCAGCTACAGTTTCACGGATCCAAATATCCATAAGATGGCGGCCGAGTTACAAAACAGCCGCATACGTTTGAAAAGAATTAAAATTAGGTTGTTAAAATAACAGTGGTACGGTTGTTGTTGTCGGTGATGTTGAGAAGGAGGAGGAAGAGTAGTCTTGGACAAACCCTGCTCATAAGTGATCCTTCACCTCGTACCTTCTGTTAAACGAACCGTATTAGTAGCGTAATGTGCCGTGTGTGTGTGTGTGTAGTACCGCTAAAGGGAGTGAAGAGAGAAAAAAAACGGAGTGATTGGAGAGATAAGAGAAAGAGAGGGGAGGGACAGTTACAGAGAAACAGAGGAGAGAAAAAAACCAGATGAGAGAGCAGAGAAAGAAACAGACAGACAGACAGACAGACAGAGAGAGAGAGGGAGGGAGAGAGAGAGGGGAGGGAGGGAGGGAGGGAGGGAGGGAGAGAGAACTAGTAACGAGGTAAAGAAGAGACAAGATAGAGAGATAGAAGGAGATGAACGAGAGAAGAGGGGGAGAGATCAGAGAAGAGAGGAGAAATATACAATAGAGAGAGATAAGTGGAGAAGAGAGCAAAGGTTAAAAAAAACATGAGAAGAAGGGGCGAGATAGAGAGAAGGAGATGAACGAGAGAAGAGGGGGAGAGATCAGAGAAATAGGAGAAATATACAATAGGGAGAGATAAGAAGAGAAGAGAGCAAAGGTTAAAAAAAACATGAGAAGAAGGGGCGAGGATTGACAAAAGAAATAAGGTAAGGAGAGGGAAACGAGTGGAGAAGGAGAGAAGAGACAGACGAACGAGAGAAAAGAAAGAGGTATTAGAGAGGAGATATATATTCCGCAACAGCCGTTTTTTATCCTATTATCCTGGCAATGGTAAACATCAGAAAATCTTATGCACTGTATCCTCTTTCTCCGTTTCTCATCCAAGCAGTCTTTCAAATATGTATTGGAAAACAGAAATGGGGAAAGGCAACAGCAACACTGTTTGTCTGATTTTCCCTCCTTCCAAAGCTGCTTTCCTCTGATATTTCATTTCCAGTCTTTTTGTTTGAGTATTAAACCTATTTTTTTCCAGTTTTTCCCATTCTTATCGCGCCGAACAACCTTTTCTAAACGAGTTAATACTCTATTTTTCTCGGTATATCTTTCCCCTGCCGCTCCTTAATCAATTGTATCGTCCATTAACAAACTATGTTGTATTAGGAGTGGTGATTCCTTCCCTGGAGGATCTGTCACCCTGAAGCGCCTCTGCAGCTGGAGGAACGGGAGTTACATTGCTGGAGAAAGCTTGAGCTCGAATCGTTCGTTACAGGTTTCGGCCTCTTGCTTAGTTAACGCGGCATTCGGAACGGAGCGCTTTCATTTGTACAACTTTCCTTCCGACCGCTGCCATTGGGTTTCTTTCACCTCCTACTCGTCAGAGGGGGAAAAAAGTAACATCATCTTTCACCCTCTTCCTCGTCGCTGAAAGAAACACACGGACAGACATAAAATATAACCTCAAACGAAAATCACGTCGTCCACGTTGCCATGACAACTTGTATGTAACCTTACGTTTCCGCTTCAACCTCCTCCCTCCACAGTGGCCAGGATTTCTCTTCAAGTTCATTGCAAATATAATCCTGAATGGTTGCTGTTGTTGTAATCTCAAAGGGCTCCGAGGTAGATGAGGATTTTTCATTCGGAATGGGGCAATGTAGTCAGTGGCGCCTATAATATTATATGTAGGTGACCGATTAAATAATAATAATAATGTGATGAATCTAGACAAAAGTATTTCAACTTATTAGTAAATTCTAAAAAAAAAAGTTTATCTGGAGCCTGGCGTTATATACGATAGGAGTCGAGGGAAAGGAAGAGAACCCGAGGACCGGGTTTTAACCTTCTCAACGATTATTCTTCCATTCTCCCCCTCCCCCCACCTATCCTCCGCCATTATCTTCCTATCCTCTTTCAAGTCCTCCCTCCCATGCCTTCCTTTTATACATAACCTCTACAGAAGGCAATCAGTAAGTAATTACAATTTAAAAACATGAAAATAAACCAGAAACCAAGAAAGGAGTAAGACAAGGATGCATCAGTCTGTCGCCCATGCGATATATATATATATATATTGTAACATGAAAAAGTTACACTTAACAATGCAGGCCAGCAGCTTGCGAGTTGCAATTGTTGAGGAACTGACACGCAACTTGGGCCAACAATGTAGTCTGGTGAGACTTTTGGGGAGTCGTCATCATGGGGTAGTGGAAGGAGCAGGTTGTGTCGGCGGGACGACGAGAGGGAGAATGACCACGCACTCCCTGCAGATATAATTTTTTCTCATGCTCTGATTGGAAATTAAAAATTATTAACTCGCAAGCTGCTGGCCTGCATTGTTAAGTGTAACTTTTCATGTTACAATATATATATATATACATTATTCGGGGTACAATGAGAACAATTAGAAAGTTTGCTGCCGCAACATCCGAGGGTTAAAAAAATTAGCAAGACGGGATTTCTTCAACATAAAAATATTTCAATTTCTGAAGTGAAGAGATCGTGAATGTTAGAAACGAAACGTTTTCATTTAAATTAAATTATTGTATTAAAAAGTTTTGGACATTCTTTGCATAATTTTATATAAAAAAATGACCCGGTCTGCAACTAAAAATTAATTTATCATCATTATTATATAAATTTATATAATAACTATTGGATGACGATATTGTAGTGTTAGAAGAGTCGTGAGAAGACTTGGGGGGTGGGGGGGTGGAGAAACATAATAAAAATGGCATGAACGTCATCCCGGAGAAAGCGTCCTATAAGAGAAGTAATAAAGAGAAAAACCAAGGTAAAGGAGTTTAGTATGGGAAAACAGTGGAATAACAAAGGCTGTTAGATTGGGAAGGGATATTTTGAAGGGCGTTAAAGGAATTCTGCTACTTGGGAAGCGTAATAACTAGGGGATGGTAGAAGAATAGTGGACATAAAGAGTAGGATAGATAGCACAGGGCAAGGAAGGCTTTCGCGAAAAAAGAGGGATTTACCTACGGGTAATATAAGTGTGAATATTAAGGAAATCGTTGCCAATGATTCTGGTATATGGGTGTGAGAAAATGGTAGATTTTTAATATATTGGCCCGTCTCCTTTTTTTTGAAACTCGAGAGGATGGATGGGATGTCTTTGCTGAATAATAGGGTTTGCCACATTATCCCATGTCTTGTGGGGAACGCACTTGCGCCTCCGTCGCCCTGGCTTTCCCACTAAGTGGATTACAAAGCACTAAACTACAAAGAGCTAGACTAGCTACTCGGCTCTGTTAACACGGGCTGCAATGAGACGACGCCATTTACATATAATTACACGGAGCGGCCAACGAGGCAACAACAACAACATCCCTATAGGGATCAGAAGGAATGTCACACGGCAGCAACAGTAATGACTGCGGGTAAGTTACCTTAGTCCTGAGCATGAAGCACGGAGACATTCCCTGTGAATTGATGCCACCATGAAAACATGTTCATGTCTACATCTCTAATTTGAAGTTCAGTTCAGCGGCCAGGATTTGAGATGGGATTTCAGCCCCAGCACATACACCTCCTAACAGAGGCGAAGGTGCCTCGGCATGTGAGAACCTTGAAAGAAAACCAAGGCCCTGTGAATTGATGCCACCATGAAAACATGTTCATGTCAACATCTTTAATTTGTTGGACCAGGAAACTGTCCTTGCTCCAGCAGCAGCAGCAGCTATATACATGAAACAAACAAACAAAAGAGCAGAAAAAACTGAATAGAAATTTTAAAGATATGTGATGTGCTATTTTATAAGGTTGGCAGCAGCTCATTCAACACTTGCAGCAGCAGGAACCTTGATTTTAAATACTAGAAGGACGATTAAGAAAATCCTGTACCACAGAGTAAAACAGCAGCAGCAGCGCCGCCATTTAAAAGAATAGTTTTACTCTGCTTCACCACGAAGCTTTTGTAGTTACTATTTTTAACCTCTGGAGGAAGGAAGGAAGGCTGTTGTATAAAATTATCCCCGGGGGTGTGTATTGTGAATAGAGAGAGAGAACAAGGGCGATGCTTGTCCGACCTTAGAGCTGAACCTCTGATTTCTAGTCACGCGCGTATTCATTCATGAAACTCGCCATTTGTTTGAAACAAATTAGTGTTTCGCTTTACAAACTTTAATATTTCATAAATATATATATACACAGGCTTGGTAAAGTAAGTATTTGCAAACTTTTGAAGAAAGGAAGGTTTTGCAGCAACTCCGTGATCTAGAATTCGTGCTAGAAAGTAGTATTCTTCTAATTGCACGCTTTTGCAACTTAAATATTTCATTACTCCTGGAGCAGTTAGAAGACGACGCCATACATAGGCTCATAATTGAATGAAAATACGCGAAATAAACCATTTTGACGTACTTTTTTGTCAACTAACGTGTTGTTGTTGCATTATTAGTGTTCTCAGTTGTGGCTGAACTTAGTTTTCCGGGCAAGCAGATCCTCTACCATGGATGGTCATTCCACTTTAATTTATCGTCAATCCGAAGGCCGAGGAGGAAAGGAAGGCTCAAGCATTAGCTGAGAACTTGTCTATTCCTAGCATCAGCACTAAACTCAACTAACTTAGTCTTATCTAGGTTGAGGGATAATTTATTCACGTTAAACCAAATATTTAGACCCATTCAGAGCCTCGTTGCTGCTGTCTACTTTCTTAATCAGATTATCTAAGTTTTTATCTGCAATAATTATATTTGTATCATCATCCGCGGCGTAGAGAATCGATTTTAGAGGATTTACGTATCCTGGAAGATCGTTTCCAACAGCCTCAGGACATCAACTACTACTACTACGGTAGGTAAATGAGAGAAAGAGAGAGGGTCTGAACATATGTCGCCAAATGTTCCCGCGGGAGCCTCGGGACGATCCAGCGAGTGACGTCACGACTGGACTCGACATCTGGGGGCAAAGCTTCACCAGGACGGACAACAGTCAACCACCGTAATATGGTTGCAAAGGTTAGGTGTTGGTTAATGAAGAGCAAATAAATCAATAGAATTGGCGGCAAGAGACTGGAATGCAAAATCATGTGCGCGTTGTAATTATGATTCATTTTTCAACATTTTATATCATCTTTCCGGTTTACCTGTGACGTTATGTTCCAGAGACCTCCCAAGAGAAGCTCATCTCTGGTCCTCTGGATCATCACCACCATCAACGAACGGACGTGAAGGATTCCCAACTACCTTCAGACCATCAGCAGCAGCGGAGAGTTTAACGTGGTGCTGAATCCTGACAGATCCTCTTTGTCTTGTGAAACATGGGAATAGGAGGACCAGGTCCAATTTACAAGAGAATTAATAATCCCTCGAGTTTGTCACTTATATGGATTGATTTGTGACTATATTGTAACATGTTAAAAAAAATAAAAAAATAGCAGAAATTACGGTATGACTTTCTTTTCCCACCCAAAATTACCTTCTAAATAATGACATTTTGATTTAAAAATGCGTAAAATATTAGTCATATTAAGGACACAAGGCGCTTACAATCCAAAATCCGTTTTGAAAAGATATGAGAATGTATAATCATTCAATTTTGTACCAAGTGAACATGTCAAAGTCGTAACGAGAACCAGAGTTACAGTGTAAGAAGAGTGCAGCTCACGTGACCTCAACACTTCGGTATGAGTGGAATTAAGGAACCACACTGATAGAGTAACAAGTGGCGAAGGTCGTTAAAGACACGACCTGCTGGGGATTTGATGAACCTAACAGTCTCTTGCGTTTTAACCAGCGACAACTGCAGAAGAAGGAGGAGGAACACTTGCTTGGAGGCATAACTGACGAGAAATGGGAAACGGCCACGTGAAGGGATCCATTTTTTAAATCAGAATGACTGTGAATATGTATAAGTATAAACCAACTCCATTGGAGTTGCCTGATGAAAGATCTCGTGGCCAATGCTGTGAAGGCCCATGGTGACCTGATCAGTTTGGATCATCTTCATCGGCTTCAGAACCTGAAATAGACTAGTAAAATAACCTCACACACGCCATCTATGTGTTAGCTCAAGTACCACATGGTTTGTGTGTTTGAAGTCTATATTACTGTGCTTCTTCAGTTTAATTTAAAGTCTGTTGGCAACATGACGTGTTGGCTGAGGTCGTTGAGGCATCAGCAGCAGTAGCAGTTGTATCCAAGCACGCTTCCATTTTGGGTCACGAAACCTGTCGACGACATCTTGATAATTTTTTAAGTACCAACTGCTGCAGTTAAAGACTTGGAACACTACAGCAGATATTGCAGTCGAAACGGATACACGAGGAGCATCAATTTTTAATAACAACGGTCTTAACATGTTGATGACTACCAGGTCCATGGATGGCACCGTGCGGTGTCGAGTCCCGTGGCTGAACCTGTTAAGGCGTGGACTTTGGTTACTAAGGCACGGGATCGGATCTCGCTGAATATTCCCATTTTTTTTCTCGAGAAGAAGCATCAGTAGAGAGTCATCAAGGCTCCAGCGACGCCATTTACCCTGGCCTAACTGAATTACTAAGGGTGTAAAGTTATTCTTTTAACTTATTCCCTCTTGCCCTTTATTAATGGATCATCTTAGAGACCAACACGGTGGGTGAGTGGTCAAGGTGACGGACTCGGGATCTCAGCGTCCTGGGTTCAAGTCTGGCCACAGTCAAACACTTTTATCTCTCAGGATCAATCCTACCGAGCAGCTTATAAGGGAAATTAAGAGTCGGAACTCGGAAACCACAATAAGGAGACGAGAGAAGGCGATCTGAACTTTTAAAATTTACAAAGTCCCAACGTTATTCCTATATCAGAGAGATTCAAGGCGTAGTTGAATGTGAAGTCGTCGTGGCTGAAGCCGTAAAGGCAACACAACGTGAGAACTTCAGAGTCCGCGGTCAAGGCTTCGGAACCCAGCGACGGCGAGCATTTTTAACTGTATTAAAGTACTCTGAAGAACTGTCAACGCCATCTGTCAACAAGAAAGGGTTCCACAGAGTTGTATTTAATTCATGAAGTCTGCTTAGCAAAGGTTCTTCAGGGAGATTAAAATGTTCATCTGTCACCACGAGCTGGTGGCTGAGGTCGTTAAGGCGTGAGCCTGACAGTGGAACGAGTCTCAGCTACGGGTTCGGGTCCTGCTTGGAGCTAAGATTTTGAAAAATATCATCAGGTGGAGTCCAGCCAATCACCACGTCGAGGATTGAAGGTAAGTGGAAGAAGACAGAGAAGGAGAGAAGAGGAAGGGAAGGAGAGAGGAGGAGGAGGAGGAAGAGGAGAGAGGAGGAGGAGCGTGGCAGAGGGCCGCGCAGCAACCGTTTTGCTTTTTAAGACACCTGGGAAGGGGGGTCGGCGGTTGGTTTTAAGACACCTGGGAAGGGGGGTCGGTGGTAGGATGTTTTATATATTATATACGCACGCACGCATTGTCACGTGACCTCTGCGTCATCGTGACGTCATCATGACGTCATCGCGCTGTAAAATTTCTTCGATTTTTTCCTCTAGTTTCTCGATAGACCAGGTAGGGTTTGAATTTGGCGGTTGGATGACGTAGGTGTCACGTGTTTGCCTTTTGCCTCGGTGGTCCGGGGTGGAATTTGAATTTGGCGGCTTGGATGACGTTGATGTCAGGTGTCTGTCTGGTTTTTTCCTTCGGTGTCTCGGTGGTCCGGGTTGAATTTGAATTTGGCGGCTTGGATGACGTAGGCATCACGTGTCTGTCGGTCTTGTTCTCCTATTTCTCTATGGTCTCTTGGTGGTTCCGGCTGGACTTTGAATTTGGACGTCTGTTCTTGATGCTCCTGGTGGATTTTCGAAGTTGGCGGCTTGCATGACGTAGGCATCACGTGACCAGAGCGTCCGACCTAAAATAGTCTATTATTCCGACCCAGCCCAAGCCACCCCTCTCCCTTTCACCCCCCCCAACCCCCCCCGAACGGGGAGAGGGGAGGCGAAGAGAGGGGTGGAAAGGAGTATAGGGATGGCATAAGGGCTGGGTAGGAACCGCCCGGACTCGTTGCCAGAGACTTGCAGACATGCTCTCCCCGACATGCCTGCGCTCTAGCCATTGAGCCACGGACGGACTCCCAGAATCGCCTCTTAATATCCCTTATAAGCTGCAGAAAGAGATTTTGCATTAAGGATAAAAATACGAGGCAAGGGTCGGGTTTGAACCTAGATCGCTGTGACGTGTAGACCGTCACCTTGACCACTCGGCCAGAGTGATTCTTGTAGATTTCATCCATTAAACTGCCTGAAGAACGTTAGCAATTCGGACTTAGAAATTAAATCATGAATCCAGCACCTCGCTGCCTCTGCCTCCAGGTAAATGGCGTCGCTGAAGCTCGGGGACTCTCTACGATGAAGTAAAAACACAAACCTCGCCGGGATCGGAACCAGTGACGTAGGTACCGAACTTCATGCTTTAACGACCTCAGCCACCAGCTCGTGTTGACTCACGAACATTTAATCTCCCTGAAGTACCTTTGCTAAGCAGACTTCATGAATTAAATACAAACCGTGGAACCCTTCCTGCTTGACAGATGGCGTTGACAGTTCTTCAGAGTACTTTAATACAGTTAAAAATGTTCGCCATCGCTGGGTTCCGAAGCCTTGACCGCTGACTCCGAAGTTCTAACGTTGTGTTGCCTTTACGGCCTCAGCCACGATGACTTCACATCTATCAACGCCTTGAATCTCTCTGATATAGGAATAACGTTGGGACTTTGTAAATTTTAAAAGTTCAGATCGCCTTCTCTCGTCTCCTTTATTGTGGTTTCCGAGTTCCGACTCTTAATTTCCCATATGAGCTGCAAGGCAGGATTAATCCTGAGAGGTAAAAGTGTTTGACTGTGGCCAGACTTGAACCCTGGATGCTGAGATCCCGAGTCCGTCACCTTGACCACTCACCCACCGTGTTGGTCTCTAAGCGGATCCATTAATAAAGGGCAAGAAGGACAGAACTGAGGACTTGTGTAAGGTAAAAGAATAATTTTACACCCTTAGTAGTTCAGTTAGGCCAGGGTAAATGGCGTCGCTGGAGCCTTGATGACTCTCTACTGATGCTTCTTCTCGAGAGAAAAAAAACGGAAGACTCGTCGGGTTAGGAACTCGTGACTTCGTAACCAAAGTCCACGCCTTAACAGGTTCAGCCAGGAGACTCGACACTGTTTGGTGCCATGGACCTGGTTGTCATCTACATGTTACAATGGTTATTATTAGAAAAAAAATTAGCCTCCCGTGTATCTGTTTCAACTTTGATATCTGATGTTGTGTCTCCCCATGTCCTGCACTGACGATGGATGACTCTGCCGCAGCCGTTGGTGCTGGAAAAAATGGAAGACGTCGACGGGTTTCGTGCCCCTAAAAATGGACGCGTGGCCTGGGTTCAAACGCTCCTGCTTCAACGACCTCCGCCAACAGGTCGTTACGTCTACAGAGCGTGATATTAAACTGAAGGAGCAAAGGAATACTGACTTTAAAACATAAAAGGCATGTGTTACTTGAGCTACCACATTGATGGCGTCTGCTCAGGGTAGTTTACTGGACTGATATCAGGTTCCGGAAGCTGTTGAAGATGACCCAAACCGGTCACATGGTGGACGCTGTTCCTTGACATGATGAGGCAACTGCAATGGCGCCCGTTGGCTTTTCCGTACTTATTTTCCTTTCAAAAATGGAACTCCTCCTGTGGTCCTTTCCCCATTTCTCGTCTGTTTTGGCTCCAAGTCCTTCCTCCTTCTTGCAATTTTCGCCGGTAAAAACGTAAGATGTTGTCAGGTTCGGAACCTCCCGAAAATGGTGCTCAACCAAATCCCCAGCCGGTCGAGTATTTAACGATCGTCGCCACCCGGTCCTGGCGCAGGACGGGATCTTAATTACAGTCTGCATGGTAAGGGTAAGGGGGGAATCGGGTGCTTCAACGTGGAGGAGATAGATGGCCTCCCAGGTTCTAAAGGTAGTTTAATCAAGTTGAAAAGAATAGTCTTTGATCGTTTCCAAAGACCTGAAGTGACATGGAACTACCGTTCCGTACTCGGGTTCAACTGTCTTTGGATCATCGAATTCTCTTCGTGACGTTGAAGGACCTCGACCATCTACTCTCTTGCCTTCTTATTTAATTTTAAGTCATAAATACTATTGTTGTTACCTGATGGATGACATCCTCCAGAGATATATAATTTAGATTCTGACGAGTCGATTGCACCTGAACTCCTTCCTCGGTTGCTTGTAAGATGACTACGGTGAGACATTGAAGATGGAACGGATTATCGGATATTTGTAGAGAATACATTCGAGTGTGTAATTAATATTCCGGGAAAATGACGTGATCATTGTGGTCAGTTTGCCTACCCTTAATCTGTACAGAGATCTCGATTTTTCGAAGGTACTCTAGGGCGCAGCTACAGCATCCAGATTTATCTCCCCCCTCCTTTTCTTTTTTCTTAAAAAAGCGTAATTTTTTTTGGGGAGGGGGGAAGGAGGTTGTGAGAGAGGGTAACAGGGTTAATAGAACTGGATGGTCTCTCACCCTTCCGAATTACGTGCTTTGTTTAAGGGAGGCGATCCCTGGAATATAAAACTCAATGAAGCAGAGAGGTTAACTTGACCTTGAAAGCAGAGGACTTTTCGTTCTTTATACTTAAGAGTACTTATGTGACGTTGTTTGCTACGTCATCATCTTCTGAAGGAATTTTTTGCTTTTTTTTTCATTTTCTGGTGGTTTTGCTTAAAGAACTTGTATTTTTTCTTTTTTCGTTTAACTTTCTGAGATAATTTACTTATATAAGTATTTGTACTTACTTTGAAGCGGTTTTAAACTGAGCGTCCTCTATTTCGTATAGATATCGTCTACAAAAGTCTGTCCCCACAAAATGCCTCGTCATTGCATCACCCAACCAGAGATAAACGTTCCGAAGAGTCAGCGATTCTTACTAGGACAATCTCGTCTTTTCCCTTCACGAGGCCGAAACGTTTTCCCCACTCTGATAACGCAATACTCCTGCCTTTTCACGGGTTACCGTGGAAATTGGTCCTTTTTTGTTCGGACTTTAACGGGTAGATTGATAATTTTCTCAGGATTAGAATTTTTTTTAACGCGAAAGAAATCAGTAGTAAACCATGGGACATTTCAGTGGTGCTTCAGTCAGTCTTCTAAAAAAAGTTTCATTACTTGAAGAAAAAAAAGCGTCAAGAGTCGTTGACCCTGACGGTGATCGGAGTGAATCAAAACTACTCTGGTTGTTTCCACATGTGTTACGTCACGACTATTGTAACATTATATTGTCCTTTAATTTAAATGTTTGAGGTTAGGAATACAAAGGTGGATGTTAAATGGTTCTGGAAAAGAAGAAAAGAAGAATAAAAATCAGTCAGTGGTAGACGTATCTTTATTTATTTTTTTTAAGGTTGACAGTTTTTTTTTAAATTTATAGTTCTGATTGTCGATCTTGAGCTGTAAAATGGGTAGGAATATGCAAAGTTTATAGAACATTTTATTGAGTAAAACTTAAGAAAAATTTTTCTTCGGCAGTTATTTTAATTAAGTTATTATTATGGATGATCCATTTCGAAGGAGTTGAGGAGGTTCTAGCCATCAATGAAGGCAGGTCCAGGAAAAAGTTCTGAAAAAATAAAAAAATTGTAAGAACAGGTTGAAATAGCAAAGACTTTAATATTATTTTTGAGTGCAAGGGAATCAAAAAATTCTTAATCTCTCCCTTCTTGCTGCTCTTCGTGGCGGAGGATTGTGGTAAATTTCTTGCAACAGCTGACTGGAGTCAGACATTAGTCAGACGTTGTTGGTTGGTGGTGGTGACGGATATATATATATGTAGTTTGTAAAACTTGATGCACATGTGGCCGGGGATGGTCGTGAAACGTGGATCAGTCGTCTGTTGGTTGTCCTCTCCGTTTATAGCGGGTCGAACGTTGTTCAAAAATCGTCCCTGGGAAATTAAAAAATTAATTTGGTAAATTAACAACTTGATATATATATAAATCAACATTATAATGGCCTTTCGCAAACAAGGAGACATAGAAAATGGAGTTATGAGCTTTTTATGACAAGCGGACAGTTTTTGTTGTTGTTGTGCATAACTAATCTGCTTAGCGTATTCCAGCCTTCGCCTCCTAATTTATATTTTTAACCCACACAGTTGCCTCATGTCTCATAACGTGGCGTATTAATCTAACCCTTCTCCATACTGTTCGCTATTCCCTTATTCTGTTAAGAACCCCATCTCATTCCCCCCCTACACAGCACCACATTTCGAAGACTTCTATTCTTTTCCTTTCCGCAACTCTTATCGTCCACTTTTCTCTCACCCGTGTCACTTACGCCACAGTCATTACGAGCAATTTTTTTTAGCAATGATTTCCTAACGTTCACCCTTATGTTTACCGTAATTAAATTCCTCTTTCTTGCCTGTTGCTCTATCCTACTCTAGTTATTACGCTTTTGCCCTCCCTCTCTCTCTCTGTCTCTCACAATTGGAGCGCAACTTCCGCGAAAGCTGGCGAACATTACGATTCAGGCAGGCTGGGCCACGCAACACACAATTTGCTTTCACTCTGTACGTATCTGTCTTGTCTTGTCGCAGCCATCATGGCGGCGGCAAATCACTTTCCCTCAATACGTCACAGGGAGGTTGTCCTTGTACCTGGCGCACCCTAGGAAAAATACATCACACCACCCCCCTAGAAAATTATGCGAGCCTCTGTGACGTCACCACGCACTGAAAAACACAGTCGGACATATTTAATTGCACACAGTGTGGCGTCTTTGTTTCCTCCTTCCTCCTTGTTTCCCCCGAAAGAAGCTCATTAATCTAACATTTCACTTCACTTAGCATTTAACGTAGAAATTAGGATATATAGCTTAATCTCTGAGATTTATCCTAAAGTTTATTTCCCCCCTCCCCCCCGCCGATGAAGAGGAATTTCCACCAAACACTATCCCAATGATAAATTATTCCAGTCTTCCATGACCTTATTTACATACTCCAAAATATTAACACACAGAATGAATGATTCTTATAATTTTTTTTAATAATTAAGTTTAAGGGTTTTAGAACCACCTTCTAGGATATATTCAGCGTATAATTACGTTTCCGTCGATATTGCTACTCTGTTCCAGTTCCGGGAAAGGAACCGACCGAGTGTGAACGGTACGCGAAGAAAAAAAAAACTTGAAGGTGGTTATTAGAAACAGGTACAGAATTGTTAATTGTTAATCGTTAGGTAAATATACCTTTTTTTACGGGGTTTTGTAATTTGTGTGTCTGTCGCAATTTGTCTCAACACACACACAAAACAATTTTTTTTTTAATTTTAAAAAAAGTAGATAATTAATTTAGAACATCAGAATTAAAAAATAATAATAGTAAAAGAGGTGATTTTATTAATAGAATATTTATTAATGTGTTCCACCATTGTTGTTTTCTCTGCAAGTGAATATGGAAACACTGTAAGAATGCTCCTCTTTTTAAAAATTCTTCTTCTTCTTATTATTATTTCAAATTTAATTATGTGACATAAAAACGCAAAGAAGAAAGAGGGTTGACGGGGGAAGAGAAAACAATTGAGACAAGGGCGATAAGACGGAATTTAAAATTAATATATTTTTTTTAAGTTTACCATTGCAAACACTTAGAATATAACATAATACAATATCTTTGAAATTGAAGCCTAAGGGTAATAAAAAAATTAATTTTGAAGAGGAAACTAGTCCTTTTCGGAAACTGCCGCAGCAGGGTTATTAATCACTTCAGCTGTTACCGTCTGTGAGCTCAGAACATACAGCTCCGAAATGAAGTCAAGGATACATGAGGGTGATCCTGAAACAGGCAACTCCCCTTTAATAGCATAGGAAGGGAATTGAAAAAGGGGGGATGCGGAAGGTAGAGCAAGGTAGCCAAGGGTTAACTAAGGCCCCCGGGCTATGGTTTAAGGATCCTACCCGGTGTTTCACCTAAAGAGATGCAGGGAAAACCCTAGAAAACCTGCATCAGGTAGGTCGGGGGGCATTGGGTACTATTCTCACGCCCTTCCCTATGAATGACGGGAGACGAGTTTGCTGTGGGGTCGCAGCATTCCCTTCTCCGTGTCTCCACCAATTTCAGGAGGCAGTTGGCCGACTGATCCAATGGGATCAGCGGACAACTCTTGCCATATGCCCAAGGTCTTTGACCCCAGTACATATACCTCCTAAAATAGGTGAAGGTGTCTCGGCATATGAGAACTTTGATAAAAAATACCCAGAGAGAGTGCAGGAGGCATCCCCGACATGATCAGGTAAGCCCCGCAGTTACTCTGGGCTGAAGCGTCTATGAGCAACTCTCGCAGCGCCTTCCCTTGATCTTCCCTTTTAATAGCAGAGGAAGGGAATTTGAAAGGGGGGTAAACCCCATTAGCAACCTGCAGAGAAACACCTGAGAGAGCTTAGCTACTCATCCACTTGCAGAAGCTGAGTTGGTTGTTTTACGGTCGATGGCGCATGTGCCGGGTCTGATAGATAAGAAAGAAAAAAAAGGTTTTAATGAGAACTGTGCGGAATCCTCTTTACGGCCGCCGCGACGGAAATAACATATGGATTCCCGCTGACTAAACAATTCTGATTTAACACGTGCGTGCGTGTTACGGTAACAGGTCGTATTAAGATGGCTATCCCGGCGTCGACGCATGCGCACAGATACAATCGGCACACCTCATTAGCGGACATCCAGGGACGGAGGGATTAAATAATATCTCTGGCGGTCGTTAACACTCTGCTCTCGTTACTGGTGGCCAAACAGCCGTGCCCTGATGGCTTCCCCGATAGATCTGCGCGGACCGCCATTCATCTGCCAACTCGCCATCTAGACAACGGACGAGAAAACACGCATTAGAAGATTTACACAAAATTTAAAGCGAGAAAGAGATAATGAGAGAGAGAAAGAGAAATAAATAAAATAATAAAAAAAGAAATAGAAAAAGAGAGAAAGAGGGACAGAACAGGAAATAAAGAAAAAGGCTAAGAGAAGAGAAATAAAGGGAAAAAGGGGAACAGATGGAAAGAGATACCGATAGATCCTGCCTCAGCTCTGCCAACTCACCATCTAGACAACGGACAAGAAAACACGCAATAAAACACAGTCATTAGAATATTTACACAAATTTAAAGCGAAAAAGAGATAATGAGAGAGAAAGAGAAATAAATAAAAAAGAAATAGAAAAAGAGAGAAAGAAAGAGATAGAGAGAAATTGGGACAGAACAGGAAATAAAGAAAAAAGTCTAAGAGAAGAGAAAAAGGGGAACAGATGGAGAGAGATAAAATAGAAGGGGAGAATAAGAGAAAAAGGAACAGTGAGACAGATAAAATAGAGAAGGGGAGAAATAAAGAGAAAAAGGGAACAGATAGATCCTGCCTCAGCTCTGCCAACTCACCATCTAGACAACGGACAAGAAAACACGCAACAAAACAGTCATTAGAATATTTACACAAATTTAAAGCGAGAAAGAGATAATGAGAGAGAGAGAGAGAGAAAGAGAAATAAATAAAATAATAATAAAAAAGAAATAGAAAAAGAGAGAAAGAAAGAGATAGAGAGAAATTGGGACAGAACAGGAAATAAATAAAAAAGTCTAAGAGAAGAGAAATAAAGAGAAAAAGGGGAACAGATGGAGAGAGATAAAATAGAGAAGGGGAGAAATAAAGAGAAAAAGGGAACAGATAGAGAGATAAAGATAGAGAAGGGGAGAAATAAAGAGAAAAAGGGGAACAGATGGAAAGAGATACAGATAGAGACGAGAGAAATATAGAAAGAAAGAGAAAAAGATAGAGGGGAAGAACCGGAAAAATAGTAAAAAAAACTAAGAGAAGGAGTAAAAGAGATGGAGTGTTTTTTGGGGGGAGAGGGGGGAAGGTTAACAGGCTGGATGAGGGTGATGATCCTGAAACAGGCAAATCCCCTTTAATAGCATAGGAAGTGAATTGAAAAGGGGTGATGCGTAAGGTAGTCAAGGGTTAACTAGGATCCCCGGGCTATGGTTTAAGGATCCTACAGAGATGCAGGGAGAAAAAGATATGTAGAGGGAGAAGGAAACAGAAACGACAGAGAGATTAAGGAGGGGGGGGAGTACAGAAACAGAAATATAGAAGGAAAGAGAAACAAGTAGAGAGAGAGAGAGAGAAAGATAGAAAACAGAAACGACAGAGAGATTAAGGGGGGGAGGACAGAAACAGAAATATAGAAGGAAAGAGAAACAAGTAGAGAGAGAGAAAGATAGAAAACAGAAACGACAGAGAGATTAAGGGGGGAGTACAGAAACAGAAATATAGAAGGAAAGAGAAACAAGTAGAGAGAGAAAGATAGAAACAGAAACTAAAAATATTGAGAGAGAGAAATAGAAGGAGAAATACAGAAAGACAGGACCGCAAAAATAGAAAATATTCAGAAAGAGTAATATCGATAGAGCGAAAAAGGCGCAGATAGAGAGAAAAAGAAAGAGAAACAGGTAGAGAGAAAGAAAGAAAGAGAATTGGAAAAAGGAAAGAGAGCACGTAATAGAAACCAAGGTGAAAGAAACAGAAAGAGATGGAGAGAGAGAGGGGGGGAGGGGGGAACTGGAATTCCAATGATAAAGGGTCTCGAGGCGTTCTGAGACAAGAATTACAAGAATCACGGGAACGAGAATGGGACGACAGAAAAATTCCTACCGTTAAGTCGTCGTGGGTGTCCAGAATAAAGACGTCCTCCACTGGCGAGTGTTTCGTCACCAATAGCTGGAATTTCTGAGGACCGTCAGCTGGATCTAAGGATGTCAGGACTGTCCGGAACGAGGAAGAAGATCCAGAAACACGAACAGATTCACCTAAACCAAAGAAAAACATAGATTAGCTTTAATTCTACGAGAATTACGTACGTCTCAAGAGAGAGGAAAAAATAAAACAGGGGTTACCAACGTCAAAAAAAGAAACAACGAAATAATTTCACCGGTAACGGATTTTTTAAAATTAAAAAAAAGAACATTCTGAGGTGACGTTCAACCAGGGAAGAGGAGAACAATACTTTTTTTTTAGAGGGATCAATACTTGGAATTTCTGAGGCCAGCTTTTTAGGAAAAAAAGATTAGCATAAACTACTATTAGGATTTTCAGGAAACGTTCGAGAAAAAAAGATTAACATAAACTACTATTAGGATTTTCAGGAAACGTTCGAGAAAAAAAGATTAACATAAACTACTATTAGGATTTTCAGGAAACGTTCGAGAAAAAAACAACATAAACTACTATTAGGATTTTCAGGAAACGTTCAAGAAAAAAGATTAACATAAACTACTATTAAGATTTTCAGGAAACGTTCAAGAAAAAAAGATTAACATAAACTACTATTAAACGTTCGAGAAAAAAAATTAACATAAACTACTATTAGGATTTTCAGGAAACGTTCGAGAAAAAAAGATTAACATAAACTACTATTAGGATTTTCAGGAAACGTTCGAGAAAAAAAGATTAACATAAACTACTATTAGGATTTTCAGGAAACCTTGGAGAAAAAAAGGAGAAAACAAAACCAATATAAAATGATAGAGGGGAGAAATATTATAGGCCAATGGAGTAAGTAGAAGTTGATGGCCAAGGATTTCTTCAAACGCATTTCCAAATGGTAGTATGTTTGGCAAGAATTGTTGCCACGTGACAGCAGAGGCTCTTTTAGGAGCCGCCTGTCGCTCTGTCGTCAAACACAATCAAGGTGGTTTAAGCTTTCTCTGTTCTCTTTTCGCCTCCGACGTCCTCCTTCAATCACATTATCCTCTCTTAATCCGGGTGTTTTCCCCTTCACGTGGCATATTTTCAATCCCCTCCTAATTTCTTTTTTTTCCCCCTTCTAATGGAAACCTTCACCATAATATTTACTGCGTACTTAAGATTAACATTTCAATATATCTGACTGCTATCAGAAAAAATCACCATATTATTATTATTTAACTACGTTCCGTCTACAATTCCGAGGACTTCTTCTTCAGATTTTCATTTCAGGCGTACGCGATGCTAATCTTTACAATCCACACTGAAACATTTTGAAACTTGAAGAAGTACCTCGAAATTGTGGTCGAAACGTCATAGCGCAACATTTTTAAGAAACACAAAAATAATTGTTACACTAGTAAATAATTTTATCGAGGAAGAAGGATCATCTGTACAGAAGGCAGTCTGCAGTAATTAGAATTTAAGGTAAAGGGAGGAAAACCGCAGAAATTAAGAAGTAAGGAGTAAGACGAGGATGATTAAGGCCGTCGCCCATGCTGTTTGGATTATTTGTAGAACAGGCGACGAAGGAAGATAAAACGGAATACGGAAAAGGAACCGTGCTGCAAGGAGGAGAAATCAATTGAGAGCCCAGAGTGACTGCGGGGCTTACCACCTGATCATGTCGGGAATGCCTCCTGCACTCTCTCTCTCTGGGTACTTTTTTTTATCAAAGTTCTCACATGCCGAGACACCTTCACCTATTTTAGGAGGTATATGTACCGGGGTCAAAGACCTTGGGCATATGGCAAGATAAGGAAAAATCATACAGAAGCGTCCGGAAGAACGTGAGGAGAGCGGATGGACTGAAGACCAGAGCAACAACAACGGTAAATCATAAACAAAGGGATACAGAGTAGGTTTCATGTTGTGCTTCGGGTTAAAAATCTTCGACTTGGATTAGTGTTGGTGTCTTTGTTTCCTCCAGGTGATGCCATTTTTTTTGGGGAGGGGGGAGGGGAGGGGGGAGAGAAGGGAAGTGACCCGGAGAATGGTAACTCCCCTTTTCTCTTTCTAAAATGACCACAAATTATTTATAATATTGACTTTTTTCATCTTCAAATTATATTCGAGGCTTTCTTCCAATTAATTAATTTGGATCTAGTAATCGGGGTCCCAGTGTAAAGAGGGTTGAAAATTCCCGCCACGCTACACCGAAACGACGTTGACTTCGGGTATTTAATTTTTTTTTTAATCACCTAAATTATGTTCCTCCTTCTCACCTTTTTTCGACTATATTATAATTTATAAACCTAATCCGCGCGTTCCTGAGGGTTGTAAGTAGGTTAAGAGCTTCTCCGGTATGGGGTTCATATTACAATAAATTGAATCGGACGTGCGGATGCTAGATTAATGGGGGTCGTGCAGAGCAATTAACCTTGCTCCTAATACATCTGCTGCTGCCACACGTGTGTGTGTGTGTGGATCAATTAGCATCGAGTCTCCCCTTCCTTCTCCTATGTTAATGATAGTCTCGGGGCCTCCATAATAAAAAGAAGAAGAGGAGGCGAGGCTCTAATAAGACGCAAAGTCCTCCTGTATCAAGTTCCACAACCTCCCTCCCTCATCCTTCTAATTTATGTCGAAACGTTTCCCCATAAATCATCCTTCTTACTCTCCTTCTTTCGCCTATAAATCGCGTCCAGTCCTATCCTCTCATTGATCTAAGCTGCCTTCACTCTCAAAGAAGGGTTACTTTCCTTTTATTTCTCTTCTTCTTTCTTTTTCCATCTCCCGCGTTTTTATCGGTTTTATTATTATTATTATTTGCTGTGTTAATTATTCTAGGATGCTATTCGTCCCATTTTTTTTTCTTTTTCGTCGGCTGCTCTAGTCTATTAAATAATTCAAAACCCCCATTTATTATTCCTATAATTATAAATAAAAAGTAATTATGCTATTAATAAATCAGAAAAGAATGGCCAAGTCAGAAAAGGTGGAAAAGTTTCGTTCCCCATCCTTTTTAAGGACCTCCTCACCTATATTTTTTTCAGCCGGTCCCCCTCGTAATTCCAGTCGGAGTTGTAATATTTTAATTAAAGAACTGAGGATGTCCCTAAAGTTGGGTGCCGAAACGTTTCCTTATTAAATTACTCCGTTTCTGACAGTTTTGGTCAGTTAATACAAGTTGGCATTGAACAAGACTTTCCACAAGTACGCATCTTTAGACTGGAATTGGTATCTTTTCTTCTTTTTAAAGATTTTGTGGAAAGAGAAGGAGGGCCGCCTTCCAAGCTGCGTCCCACTTGTAAGCCTGGGGGAAAAAACGTTTCATCTCCTCGCTCGTCCATACAATTTACCAAGTTACGAGTGCCGCAGCTTTCCGGTGTTGCTTTCTACTCGTAGGTTACGTAAGGTGAAGGCCTCTATGCGGAATTGTCTCTTGAGGCTGATCGATGTGGCTCGGAGGTCAGGTGTGCACGTGAACTTTCTAACGCACCCCAATTACCGTTCTGTGAGGAAAAGAAAAATGAGAAGAAAAAAAAACTCAGCTGCCCTGACCTCTTTCACGACGTCATTCTCACTCACTCACACACTTCTCTCCCCTCCCTCCCTCTTTCTCATTCTCCCGTCCCGTGTCGAGATCTGATCGAGGCAGACAAGGCCCAGGCAATACCGAAATTAAGGTGTCAGGTCCTAACGGAGGACCGTGATTTATCTCAATCGGAGGACCTTCTCTCTCTCTCGCGCACCCTCCGGTCCTCGTCTGTCCGTCCGTCCGTCCAGCAGATTATCATCTCTCAAGCTAACCTCGTCAATGCTGCCACATTGACAACTTATTAATCGTAATCCTAAAACCCCTCATTTTGTCGCCAACGTTGTTCTTTCGTCACCACCAACAACGCCGCCAACGGAACCAAAGTTTCCCTTCTCAGCCCTTTGAAAATGTTGACATGTTCGTGTTTAGATTTAGATTTATTGTTGTTTCCATTAATCCTCGATTGAGGAAATAGGATACGTCATACATTAAAAATTAAAAATGAACAAAATAAAGTAAATAATTAAAGACAAATAAACTTAAAATAAATTAGTAAAAGAAAGAGTGTATATAGACAAAAGTCAATATATAAACACAACACAGGGACACACACACACACACTGGGAAACACAAACAAGCACACACACACTGAGGAACACGCAATGGAGTTTTGAACTACTTGGACCAGGAAGGAAACTGTCCTTGCTCCAGCAGCAGCAGCAGCTATATACATGAAACAAACAAACAAAAGAGCAGAAAAAACTGAATAGAAATTTTAAAGATATGTGATGTGCTATTTTATAAGGTTGGCAGCAGCAGCTCATTCAACACTTTTTGCAGCAGCAGCAGGAACCTTGATTTTAAATACTAGAAGAGGGACGATTAAGAAAAATCCTGTACCACAGAGTAAAACAGCAGCAGCAGCGCCGCCATTTAAAAGAATAGTTTTACTCTGCTTCACCACGAAGCTTTTGTAGTTACTATTTTTAACCTCTGGAGGAAGGAAGGAAGGCTGTTGTATAAAATTATCCCCGGGGGTGTGTATTGTGAATACTTTTCTGGTGTAGAGAGAACAAGGGCGATGCTTGTCCGACCTTAGAGCTGAACCTCTGATTTCTAGTCACGCGCGGATTCATGAAACTCGCCATTTGTTTCTGGATCTTCTTCTGATAAACCTCGTTCCGGACAATCCTGACATCCTTAGATCCAACTGACAGTCCTCAGAAATTCCAGCTATTGGTGACTAAACACTCGCCAGGGGAGGACGTCTTTATTCTGGACACCCACGACGCTTAACGGTAGGAATTTTTTTGTCGTCCCATTCTCGTTCCCGTGATTCCTGTAATTCTTGACAATTGTTGTTCATAAATGCTCGAGAACGTCTTTTCTAAATCAATAAACTAATAATCTGACATTCTCTTCAATTGTAAATAAAAAAATAAAATCAAGCCAGTTTTGTCAACAGCAAACAATACTGAAAGGAATTACACGTATATATATATATTTTTTTTTTTAAAAAAAGAAACGTATACCTACGTGTTTATGACGTCACCGGCCCCGTTGAGACTGAGAGAAGAACGCTGGGTAATTGGCGACAAGATGGCTGCCGCTATGTTTACTCTTATTTCTTTCTCCTCCTCCTCCTTACGTCCAAACTCGACGACTCTTTGCCTAATAACATCTTTGGAATACAAAGTTTAGAATCTGTAGACGATAATTTTTTTTAAAAAAATCATCAACATTAAAAATTTCATTAATGAGAATCTTTGTTAAACTTGGTTACGTGTCTGAGTGTGTTTTATCCTTAGAATTTTGTAAACCTTTTCTTCTCTGGAAAGACTGAAAAAAAAATGGAAGTGAGAATTTTCAAATATTTTACATTACACATAAATATTTTTTTACTAGAGAGGTTAAGTGACAAGCTATTGCTATTAAAAGAAATAGACGTATAAAAATTTTCAAGTTGTTTGAAACAATTGCGGTTAGAGGTTATGTCCTGGTAATAATTAATAGGATTGGGGGCTGGATTGTAGCCGAGTAAATGATGACGTCACAGTGACGTGGACGTATCTCCCGTTTTTTTACGAGTAGGAATCGAAAAATTCTTCCGTTTTACGCGTACCTAGTATCATTATGAGTATCTGCAAATGACAAGGCAGAAGACACGGCGTGAGGTGAAGTCAAGTTGAATATGACTGTCTAGAAAGGTCATAAGAACCAGTGGGAAACGTAAACGTTCAAGAACAGATACCCGGTAAAAATCAGATAAACGTCGGAGGAATTAAAAATACTTTAGCTGGGTCGTGCCTGACACCTAGATAACTAAGCCTAATAAGAGACAAAAGAAGGGAAAGGTCTGCTTCCTTTGAATCAGGTATTCCTTCGTCCCTCCCCCCCCCCCCTATTGTGGCGCTCATCCGCGATAGAAAGTTATACCGATGGCCAGAAAAGAAACCCAGATAACATCTCTCTCTCAGTAGAAAGCGGCGGAGTAGATTTGTTAGCTTTGTGAGGTTGGTAAGGTCAGGCTATTTTTATTTTAATTCCGCAACAGAAGGAAAACCCCCGCCCTTCCCCCCCCGAAAAAAAACTGAACAAAAATGACAACTATCTGTCATCAGGACTATCGGTGATGTAGATTGTAATCTGCACTGCTTACCAAACTGAAATATAAAAAAAAATAGAGGTATTCTTGAAGCTTAACTTCTTTACAGGATCTACGGAATATGATTATTCTATGATGGTCTTTATTTCTAATTGAAGGTAATGTTATAATATTGGTCGGCAATAATTTATTGTTTCGGGCACATTAACATTTAGAAGAGGCTTAGGGAAACTTTGGTTTCGTTGGCGACATTGTTGGTGAATAAGAATAACTTTTTGGTTACGAAAGAATCACTTTGGCGACGGAAGGACAACTTTGGCCACGAAAGAATAACTTAGGCCACGAAAGAATAACTTTGGTGACAAAAGAATAACATTGGCGACAAAAGAATAACATTGGCGACAAGAATATGATTAATCTATGATGGTCTTTATTTCTAATTGAAGGTAATGTTAGAATATTACTCGGCAATAATTTATTTTTTTCGGGCAGATTAACATTTAGAAGAGGCTTAGGGAAACTTTTGGTTTCGTTGGCGACATTGTTGGTGACAAGAATAACTTTTTGGTTACGAAAGAATCACTTTGGCGATGGAAGGACAACTTTGGCCACGAAAGAATAACTTAAATGACAAAAGAATAACTTTGGTGACAAAAGAATAACATTGGCGACGAAAGAATAACTTTGGCCACGAAAGAATAACTTAAATGACAAAAGAATAACTTTGGTGACAAAAGAATAACATTGGCGACAAAAGAATAACTTTGGTGACGAAAGAATAACTTTGGCCACGAAAGAATAACTTAAATGACAAAAGAATAACTTTGGTGACAAAAGAATAACATTGGCGACAAAAGAATAACTTTGGTGACGAAAGAATAACTTTGGCCACGAAAGAATAACTTAAATGACAAAAGAATAACTTTGGTGACAAAAGAATAACATTGGGACAAAATAATAACAACTTTGGCGACAAGAATCGTAAACTTTCCTCATTCTTTTCCTGTCTTGGAACCGCCATAAATGAGGAGTTTTAGGATTACAAGAGAAGAGAAGAAAATCTACTTTTATTTTTTAAAAAAAGGTTGTACTGATAGATTGATTTTCTTCCAAAAAAAACCCTGAGGAAAAACATTGAAGCAATGATACGATTCGTTCCACACGGTCTCCCTCTGTCTTTCAGTGTAGCAGAGGTCGAGCTCCTTATTTGTTCGTCCGGTGGGTGACATCTTGTCAGAGCTAACGTTGCATTGTGCGACGTAGTGAGTGAGTGAGTCAGTAAGAGAGAGACAGAGAGAACTCGTCAAGGTGACGTACATTATAAATAACATCGCAGCCTTCAATCTCCATCGACATCTTCCTCCAACCTTCTCGATGAATCATCCAAACCCTTAACGACCCGTCAACAACAAGAGAAGAATACTCTTGTGGGAGAGTGGACAAACACGGAATGACATCAACCACGGATTTAGGCACTACAAAAATTTTTTTCCAGCGACAAAATTGGCAACACTGCTTAAAAAAAACAACTAAGTTTTTGTCAACAAGGACGGGAAATCAATGGAAGTAATCCAGCGAAAGGGGTTTCGACCATTCTAACGAGAAGAATATTATTTGCCTGCTGAAGCTTCAGCACGATTGTCCAAATTTGTTTTCGCACACGAGGATTAGTGAAGGATCACTCGAGTTTACAGTTCCCACGGTCCGCAAGACGTTTCGTCACCACTCTGAGGTACATGTTTGCAAAAGTTGTTGGCTCGTCCACTTTCTGTCTCGAGTCAGTGAGTGAGTGAGTGAAGTTAAGCTGGTGCTAACTAGAAATTTGCATCATTATTTACAGCTTAGCGTTTCATCGCAACGTTTATTTGTCTGAGGTGAGGGGGGAGGGAGAATATGGAGGGAGGGAGTAAAGGGGGTAAAAAAAACCCAAATAAAAAAATAGGGAAGAAGAAATCCTGGGGAGAAGTGGAATAAGAACTGTCGGGACGTCGTCATCAATCACGCGCTTGTAGCATTTATGGCGTAACTGCAACGTTGTGGATTAAACGCTAATTAAATTTTAATTACATAGCTTACCATCGAGAAGGAGAATGCAGTTCCAGTAGGGAGCCGACCTGACCTCTTGCTGGTCCAGTGGCTACCGTCGCTGCTGGCTGAAGACACTGATGCACACCACAAGTCACAAGAGTTTCCCCTCTGCATCGTCGTCATCATCAACCGGCGGAAGGCAACGAGAAGGAAAAACCCACCGCCTTTGTAATTTTACCTTTGAAAAAACAAAACAGGGGAAAAACACTGATCAAGTTAATGGACACTGAATGACAGTCAGGATTTATTGGGTCTGGAAAAGCGGCAGCCATGTTAAGTGCCGGTATAAACGACCATTAAATTATCTGTTCTTCAGTGGCGGTGAACCTCCAGATGGGAGAGTTTCAAGGAGCGCTAACGAGGGACACACACTTGAAACCCTCTGAAAATTTCCTAAGGGAAAAAATATGCTTAAAGCCGTTGTCCAATTTTTTTTTCTAATTGAAGGATTACAAGGGTTCCTCAAAAAAAAGGTGCACATATTTTCAGGGAGTCATAAACGTTGTGCAGATTAATTTAATTACTAATATGGAACCATGGTAACGGGTAAACCAAAAAAGAAAGAGAGGAGTTAATCAATACGCCGAGGGTCGTCTTTCAAATTTCCGGGGACGCCATCGAATATTAGAATATCCATATAGAAAATCAAATCACGTAGGACTACTTTTTTTTTCTCTCTTCTCTCGTCTCCTAATCTGAAGAGCAAGCTACCGATATTTCTGGTGGACTGGGGGAGGGAGGAGGAGGGGAGAGAACCTGAAAAACAACCAATTGACGTGGTTCACCTATTAAACGGGAGGAAGGAAAAACCCACCCGGTGGTGGATGAGATGACTGACACACAGCAGGGTGATAATTACAGACACTCGTCTAATAAATCACATCGACGCCCGTCGTCCATCTCGCAGAGTTAATCCTTACTTAATTGACGATCTCCAATTAAGAAAACCAAACATTGCCCATCACGATGATGGAGGAATTTGGCCGGTTCCTCTCTCGCCTTTCCAACTTTCCTCAATTAAAAAAAAAGGATCTTGATTAATTTTTCCTTGATCAGGATCCTTCAAATAAAAAAGAAGAAAAGTTTGGTCCGTGTCGATGTTCCCATCAAATATTATACAGCCACAAGAAAACAATTTTTTTTTTGCATGAATACACACACACACAAACAGGTGAGTAACTTAATTGAAATGCAAATCATTCCTCTCCGAAACGTTTTTTTTCGGATAAAAACGGTAATGGGGAATTGAAATTGACCAACAAAAAAGCTCCTGAGTCTATATATAATTTATTATTTCGGGACGTTCTGACGTCCCTCTGATTTGGTAAATATTTCAAGGGGTTGGTCGGTCGGATCGTGTGGTGCAGCATACATTCATTAACCGAGGAAGAATTTTAAAACATTTACAATGATCTTGTGTTAACAGTGTGATTTTGCAGATTCGATTTCCAATGCAGACTCTCTCTCTCCCAACTTTTCTCTCTCTCCATTTCTCCCTCTTCCTCTCTTTTTTCTCCCTTTCTCTCTCTATTCCCCTTCTCTCCCTCTCCTTTCTCTTTCTGTCCATTTCTCCTTCTCTTTCTATCTTTTCTATATCTTTCAGTCTCCATTTCTCCCTCTTCCTCTCTTTTTTCTCCCTTTCTCTCTCTATTCCCCTTCTCTCCCTCTCCTTTCTCTTTCTGTCCATTTCTCCTTCTCTCTCTATCTTTGTCTATATCTTTCAGTCTCCATTTTTCCCTCTTCTCTATTTTTTCTCCCTTTCTCTCTCTATTCCCTTCTCTCCTCTCCTTTCTCTTTCTGTCCATTTCTCCTTCTCTTTCTATCTTTTCTATATCTTTCAGTCTCCATTTCTCCCTCTTCCTCTCTTTTTCTCCTTTCTCTCTCTATTCCCCTTCTCTCCCTCTCCTTTCTCTTTCTGTCCATTTCTCCTTCTCTCTCTATCTTTGTCTATATCTTTCAGTCTCCATTTCTCCCTCTTCCTCTCTTTTTTCTCCCTTTCTCTCTCTATTCCCCTTCTCTCCCTCTCCTTTCTCTTTCTGTCCATTTCTCCTTCTCTCTCTATCTTTTCTATATCTTTCAGTCTCCATTTCTCCCTCTTCCTCTCTTTTTCTCCCTTTTCTCCTATTCCCCTTCTCTCCCTCTCCTTTCTCTTTCTGTCCATTTCTCCTTCTCTCTCTATCTTTGTCTATATCTTTCAGTCTCCATTTCTCCCTCTTCCTCTCTTTTTTCTCCCTTTCTCTCTCTATTCCCCTTCTCCCCCTCTCCTTCCTCTTTCTGTCCATTTCTCCTTCTCTCTCTATCTTTGTCTATATCTTTCAGTCTCCATCTTTCAGTCTCCACCTTTCAGTCTCCACTTCTCCTCTTCCCTCTTTTTCTCCCTTTCTCTCTCTATTCCCCTTCTCTCCCTCTCCTTTCTCTTTCTGTCCATTTCTCCTTCTCTCTCTATCTTTTCTATATCTTTCAGTCTCCATTTCTCCCTCTTCCTCTCTTTTTTCTCCCTTTCTCTCTCTATTCCCCTTCTCTCCCTCTCCTTTCTCTTTCTGTCCATTTCTCCTTCTCTCTCTATCTTTGTCTATATCTTTCAGTCTCCATTTCTCCCTCTTCCTCTCTTTTTTCTCCCTTTCTCTCTCTATTCCCCTTCTCTCCCTCTCCTTTCTCTTTCTGTCCATT
This sequence comes from Eucriotettix oculatus, assembly GCA_034510155.1. Lineage (NCBI taxonomy): Eukaryota > Metazoa > Arthropoda > Insecta > Orthoptera > Tetrigidae > Eucriotettix > Eucriotettix oculatus. Next base: position 1,135,963 of record JAEMUL010000009.1, read on the forward strand.
TCTCCTTCTCTCTCTATCTTTGTCTATATCTTTCAGTCTCCACCTTTCAGTCTCCACCTTTCAGTCTCCACCTTTCAGTCTCCACCTTTCAGTCTCCATCTTTCAGTCTCTATCTTTCTCTCTCCTTTTCTTTTCCCTTTCTCCTTTTTCTGTCTCTCTTTCTCTAGTCATCAGAAAATATTTTCCCGTCTGAACCAACCTCTTTGCTCCAACTACATTACCTAACAAAAACCTCTCCTTATCTCCACACTAATGTGAACAACCAACCACCAGGACGACTCGGATGATGATGTTCGCCCGCCGCCCGATTTTGAACTCTCGGTAACACTCAAGATGATTTATTATTCAGCCCATTTGTCATCGGGGCGAGGAAAATAAGGATTCGGCAAATACAATATTACAAGAAATGAATAATAAAATTTTTACGATTGGAAAGGTGAGTGGGAAAAAAAATTTTCAGTTTACAAAAAAAAAATTATTACAATAAATATTACGCACTTGAAGCTTGAAGGGAAAAAAAATAATTGCTGTAACGAAACGAATACAAGTTGATCACAGCTCCACATAAAATTAATTAATTTATCACAAGCTGTATACACAGCTGAAATAAAGACAACTCATAACAAATAAAACAGTGTGGCCAACGTACCGCGACCTTTGTGAGTCGATACATTCTGCAATCATGTAAGAATATTTTAAATATTTTCCAATATATTAACAATAGGATTAAGGGTTTTAAGAAACAATTTATAATTATAGCCGCCTTCTGAATGTATAAATAAATAAATTTAACGACGTCTTGTCGAATTAAATGGTGTAGCAGGAGTTGCAGGGGGGGGGGGGCGAGGAGGCTATAATTAGGGTTGCCTGGCAACGTCTTTACGGCTCCCATAGTTAACGTGAGTGTGAGTGGGTTTCACAATGCACCACTTTAGAGGTGTGCTATATTACGGCCGCGGAACTGCACAGCACATAAATTCATCCGACAAAATGTCGAAAGGTTAACCTTGAAAGCAGCTTTTCCCATTCCATTATTATTCCTTGTTCCGGCTATTATCACGAATTCTCCGTCTGAAACGCACGCGGATTTCAGCAGCTGGCGAATGTCGCCTTCATTGTTCTGCGGCGTAGGAATTTATTCTACCTTTTCTCGACGGACAATAAACACTTTTTCTCCCCCTCTTCACCTCTCCTCACCTCACCAACTCCTTTGCGAGAGATAAATGGGTTTTCTGCTTGTAAGTTCCATTTCCGCATTGCAAATCTGTTGGAAATAAGGCGATTTTCGTTAAAAGACGTCACACTGCAGCAGTCCTGCCAACTCTCTGACAATTACGTTAATACCTCCCTCCCTCCTTCCCTTCTTCCCCACCCCTCGCTCCCTTCTGCACCTTTAAGAACACTTCTTCATCTTCTTACTTCCTCCACCTCAGTCCCTTTTCAAGGCTACCAGTGGAGTTCAATTTTAATAAGGATCGTGAGCGATTTATTGTGTTATTTCCTCCCCTTATGCCTTTAGTGAATACGGATTCTTAGAGGAGGGGAAATAATTTTTTTTTAATGAAATTGTCCTTTCACGATGGAAAAGGCGATATCTCTTCCCTCACTTTCTCCATCTAGCGTTCTTTGAAAAGGATTTTGCTCACATACATGCAGAGAGAAACACAAAGGAAGAGAGATGGAGAAATACAAAGAGAGAGAGACGGAGAAAGACAAAAAGAGAGAGACAGAGGGAGGTCGAGAGAGAAAAATAGAAAGGCAGACCCCCATACACAGAGGATGACAGAGAAACAAGGAATAAGAGAGAAAAAGAGTGAGACAGAGGCAGCGAGACAGAACAAGAGAGTAAGAGAATGTCAGAGAGACACAGGGAAAGAGAAAGTCAGAGAGACAGAGAGAAATACAGAAAGAAACAACTGTACAGAGACAAGGAGAAAGTCAGAGAGATAGACGAAGACAGAGAGATACTAAGAGTGTGACAGAGAGACAGGGAGAAAAATGAAGAGAGAAACATAAAGATACACAGGGAGATAGACATTTTTAAAACCACCAATTTTTAATTGCTAAGTACCGGTTGCCCACTCGCTGGTGAACTGCACGATTGCTTAAGATATCATGTAGCCTGTTAACCAAAAAAAGGCTACCTTGCTCTACCTTCCGCAACCCTCCTTTTCAATTCCCTTCCTATGCTATTAAAGGGGAGTTGCCTGTTTAAGGCTAACCATCATGTAACCTGTTAACCAAAAAATAATAGTAGAGGGGAAAAAAGGGCAGATTAATATTTTTTCCACAAGCCGTAAATATTCCCTGCTGCCAAGCGCCGTGGACGGTACGCTGAGGACATCCCAATACGATACAGTTATAAAAAAAAATTAAAAATTTGGACGCTAGCCCTTTTCAAATATTTTTTCGAGAAAATTATTTCCATGTTTGCAATTTTGTCTCTTATTATTATTTTTTTAAATAAAATAATTTCTTTTAACTTGACAGCCCTCATTTATAACAGTTCTTCAATTTTTAAAGTAAAACGTTAGCTGCCGTGCCTTTTGTTTCACTTAAATCCCTTTGAAGAAAATATTCAATCAATCAGTTGTGATTAAAATTTTCATTATTTATAGAATATAAAAAAGACCGTTCTTAAAATTAATTAAACAATTGATGACCCTTTACAGACCTTTATTATAAAATTTACTTGTAACAACGTTTCCGCTTGTTTTTATGCCTTCTTCAGGGTTTCTTTTTTCTACCTCCCTGTAGAGGAAAATGTACAGACAATTAACCCTAAAAACCACTCTGAAAATGTTGGAATTAAAGGTTATCCTCATTTAAAGTATATTTACCTGCGTGGGAAGAGTGGGTGATGAATTTACTAATTTATTTTTATTGATTAATTCTAAAATGGATTGGAATATTCTAGACGGTTGTTTTAGTTTCAGTTTGTGTGAGTAGTAATACCTTGTCGAGTGAAGCTGTAATGATTAGAGGTGAAGGGAGGGAAAGGAAGGGGGATGATAGGTGTTTCAGGCAGGACTCGGGCTAATCGGATCGATGATTTGCTCGATAGAGCAGTCGCTGGCGGGCGAGAATTTATACCCGACGCGAAGGGAGATTAGCATAGTCATGCATCAGTGCGCATAACCTAAGCCAGACACTAATAACTGCCTTGTTAAACAGTGCGGCCAACGTCACAAAAAACAACGTGTGAAAATATCTTGTAACGCTCATCCGAACCTCGTAAAAGCGAGCCGATACAAGGACGAGGAGGAAGAGCAGAAGGCCTTGGAAAAGAGACAAAAATGTTGGAAAATAAAAAAAATTTAAATATGACCGTAGTTAAACCGAGTAACTAAGCTATGGTTATGCGGAAAATATTTATATATTTATACTCGAAGTTGGTTTCTTTAAAATAGAAAATTTTAATTTACTCAGAAATGATGAAATGTAATTAATAAATTATAATTTATATGGAATCAACGGAATGAAATTTAAATTCACATGGAAATAGTGGATGCAATTAATAAATGTTTATTTCATTGGAATGAAATAATAAAATATATTAAAATTTACTTCTAAATGGTGGAATTTAATTAAATAAATATATTTAAATTTACCTGTAAATTGTGTAATGTAATATATTTAAATTTACTAACACTAGAATGCAATTAAAATTTACTTGGAAAATAGTGGATTCAATTAATAAATTAGTATTCTATTGGAAATCAAGGAATGTTATAAAACATATTCGATTTTACCCGGAAATGTCGTAATGTAAGAAAATTTATTGAAATTTACTTGTAAGTAATGGAATGTAATATATTAATTTAAATTTACATGTAAATTATTAATTTATTACATTACTTGGAAATAGTGAAATATTTTTAAATTATGGAATATAGTTAATAAATTTAAATTTTACTTGGAAATGGTGGAATGTAATTAATAAATTTAAATTTACTTGGAAATAGTGGAATTTATTTAATAAATTTAAATCTACTTGGAAATAGTGGAATTTGATTAATTTAAATATACTTATAAATAGTGGAATTATTTAATAAATTTAAATCTACTTGGAAATAGTGGAATTTAATTAATGAATTTAAATTTACTTGGAAATAGTGGAATTTAATTAATAAATTTAAATCTACTGGGAAATAGTGGAATTCAATTAATAAATTTAAATTTACTTGGAAATAGTGGAATTTGATTAATAAATTTAAATCTACTTGGAAATAGTGGAATTTGATTAATTTAAATATCCTTATAAATAGTGGAATTAATTAATAAATTTAAATCTACTTGGAAATAGTGGAATTTAATTAATTTAAATATACTTATAAATAGTGGAATTATTTAATAAATTTAAATCTACTTGGAAATAGTGGAATTTAATTAATAAATTTAAATTTACTTGGAAATAGTGGAATTTAATTAATGAATTATAATTTACTTGGCAATAGTGTAATTTAGTTAGTTAATTTAAATTTACTTGGAAATAGTGGAGTTTAATTATTAAACTTAAATTTATTTGTAATGTAATTAATAGAGTGAATTACTATTCTCGCTCGTATCACTTCTTATAAAATTAAGGATTTTCTCCCCGTGCCATACCGATAATTTATTCTAACTTGCCCCGGTCTATGTTTCCATCCAGTTATTCTGCGTAAGGAGGAGAAAAGGAGGACGATGTATCCAGGGTAACACGTTGCAGCCTTCACATTCACACGATCGTGGGATAGCAAGTGTTCTCTCACTCGCCGCACTCAATTGCTTCGAGGTAATTATTATTGGGCGGCGTGCGCGGGTAATTTTCGATCCGATTGCCAAGTATCCTCTCTCTCTCTCTCTCTCTCCCTCTCTCTCCCTCTCCCTCTCCTTCTCTCCCCGTATTCTGGCCGTAATCTTTCTACTTTGCAGAAGGACGGAGGCCGGACATTTGCATGTGAGAGCGAGCACAGGGTAATTACCACTCGTCTCTTTGCATAATGTGACAAGAGAGTCGTGCCGGGAATATGACCTCCTGTTTTTTTTCCGTCCCTCACTCTCTCCCTCCCTTCCTCCCGTGTTTCACCAAGAAGACTCCGAAACGACATGCCCGGCGCTGTTCCCCCTAATTTTAAGTTATAATTCTTTAAAAACCAAAACACTAACTTATACAGCTATCGTTTAAAAAATATTTTCAATATCATTTATTTTAAAGTTATTACGGGTGGTAATTTTACGTCATCAGAAAAGAATAAACCAGCCAATTATTTCACAGCTTGGGTACATGAGGGAATTTTACAACGTTTCGTACAGCTCAAATTGCTAAAATAAAAAAATATTCACAGGGTATAAAGGAAAATAACATTGAAAATTGGTCACCTCAGAAAATGAACACACTCAACTCCTTCACCTAAAGGAGGAAAAAAAGAAAATATCCCGGAGAGATAATTAGCCTGGAAGTGAAAACCAATGCAACTTTCATAGATAAATGATCTTAACCTCGTCGGTCAGTGCACAAGTAAAAATTTTTTTTTTCTCCTCCCATTCGCTAAGAGGTTTTGCTTTCACCTGCTGCTGCCATTCGTAGGTCAGGACCATTAGCCTCTTTCAAAGTCCCCCGATTAAACTAATTGAGCCGCGGTCGTGATGTCGGTCGACCCTTTCATTCGATAAAAACTTAACCTCGTTGATGAAAGTGGTGTTTTGTTTTTTGCCCCCGTTGTTACGGAGAGTGCCAAAAGCAACAACCGACAAGTGCGGAAAAACATCTCACATGCGCTAATTTGCATGTGATGGAGAATGTGAAGAGAAAAAAGAGAAATAGAAAAAATATAAAGAGAAAAAGAGAGAAATAGAAAGAGAAAAGGAGAAACAGAGAAAGAGCAAATTAGAGTAAAAGAGAGAGAGAGACAAATAGAAAAAAAATTGAGACAGCGAGAAACATAAAAATAGAGAAAGAGAAAAATAGCAAGAAGGAGAGAGAAAAAGAAAGATAGAAAGAGAAGAAGAGAGAAGAAGAGAAAAAGCATCAACCTACATGTGCGGAAAAACATACATCTCACATGCGCTACTTTGCGTGTGATGGAGAATGTAAAGAGAAAAAAGAGAAATAGAAAAAATATAAAGAGAAAAAGAGAGAAAGAGAAAAGGAGAAACAGAGAAAGAGCAAATTAGAGTAAAAGAGAGAGAGACAAATAGAAAAAAAATTGAGATAGAGAGAAACATAAAAATTGAGATAGAGAGAAAGAGAAAAATAGCGAAAAGGAGAGAGAAAAAGAAAGATAGAAAGAGAAGAAGAGAGAAATCAAAAAGAAAAAAGTAGATAAAGCGAAAACAAGATAATAAGAGAAACAGGTAAAGTTAAAAAAATGGAGAGAGAAAGAGAAACAGGAAGAGAAAGGAGAAAGAGAAAAAGTGAGAAGAGAAAGAGAGAGAAACAGATAAAGAGAAAAATAGAGGAAGAAAGAAAGAGAGATAGAGAGAAGAAATGAATAAAAAATGGAGAAGGGCGAACGGATAACACGCAAAAGCGGACGTCGCCGCCACGGCAAGGTCGCCGCTCGATTCCAGGAACGACCCGGACCTGAGCCAACCTTTCCCTTGGCATTTGTTCAGTATTTACGTCGTTCGACTTTCAGTCTAGTTAAACGTCTGGCAACAACGCCATAAGATTGCTACAATTCACAACGACAACTACGATAAAAAAGTGTTTTATTATTACGTAGTAATGAAATAAAATTTTCACTCGTTTCAGATCCAAGTTTTCTAACTTTGTTTACTGCTTCAGTAAAAATTTTAAATGGATGATTATCTGTATTCATACTGATTAAATAATAATTTAATTTAATATTCAGACTTATTTGGCCGTATTTCATTAATTTATTTTAATTAGTTTCTATAGATTTGGTAATTGAGCTCGCGGAGATGAGAGTTGATTGAACGTGAATATTGAACTGCGGATGGATGGCCACGAGGAGCGCTGCTGTCTGATTAATTGAGCGTCTCTCGCACTGTACCACGTGTCGCAAACCTGCAAAGGCCCTTCGAGTGGTGATAAGGACTTCATTCAGGTGACGTCTAATTTACTGGCAACGTAACAAGGACACGATGGTAAGGGGATGGAACACTTTAAGAGCTATTTTTTACGACTTTCGTGACTGGCGTCACTGAAGTTGCGAGAGGAGGAGGAGAATAGTTTCTCTCCAAAGAGATGATTGCTGAAATCAAGGAAACAGTGGAATAGGCAGAAATACGTGCTGGAGGAAAGTGAGAGTCAAGCCTTGGCATCTGAGACCTCAACTTAAGGAGGTTTGCCCGGTGGAGATTTAGCATTGACCTTTCTCCTTCTCTATCTACCTGTTCCTCTGCGTGTTTCTCCCTGGCTCTACCTTTCGCTCTTTCTTTCTTCTTCTTTTCTCTCTCTCTTGTTTTCTTTGACTGTCTCCTACTCTATGTCTGTTTCTCTCATCCTCGTTTTTTTTCTTTTTCTGTATCTCTCTCCCCGTCTTCCTTTCTGTCTGGCTGTCTCTCATTATCTCGTTCTGTCTTACTCTCTATGCCTCTTTCGTTATGTCTGTCTCCATCTGGACTTCTATCTCTGTCTATGTATTTCTCTGTTAGTCTCACTCTGTCTTTTTCTCGTTCTCTCTCTCTCTCTCTCTCTGTCTCTCTCTCTCTATATATATATATATTACTATATAATACTCTCCTCTCTATCTGTATCCGTAATTTCTCTCTGCTCTGTCTCTCCATTAGTCTGTCCATCTTTCTCTCTCTGTTTGGCCATCTCTCTCTCTGCCTCGTTCCGTTTCCTAGGGTTATCCCTGCATCAATTTTAGTTGAAACCCCGGGTAGGATTCTTACACTACAGCCCCTAGCCAACCCTCGGTTTCCTTGCTTTACTTACCTTCCGCATCTCCCCCCCCCCTTTCTCTTCAATTCCCTGCTTAAAGATCAACCTCATGTGGCCTGTTAACCCCCCAGTTAACTTTTACTCAGGATTGTGTTACCGAAAAAGAAAATTCCCGTTGAATAATTTATTCTAATTTGGTCCACAGTTGAGTAATTAATTTATTTATCTATCACAATCTCTTTACCTTTTAATGTTTTATTTAATTAAAATGAAATTCATTTTTTTTAAAAAAAGCTTCGAGCTGAAAAACAAAAAATAGATGTGAAGAAAATACAACACCTGTCATATTTGTCTTGTCTGGTCCTTTAATAAAAATTTGGTCGCACAATTTAATCGAATTCGATTAGATCAGTTGCGTAATTAAGTAATTTCTCCCCACACAAAACGATCGTTTTCAATCCTATTCCGCTTTATAAAGTGTTTTTGAGCCGCCGACGCCGCACAGCTGTTCCGCGTCCTCATTATCCTGCCTGTCATTCATTTTCAAAGGGAACGCCTTTCGCTTTCGCTAAATTCCACATCTGTAAGCGTATTTCCTCACTCACAGGTTCGAGGCGAGGCGAGGCGAAGATAAATCTAAAGTGGGACGGCGGCCTTCTTCTGGTCTGCTAAAAGGGCAACTACCTTCCAGGCGCTGGGCGCTGCAACCCGGACGGCAAGGACGTCTGCAAGGTCGGACGTTCCTTCCTTTATTCCTTCCTTCCTTCATTCCTCTCATCCGTCAGCTCTAGCTCTTGTCTCATACTGCTTGGCCTCCATCTCCTCCCTAATCCTCACGCCTCAAAAACATGGCCTATTATTTATTCTACTATCCCTCCTCTTGTTCAACCACAATAAATACCATAAACGTGGTCCTGAAGGAAGTGTTAAAAAAAAGGGGATTATTGGGAGGGGAAAGCAAAGTGACGGTGGAGTGTAGTATGGGAAGGGATGATTTAAGTACGAGGGTCTTTCCCAGGTGAATGGCATTTAATAAATTCCTCTCGAGTTTCCAACCGGGTCAAAGATTTTAACAGTGACGTTTCGATCGCTTGCTCTGCCATCATCTGCAGTCTTCAGAGCAAACGTCACTGTTAAAATCTTTTTTTATAAATTCCTCTCGAGTTTCCAACCGGGTCAAAGATTTTAACAGTGACGTTTCGATCGCTTGCTCTGCCATCATCTGCAGTCTTCAGAGCAAACGTCACTGTTAAAATCTTTGACCCGGTTGGAAGAAACTCGAGAGGAATTTATAAAAAAAAAGGAAGGGATATTTTGACAGAAGTTAAGGACAACAACATAATAATAATAACTAGAGTAGGACAGCCACGGGGGGCAAAGGAAGAGGAATTTACTTACAGGTAATATAAAGTGAAACAAGGGAAGCCATTGCTAGCTAGAAATGTAGGTTATATTGGGGGGGGGGGGAGGGGGCGAGACGTGGACGTTGGCGTGTTGCGAGAACGTAGGAGAATGGCATGGGTGGATAGAGATTTAGATTTAATGTTGTTTCCATTAATCCTCGATTCGGGAAATAGGATACGTCATACATTAAAAATGAACAAAATAAAGTACATAATTAAAAGACAAATAAATTAGTAAAAGAAATAGTGTATATATAGACAAAAATCAATGTAAACAACAACAAAGGGACACACACACACACTGGGAAACACACAGACAAGCACACACACACACCGAGGAACACGTAATGGAGTTTCGAACTACTTGGACCAGGAGGAAACTGTCCTTGCTCCAGCAGCAGCAGCTATATACATGAAACAAACAAACAAACAAAAGAGCAGAAAATTTTGAAGTTATGTGGTGTGTTATTTTACAAGGTTGGCAGCAGCTCATTCAACACTTTTGTGCAGCAGCAGGAACCTTGATTTTAAATACTAGAAGAGGGACGATTAAGAAAATCCTGTAGCACAGAGTAAAACAGAGCAAGCAGCAGCGCCCGCCAATTAAAAGAATAGTTTTTGTTAGTAGACAACCCTAACTCTAAAATAAACGCTCTCTGCTTCAACCACGGAAAACGAAAAGCATAGAAAGGAAAGAAATCGAATAACCCGCGTACCACCCCCTCAGAAAGGCCAGCATCCAGCGCGGACCGCCCACCCACGGCCTCCGGCGCCGGCCCGCCCCCTTGGGGCGCCACCTTCCGGTCCCCGCCGGCGTGGCCCGGCCGGCGGAGAGCCCCACGCCGCCCCGCCTCCCGCCCCTCCTCGTGGCCGCCCGGGCCCCTTACCTCGTTTGCCCGTCAACTAGGGTAGCCTCTCTGGGCTGCCCCGGCGTCTCCCCGCCCGCCGAGTCGTCGACGCCGTCCGCCCCCCTCCGCGTTTACCCGACCTCCCCGCCTCCACGCGCCCCCCCCCCCCGTCAGGCCCCCACCACGACCCCGCCCCACCCGTTCTTAGCCGCTCGTCCCGGCCTGTCCCGGCTCGCGCGGCCCCCTGCTCCCCCTTCGCCGCCCGCCGGTCCCGACGCCTGCTCCTGCGGTCACCGCGCGGAGCCGGCCGATGCCGCCCCCCCGGCCCCCCCCCCCCGGCCGCCCCCCCCCCGCCCGCCGCCCTCCCCGCCCCCCCCCCCCGCCGCCCTCCCCCTCCGCCGCCCTCCCCCCCCTCCGGGCCCCCGCGGGTCCCCCCCTCGCCCGCCCCCCACCCCCCGGCCCATAGCCCCCCCCCCCCCCCTCACCCCGTCCGCCTCCCGCGCGGGCCCGGCCCGCCCGCCTCGCCCCTCCCCCCCCGCGCCCCCCGCCGCCCCCCCCCGCCCCCGCGCCCCCCCCCGCTCCCCCCCCCTCCCCGCCCCCGTCCCCCCCCCCCCGCCGCCGCCGCCCCCCCCCCCGCCCTCACCCGCCCCCCCCCCCCCCGCCGGCCCCCCGCCCCGCGCCCCCGCCCCCATCCCGCGCGCGCCCGCGCCCCCCCGCCCCGCGCCCTCCCCCCCCCCCCCCCCCCCCCCGCGCCCCCCCCCCCCCCCGCCCCCACCCCCCCCCCCCCCGCCCCGCCCCCGCTCCCCCCCCCCCGCCCCGCGCCGCCCCCCCCCCCCCCCCCCCCCCCCACCGCCGCCCCCCCCCCCGCGTCCCCCGCCCCCCCTTGCCCTCCGCGTCCCCCCGCCCCCCACCCCCCCCCGTCCCCCCCCTCCCCCCACCCCCGCCTCCTCCCGCCCACCGCCCCCCCCACCGCCCCCCGTCCCCCCCCGCCCCCTCCGACCCCCGCCCGCTGTCCGCCCCCCCCCCCCCCCCTACCCCCCCCCCGCACCCCCCACCCGCCTCGGCCGCCGCCCCCCCGCCCCCGCCCCCGCCGCCTTCGCCCGCCCCGCCCCCCCCCCCCCCTCGCCCCCGCCTCCCCCCCGCCCCCGCCCCCCCCCGCCGCCGTCGCCCCCCCCGCCCCGCGCCCGCGCCCTCCGCCCCGCCCCCCCCCGCCCCCCCCCCCCGCTCCGCGCCCCCCCTCCCCCCCCGCGCCGTCCCCCCCGCGCCCACCCCCCACCCCCGCCCCCCCCCGCCCCTCATCAGCCGCCCCCCCCCCCCGCCCTCCCCGCCCCCCTCCTCGCCCCCCCCCCCCCCTCCCCCCCCCACCAACCCCGCCCCCCCCGCCGCGCCCCCCCCGCCCCCCCCCCTCCCCCCCCTCCCCCCCCCCCCCGCCCTGCCCCCGCCCCCCCCCCCCCCCCCGCCCCGCCCCGCCGCCCCCGCCGCCCCCCCCCCCCCGCCCCCCCCGCCCCGCCTTCCCCCGCCCCCCGCCCCCCCCGCCCCCCCCGACCCCGCCCGGCCTGGTCCCCCGCCCCCCCGCCCCGCCTACCCTCCCCGCCGTCCGCCCGCCGCCCCCGCCCCTCCCCGCCGCCCGCCCCCCCCCCCCCCCCGCTGGCCCCCCTCCCTGCCCCCCCCCCCCCTGGCCCCCCGCCCCGCCCCCCCCCCCGCCTCCCGCCGCCCCGACCTCCCCCCCCGCCTCCCTCCCCACCGCCCCCCCCCCCCCCGCCCCCCCACGCCCCCCTCCCCCCCCCACCCCCCCCCCCCGCCCGCCCGCCTGCCCCCCTCCGCCCCCCCCCACACCCGCCGGCCGCCCCGCCCCCCCCCCCCCCCCCCCCCCCCCCGCCCCCCCGCCCGCCGCCCCCCAGCCCCCCCCGCCACCCCCCCAGCCCCCCGCCCCCCCCACCCCTTCCCCGCCCCGCCCGCCCCCCCCCCGCCGCTCCGCCTCCGCCCCCCGCCCGCGCCTCCGGCCGCGCCGGCCGCGCTGCCGCCTCCCCCCGCACGCCGCCACGCCGCCCGCCCCCGCCCCCCCCCCCCCCCCCCCCCCCCCCCCCCCCCCCCCCCCCCCCGCCCCCCCCCCCCCCCCGCCCCCCCCCCCCCCCCCCCCCCCCCCCCCCCCCCCCCCCCCCCCCCCCCCCCCCCCCCCGCCCCCCCCCCCCCCCCCCCCCCCCCCCCCCCCCCCCCCCCCCGCCCCCCCCCCCCCCCCCCCCCCCCCCCCCCCCCCCCCCCCCCCCCCCCCCCCCCCCCCCCCCCCCCCCCCCCCCCCCCCCCCCCCCCCCCCCCCCCCCCCCCCCCTCCCCCCCCCCCCCCCCCCGCCCCCCCCCCCCCCCCCCCGCCCCCCCCCCCCCCCCCCCCCCCCCCCCCGCCCCCCCCCCCCCCCCCCCCCCCCCCGCCCCCCCCCCCCCCCCCCCCCCCCCCCCCCGCCCCCCCGCCCCCCCCCCCCCCCCCCCCCCCCCCGCCCCCCCCCCCCCCCCCCCCCCCCCGCCCCCCCCCCCCCCCCCCCCCCCCCCCCCCCCGCCCCCCCCCCCCCCCCCCGCCCCCCCCCCCCCCCCCCCCCCCCCCCCCCCCCCCCCCCCCCCCCCCCCCCCCCCCCCCCCCCCCGCCCCCCCCCCCCCCGCCCCGCCCCCCCCCCCCCCCCCCCCCCCCCCCCCCCCCCCCCCCCCCCCCCCCCCCCCCCCCCCCCCCCCCCCCGCCCCCCCCCCCCCCCCCCCCCCCCCCCCCCCCCCGCCCCCCCCCCCCCCGCCCCCCCCCCCCGCCCCCCCCCCCGCCCCCCCCCCCCCCCCCCCCCCCCCCCGCCCCCCCCCCCCCCCCCCCCCCCCCCCCCCCCCCCCCCCCCCCCCCCCCCCCCCCCCCCCCCCGCCCCCCCCCGCCCCCCCCCCCCCCGCCCCCCCCCCCCCCCCCCGCCCCCCCCCCCCCCCCCCCCCCCGCCCCCCCCCCCCCGCCCCCCCCCCCCCCCCCCCCCCCCCCCCCCCCCCGCCCCCCCCCCCCCCCCCCCCCCCCCCCCCCCCCCCCCCCCCCCCCCCGCCCCCCCCCCCCCCCCCCCCCCCCCCCCCCCCCGCCCCCCCCCCCCCCCCCCCCCGCCCCCCCCCCCCCCCCCCCCCCCCGCCCCCCCCGCCCCCCCCCCCCGCCCCCCCCCCCGCCCCCCCCCCCCCCCCCCCCCCCCCCCCCCCCGCCCCCCCCCCCCCCCCGCCCCCCCCCCCCCCCCCCCGCCCCCCCCCCCCCCCCCCCCCCCCCCCCCCCCCCCCCCCCCCCCGCCCCCCCCCCCCCCCCCCCCGCCCCCCCCCGCCCCCCCCGCCCCCCCCCCCCCCCCCCCCCCCCCCCCCCGCCCCCCCCCCCCCCCCCCCCCCCGCCCCCCGCGCCCCGCGCCCCGCCGCCCCGCCCCGCCCGCCCCCCCCCACCCCCCCGCGCCGCGCCCGCCCCCCCCCCGCCGCCTGCCCCCCCCGCCCCCCCCCCGCCCCCCCCGCGCTCCCGCCGCTCGCCCCTCCCCCCCCCGCCCCCCCCGCCCCCCCCCCCCCCGCCCCCCCCCCCCCCCCCGCCCCCCCGTCCCCGCCCGCCCGCCGGCCCCCCCCCCCCGCCCCCCCCGATCCCACCCCCCCCCGCCGCGCCCGCCCGCGCTACCGCCGCTCACCCCGGCGCCCCGGCGCCCGGGGGCCTTACGCCGCCCTCCCGCGGCCGCGCCCTCCGCCCCTCCCCGCCCAGCGCCCCTCGGCCGCCCCCTCGGCACCACGCCGTGGGTCTCCCGAGTCCGTGCTCCTCTCGCCGTGGGCTCTCCGCCCCGGCCCGCCTCCGCGCGGACCGGCGCAGCCGCCCTCCCCTGCCGGCACCGAACCGCCCCCCGTCTCCCCCCGATTGTGGTTCCCTGGGCCGTCTCGCGCC
>JAEMUL010000010.1:0-132352 GCA_034510155.1 Eucriotettix oculatus
AAGTGGTGGGAATTGTGTAAACAGATTAAAAGTGACAATGCATTTTAATTCAACAACGGAAGGAATGTTTCCAATTGAAGTTCAGTCATGAGGGTATGAAGATGGGAAAATGTCGGTCGGGCCGTAGTTACCAACACCCAACAGCACCACACACACACACAAAAGTTTGGACAGTAAGAATTTAATCGGGCAGGACTCGAACCGCTAGCCCCGGGAACTGAATTTCTAGCAAATTGCCATTATTTCTATTCTGTCTACGCAAAGTTCCATGACATTTCTGAGTTAATACTGGATTTTGATGTTATAATCACTGCCGGACAGTTTCATTGCGATTTTCGACAGCCGGTTAAATTTAGTGTCAAACTTTGTATTTTAGTCGCAATTTTATTCAATTTAATTTTGATAAGTACATATTTGAAATTTAATGCACGAGACTAGCTTTTCCAAGTATGGAAGGTATATTTTCTTTAGCCATGTAGTGAAGCATTTCATCGATCTCGTACGTGCTGAGTTGTTGAACACTGTTGGCTAACTTGTTCCTTGCAGTCTGTTCTCTCTCATTTACGCTTCAATGCTGCTTGCATCTCAGAGGTCCTCTCATCTCATGTCAGTTCTTGGCTCGCGACAAATATAAACAATCTTGTCTATCCTAAAGGTATTTTCAACACTTGTTCTATATGCACGTTAAATAATTAACACTAGTGGAAATCATTTTCATGTTCACAATGAAGGTATTATACTTTCCCGGTGCCTTTTAAACCGAATATGTAATTTTATATCGATTCATTTTTATATGAAGTGAGACGAACTGATGTAAATTAAAAATCAAAATGTGCTTTAAAGTACGTTTGTTTGGTAGTTTTCGGGCTAAGTTCGCCATAATCTCATTATTGTATGAAGGCCACACGTGTCAGTGATGACAATTAACATGAGCCTTGTGCTGGCGCATTCAGTGACGATTTTCATACAATTACTGTACACTCAGTTAAATTTTCATCAAAAAATTTGGTGGCTATTTTAATTAACATATCATTAATGAGCTTGGACTGTAAACATTTTCCAAAAACCCTTTTGTGAATATTTTCAGTGTCTGTAAATTCCGTTCACGTTGTATTTATAATTAAATGATATAAATTCCGTAAACTCGTCAGACATCGCCCTGTATTATTCTGTAGCTTGATACAAAGTTCTTACCTGTACGTTGTTGCAAATTAAGAAATAATGAGTCAGTTTATTTCAGTGTGCGTAAAGTTAGATTTGCATAGCTTGCATGTATTTGGAGCCAGAGAGGAGGCAATTTATATAGCAAATATAGCATGGCGTGAATTCTGGATGTAAATTGTCCTTTCCTCTTTTGTGCGTGTACTTTGTTTCATAGATCATATTAATGACTCCTAATCTGTAATCAAGTACTAAATGTGGATCTTAAGAATTGTTAATGCGAACCTTTCCGGGACAGTCAATTTTTTTTCCCGCATTACCAAATACTACGAGATAATTCAATCCACACCTAATTTATTTTTAACTAATCGTTAAAACTTTTTCCCCCAGTTTATTATCAAGTTTTAATTACATATATTAAAACCAATTTATACAACAGAAGATCAATATAGTATTAGTTTCTCTCTCTTCTCAGAGGTTCGAATACTGTGTATTCTCCTGTATTTAGTCATCACTTACGTTGTCTTTTAAAACCACAGCCTCGCCTTCCGTTAAATTTGTAAATAAGTTTTTGTTATGCGAATTGCTAGGTTAGCTTGATTTCTTCTGTTCGCTTTTCTCAAGAAACACTCCTATCAGTTTCTATAGGGTTTTTCAATATGGGCCATTGTTTAAGTAGAATAAAACAAGCTGTTTGAGGTGTATTGATTAAATTCCTTTTTTATTTTAAAGACCCGTGAATGCCCTTTCAAATAAAAAAGAATTCGTAATACCTCACACACAGCTTACTTTATTCCATTTCAACGTGACCCCGCTCTTATTGAAAAACCCTATATAAAATTCTTGCAATGTTCTATAGAGCCATAGGATGGCTTTTAACAACATAAAACTGTCGCCGCCATCTTGAGACTAAACGGTATGCGTTCATAACATGATCGTATGTCTTGTGCAGAAAAACTGCGATATGGCGGTTCGTCCTAGCCGACCACTCAATCTGCATGTACACCATTAATTTGAAAATTACATTTTCATCCTACAGCTTTCCCATTTTTACGGCATATGGATACACCCAATGGTAAATTCATCTAACACAATTAGGGACGAAATAAAAAGACGCATAGCGATAGCAAGGAGAACTCTACGGCCTCCAGAAACATTGAGAAATAAGAACATAAAGCGTAGAGTAAAGCTCAATATTTACAAGACTTTAATAAGACCAGTAGTTTGATATGGAGCTGAGACATTGACACTGTTTCAAAATGATGAGAGACTACTTGGTATCTTTGAGAGAAAAATCTTCAAAAAGATTTTTGAAGCAGTTAATGAACCGGGTTTCCCAAACTGTGTTCCGCGAGGCCTTAATAGGTGATCCGCAAAAAGTTGGAGTTATTCTATCTATACTATGGGTTATAATATCATGTTCTAATTCTGTTTAATCAGTTCGTAAGACGAAAACTCAGTTTGCATCGAACGGGAGACTGATTTCTCACATCTTTTTTTCATACCGTGTGCATAAAAAGTTATCTTATTTGCCGACATACTCGAATCCCAATTCTCCCCTAACCCAATCACGAACTTTCATCTCAACGACAAAATAACGACAACTTCTTGAGCCACTACAACTCTCCCCATTGCCTAAACTATTCACCCCATCCCAAATACGCACCACCATCAACAAACTCAAAAGTAAATCATCTCCAGGACACGACCTGATATCGACACCTCACTTAAAACACCTACCAAAGAAAACCACTGTTCATATCAAAATAATTTTTAATGCCATCCTCAGTACGTCCTACTACCCTACCATTGCCTGGAAGCATGCCAATATTATTATGATAAATCAACCTAACAAACTAAAATCGCTCCCCGAAAGTTACAGACCCTTCAGCCTCCTACCAACCATTTCGAAACTATTCGAAAAACTATTCCTTCCCCTCCTCTCTAATCAATTATTATCACTTATCCCATCCGCTCAGACCTAAACATTACTGCAATCACCAACTATATTCTGCCACCACCTTCATCAATAATGCTTTCGATAATCGAAATTCCTGCATTGGTGTATTTATTGACGGAGAGAAAGCCTTTGACAAAGTCCATCATCCATCATCATAAAAAATGAACTTAAGACCCACTCTTCAGAATCCTTTCAAATTACCTTACTAACCGCTCGTACTCCGTCAAAATAAACAATCATTTCTGTAAAAACTTTCCCATCTCCTCTGGCGTCCCGCAAGATAGCGTATTAGCCCCTTTCCTGTTTAACATTTACTCTCACGACATTCCCCGTCATCCATCCACTAAAACAATATTTTCTGCCATAGCTATCCTTCACCTCGGGTGTTCGCACCGTCCAAATAGCTCTAAATGACCTAGAAACCTGGGGGTCAGCATAAACCCTTCCAAATCTGCAATGGTTCCATTCACCCTCAAAACCAAACATCCCCTTACTCGCTCATTCTATCTTTTTGGTTCCCAAATCCCAATAAAAAAGTCCATCACTTACCTCGGACTTGTGCTAGACTCCAAACTTTCCTGGAAACCCCATCTTACCAACCTTGCATCCAAAATCAACACCAAAATAAAACTACTATATCCACTCCTCAACAGAAACGCTCCAATCTCCATCTCCACCAAAAGAGTCCTTTACCTCTCCCTAATCCACCCCATATGGTCATACGCATGCTTCGTTTGGGGATCTACTGCTTACTCCAATTCAAATAAAATCCAAACCAAACAAAACAGAATCCTTAGAATCATTTCCAACTCCCCCTGGTACCTTCGAAACTCTGTAATACACAATGATATCCAAATTACACTCATCTCCACTGCAATAAAAACATGTATCTCCTCCTTAATCAAAAGCTCCATCAATCACTCCAATGACACTGGTCATAGTCCTCTTCACCTTCTCCTCCACACAATCACAGACTCAAAAGAAAATTACCTATAGACTACATCATTCCACTCTCTAACTCCGGCATATCCTAACAATAATTTCTCCCTCAGTTAGCTGGCACCTCATCTCTTAAACCAACTATTCCTTTACTTATCTTCATCTGATCCCCCTCCTACCCTAAACTCTAATAATACTCACCGTAAAGCACTAGCCAATCAAATATTATACACTTGTTACGTCCACAGGTCTGTCGTTTCTTTCGCTTTTAAATTGATAGTCAATGGATTTTCAATTTATACAAGCATTCATGTCAATTATTTATTCTGTGAATAAATATGTATATCACATGTCAGAAAAACTGTAATATCTTCGGATAAAAGTTTGCAATAATAAAAAGTACAAAAACACACCGTGTGCATGAAAGAGATGGAATAACACAGTCTAGTCCACATTGTAGAATCGATACGCTGACCACGTGTCACTCCTTATTCGGAATGTGCCATGCAAGTTGACAGTCCGCAGTCGACCCGGTAGGGCCAGGCTCTCATTGGGTTGATTAAATTGTAAATAAAATTCATCTGTTTCCTGGCTTTTTCTGTGTGTGGGTGGCGAAACTCGAACAAAAGACCCAACCCTTTGCGTTTTGAAAGTGGAAGGTCTCAGGGTGCATTCCATGGAAAATAGACTGACCCTTCTTTTATAACGAGAGCAGCCTATTGAGAAAAGGGACCATCTAAAGAAAATTGAGTTTCTACCGGGAGTGGGCGCAGATAATTTTGAAGACCGGCCGGGAAAACGGAAGGCCCATGAAGAATCTGGAATGCTACGGCTACATGCTACATGCAGCATTTACGCCCTCCAAGATAAAGGATTTCCTATTGGCTGTAATTGTCGAACTGCAAGCTAATAGGAGACTTTGGTGGACAACATCTGATTGGTGGCTGAAGATGGTGTGGCTCCCGACCGAAGTGACGAGGGGGGAAAGTTTGGGAGATCGGGACCAGAATTACTAGATTGGGAGAGCAGAGAAGAAGTTGTCGGGAGAGCGGAGAGAACTTGTCAACAGATGCTGTCGGGAAAAAGGAGAGACATTGGGAGACAGCAGACGAAGACCATCTATTAGCAGCAACCAACATATAGAAACATATGCATTTTATCGGTACCGTACACATATTTTTACTTTTGAGTTCACATTTGCCAGGCCTATTGCCATTCGGGAACAAACAAATGCTTTTCGTTCACCCCACTGTGAATACCCTGAGATTGAAGTTAAATGCTAATAAATTGTCCTTTTCCCTTTTATATTATCTAAAACATTGTAAATAACTTTGATGTTTATTAAGATTAAAACTTATAATAAACTTAAACTTTTATTTCCTCTTTTTTATATTCCTCCTCAGTATAATATTATATAAAATTAAATTAATTTTACCCCACCCAAAACTAATCATTACAAGCTGTGTCTAATGGTTCTCAAGTGCAGCAGTCATCTTGAAGACTGGCTATGACAGCACCACTCACGAAAACGCGTTTAAATAAATTGGATTGCAAACAGGTGGATATATCGCTATATATTGCAAAGATAAAAAACATCGTGTTCATAACTTTTTGGAGTGATCCTGCTTAAAGGAAACCGTTATCATCTTTAAATTTAGTACATATATCACATTCTTACTCACTAGTTGGCTAGTATTTTTAACAATTATATTCGATTAATTGCTTATTGATACAATTATTTTTGTCAATTTATTGTTATATCTAGGTTCCACAGTAACCTCCTATATTGTTCTTAAAAACGAAAGGTTGCCGAAACTATCAACCGCTTGGGCTCACTGACTCACCCAAATAAATTTCAGAACCAATTTATCCCATAATTTGGTAACATTCAATCTTGAAATTCTTGCAATGAGTGTGCGTAAACAATATACGATTAGTGCAAGATTTTGTACTGGCAAGACATTTATTGATTGATTATTTTTATTGGTTTCAGCGTTGGCAGCGGGAAAATGCAGCCTTACCTCAACATTTACAACGTCCCGTGCCCCAGAAACCTGATCAACCCATGACAACGGAACAATGGAATCAAATGGCTTGGCAGTCAGTGCAGGTAAAAATGTGAAACCTGTTGTTATAAACAATATCGAAGAGTAAAAACATTTCAATATCTGGGGAAAAAATATCGGATAATAATAGAATAGAGGAAGACATACAGGAAAGATCAGAAAGTAGCATTCAATGCTCTTATACTCTGCAAAACAGGTTCAATTCGAGAAACGTTAGTAGAAATAATAGAATCTAAATTTATATCACAATATTGGGACCAGTAGTTGTGTATGAATCGGAATGTTGGGTACTGTATTGAAGAGAAGAAATTGGGAAAGGATGATTTTAGGGAAAATATTTGGATTGGTGCGTGAGGTGGAAGGTTGGAGAATAAGGACAAACATGGCATTGAGGGAAATGTTCAAACAACCAGATAATGTGGTAGAGAGGATAAAATGGTGTAGTGGAGGATCATATGACCGTTGGTTGGCAATTCAACCTTGAAAGAATACAACACATTTAATTTTTGGTTTAGGGCTTACTTTTTGATAATATGGAAAATTTGGTTCATTTTTTATAAAGTATATATTCCAGGTTTATACAAAAAACTATTTATAATATATTAAAATACCCGCATGAACTTAAAGGTTGACCGTGGTGGTTAGGAAAATTACTCCAATTACGTTTAGAATATTAAATAGAGAAAACATACCGCGCCCTTAGAAATTATGCAAAGAAAATAAAAAAATTATGTACCCAGAATTTAGAAATTACCGCGTCAACGTGAGAACATTTCGTAATTAATCTGGTTGGGCTTTTGTGGCCGAGCTGTTGGCTGCTCCGTCTCGGATGATCGTATGGGGTGGAGGAAGACGATGAAGCCAGGACCCCCGGTGCTGTGTCTCGCTGATGACCTCTGATCTATCAGATCGCTGGACTCGGAAACTGATTGTCCATTTACCGCTTCCACGCAACGTAATAGAGGTGGATGGCTGGCTTCCACCTTGCTTCTCCTGACGACAAAGTTCTACCGCCCTCAACCGTCCTCTCGGCTTGTCAGCACAGAGTGTCCGTTATCCACAACAACTCTCTTCTTTCCCCACCTACCTTCTTCGTCATACGTCGTTTTCTCATCCCATTTTGACCACCAATCACAACTTATAATTTTGGATAGAACTCTCCCCCAATTGCTCGCGAATTTGGTCAATCGCCGCCAATTTGAGGAATAATTTATGCGAGGGCATGTCTTCCCCGGTATACGCAGAAGCTCTCACCTCTTTGTGCTGGAAAATATTACACCTTCCCCTCTAAAATCGTCAGGTCAATGTTATCACGTTATTTTTCTAACCCCCCCCCCCCTTGAACATGAAACAAACAACAGGTATTACATGCGGTCAGCCGGATACTAAGAAAAAGGTGTCTATTTTAATAACTACTTGATATCTTATATCCACTACATGTGGATTACTACAATGGGCAGGACATGTACAAAGAATGCTATAAACTCACCCTGTCAAAAAGTGTTCATGCGAAATCCAGACGGGAAAAGGAGAGGAGGTAGATCAAGGAGACGGCACATTGATGATTAATGACGTGGAGGATGATTTCATGACTTAAGGCGTTAAAAACTAGAGATGAAGCGCGTTGGATAGAAAGGAATGATAAAGGAAAGTAGTGCCGACCATCATCACAGACATAAGTCATCTGGCGTGTCCGCGTGGACAGGAAAGAAATCTTCCAATAGGAAACATTTTGAAATTTTCAAAAGTTCATGTGCACCAAACTCAGTTACAAATCAACTTGAATGATGTTCCAAAAATGAGTTAAGCTTTAAGACTTCAAGGCTGTTTCAAAATTTATTTCCGTATAAGAGTTTCCTCATACAATCAGATTATTTCTTCACAGCCTCGTCAAGTGCTCATTTTTGAAGTCATGATATTCTTT
Source organism: Eucriotettix oculatus (assembly GCA_034510155.1). Taxonomy (NCBI): domain Eukaryota; kingdom Metazoa; phylum Arthropoda; class Insecta; order Orthoptera; family Tetrigidae; genus Eucriotettix; species Eucriotettix oculatus. Next base: position 8,051 of record JAEMUL010000010.1, read on the forward strand.
TATTATTAAATCTTACATGAGACGTGGCTTCTCTGATTCCTGAAAACGATTTGAAAGAAAAAAAACATTTCCTGTCATCTTGATATAAGATGAGTTAGTGACTTATCGTTTTATGTCGTAATCAGTAGCGATACATGTATTCAGATATTTACAGGGTTAAGTAAAGTTTCTGGTCCATGCTTTTTTTTTGCTTGAAACAAAGCGAAGCTGTGTCGCTAAAACGCTATTTTCGTGTTACGAGAAAATTGGGCATAATATGATTATAGGGGGCCTTTAAATGACAAGCCTGTGGGACCTGGCGTATCAGGGAAGGAAGATTCCAGTGATCGTAGGAATCCAGAATATATTTATTATTCCTGTAAGTGATGAATGCTAGATTACATGCCAGATTTTTAAATGACGGGTAAACGAACAATCACTGGTATGGATGATATTGCTAAATATATTTGTGACAATTTTAATTTATAAAACGTTCCCAATTTCGAAACGTGTATTTTATATTTAAAAATCAGTTAACTAGTTTCAGTTTATATTTTTTCTATTTGTGATGAAAATGAAGTGTCAATACATGTAAAATGTTGTAATGTATCTAAAGTATAAAAAAAACTGTCATCATTAAACTGTTGAGAAGATCTGAGAAAGCATGTTTTTCCGAACGCTTTTCTTCTTCATTTTGATGGTTACTACCCCACTTTTTAACACCAAAAAGTATAAATATTTGTGTAATTTGTATACATACAGTCTTATTACTACAAGAAGAATTTATTCGAGCAGATATGAAAAGAGGCAGCATGACTCGATTTGGTTGGAGATTGCTCAAACTCGTTTTTTGACTCCAAAAGCAGGAGAGTGCCAGATTTGGAAATGGCTACTTTCCTACTGGAGGAAAAATGTGTGTGGCGTCGTTCACGGAAACTACAACGAACACACAGACTCACGTCACAACTGTGGAAAACAACAACCATCACGTTCATCAATTCATCGATTCGTGATTGTCACCAGTCATGGAAAGCGGCTGTTTTGGAGTAGACGAAATCACGTTTCAGATCGAGTAACAAAGTCCCTCGATTAATCCCCATTTAAATGTATCTTCATATCTGCTGAAGTAAATCCTTGTTGTTGAGTAAACACACCCTGTAAATTAAATCTAACATTACTGTAATTAACGTAATTACGTTAAAATTCGTTTACATTTTAAGCTAATTTCTCTGATTCTCTGATCATTACTATGCTATAGATCAGGGTTTCCCAAACATTTTCTTCAATGTAATATTTGGTAAAATCGGACATTCTAACCTAACATTTAGCTTATATTTTAGGGCGGGCGGTTCCTAGTCCTAAAAGTAAAATAAGATTTAATTTAGTAATTATTTTTAAATATAGACCTGTAATATAATAATAAAGTACTTAGTGACTGATGATTTTGGGTCCTTGAATTACATCATATTGATATGTCACAATATTTGTAAAATGAATTCTAATATCTGGTGTGGAACTTTGACTTCATTGCAGCTCAATACGAAAATCCAGCTACGCATAAATAGGTTGTAGGAAACGGAAGTAAAGCAATAATAGCATGTTTTGAAATATTGGGCTACTATTTTGAACTAGCCCAGTAATCACATAAGACTGATCATTGTATTTTTCTTTCGTTGATTAAATCAATTAGATTTTCATAGTCACTTGCACCTAAACCTACAGGTTTAGCTGTCACAAAAAAGAATTCTGAACCCAGAAATCGTTCTTAATAGTTTTCGGAAAATATTGCAAAAGAGTTGATTTCAAGTTAACATTTTGGAAACTTCTTTATCTACTTGAAAATTTAATTCAGTCAGACATTTATGTATGACAGGAAACCAATTAAAATCGTTAAGATTCAACTCAAGAAATCTAATCTTATATACATTTTATCAAAAGATCCAATTTTATCTCTTGTATAAAAATTTTATAATACTTTCTCCTTATAATTAATTCATTCTACTTTGTAAAAATATCTGTCAAATAAGCGAGTTTAATCAACCATGAAGGATTTGGTAAAAATTTACCAAATTTTGTCCTGAATCATTTTGTGCCTTCAGGAAGACCAACAACTCATTTCGAAGTTCAAAAAGACATAATAGTGCTTTTTCTCGTGATAGCCATCTCACTTCACTATGTAATAAAAGTGTTTTGTGTTCACTAGCCAAGCTATCGCACAAAATTTTAAATAATTTCGATTGCAGTGGCCACTAAAATTTTTCTGTGGACCTCCGTTTGAGAACCGCTGCGCTAGATGATCCTGACAGACTGTAATTATGTGCTGCTGAATTGAATTCCACAAACGAAGGTGAACAAGATTGGCTGCTCATTGTTAACTGTATAATTGTGGGCTATGGCAATCTCTATCTCACTCGTACAGGATTCTGGTTGGCTGAACACGTCCACACTTGTTCATTGTTACTCATGTTTCTTATTGTATGTTTCGCAACGTTGTGATTCGGTTTTCTCCTGTTAGATGCAAACATGGTATCATAATCCATAGTATAGAGAGAATCACTCCAAATTTTTGCGGAACACAGTTTGGGATACCCGGTTATATATTAACTAAAAAAATACACCTGTGTAAAGCAACTATGATAGACTTGGTTTAAACATAAAAAACATACAAAAAAGATACAGACGTATCATTATTTTCCACTATATAGGGTAGAATCACTCTTCATTGTTTGACAAATTGCAACATGATTTTACGATGAATCAAATATTTAATTATAAAAATGACTTTGTAACGTATGTTTAATGTGCCTGTTCTTTGACAATCTTCGTTCATTTTCATTAAAGGGCTTGTGAACTAGCAACTTTTTATGGCAATATGTGGCCGGCAATCATGACCGAGCAATATTGACCAAATTCCAGCAACATTTCCGGCAATATATCAGAATTGCCGAGCAATGTACGCATTGCAACTACTTGCCGGCGTGAGGTCGGTCCGGCATCGAAAATATGCAATATTGTCCGGCAATACTAGTCCCCAGCCCTCACCTAGAGGTCTCTGGAGCTAATCAGCTGCCTTAAAAATTAATATTAGATGTGGTTAGCGACGTTCTTTCTCCGTGTTTAGTATAAATATTGTTCAGTATTCCAATCACGGATTGTCCAAACGAAAAATTTATTGCATTTATCTTCGCCGTTCACGCAAATTCATCATTTTGAGACGTGGGTTATTTGAGAATATCAGGTAAAAAAATGATTGGCAGACAATAGCCAACAAATTTGACAACTGCTGAAACCTATATATTGGTCATTTAAATCTACGCATACTTCAATCGAATAGTTGTGCACTGAATAAATACGTCAAAAATGTATAGGTCATAATTTAAGGATAATTGCCAATCTCGTATAGATTGGTGTTGCATTCCTTATTATGAGGTCTATTTTTGAATGAAATATTCAAAGTATTCCTTCGACATAGAAGGCGATCTTTTTGAATAAATAATTATCAAGAATCAATTCATTGCTCAAATTGTGAATTGTTTCATGTTTATTTTCAAATAGACTGATCCAAGTTCCCATTATATTTAATTCATTATCACAACTAACGATGCGTTAACAAGAACTACTTCATTTTCGTCCATTATTGCTGAACTACGTGTAAGGGAGAAATTCTGTGGCTACACTGGCCGCAATATTGCCGGGATATACATTGCAACACATTGCCCGACCATAACTTGGGCAACACATTGCCGACTATATTGCCTGGCCATAGCTTTCAGGAACATTGCCGGCAATGTGAAATTTTTGTTGCTCGTTTACAAGACCCTTTAGACATAACTGATAATATTGGCAATACTCTTCCCTGACAATGATTATTCTGGAGATATAACTGCCTATACGTTAGGTTCACGTCTTAATGTATCTGTTATAAATTGTAAAATAATTTTCTCTCACTGCTTAATCAGTTCTCAAAACAATTTTAATAGTGTACAAAACGGTTTTTTATCAAAGTTCTCACATGCCGAAACACCTTCACCTATTTTAGGAGGTATATGCACTGGGGTTGAAGACCTTGGGAAAAGGGAATGCTGCGACCCCACAGCAAACTCGTCTCCCGTCATTCAGAAGGGCGTGAGAATAGTACCCAATGCCCGACCTGACATGATGCTGGTTTTCATCTGTTTAGGTGAAATACCGGGTAGGATCCTTAAACCATAGCCCGGGGGCCCTAGTTAATCCTTGGCCACCTTGCTCTAACTTCCGCATCCCCCCTTTTCAATTCCCTTCCTATGCTATTAAAGGGGTGTTGCCTGTTTCAGGATCAACCTCATGTAGCCTGTTAACCCAAAAAAAAGTGTTCTGTTCATTGGTGACCCACTAAACACCCTTGTTCGAAAGTTTCTTTCTGTGAGCTGAGCCAACAATATATATATTTCTGTTTTATGTATAAATTTGTAAAATTGATTTGTATATAAGGTATCGTTTTATTGTAAAATTACTTAAAGATTTTAATTGAAAATTAATCTGTAAATAAATATATTTAGTTGAGCCTTTCCTATAATTAATATATTACTTAACGCTTTTTATAAAGAATTATGTAGAATAAATTGTTGACAAACTCACTGACAAACCAAATTTTTATTTTATTCATACAACGTTTCCTCCTCATATTTGGGTATTCATAAATTTTTGCTATTTCTGTGGGTGTTTCTGTATTCAGTCCAGGACAACAATTTATATAAATAGTACAACGGCCTATACGTGAAAAACTTAATATAAAGTTATATTTGACAGTAGTTCCTAAGTATGGAACCTCATCTACAAGTAATGTTTCATTTTTATACAATCCTTGTATTAGACATTATATTATAAATATTTTAGTAATTTTGGTGTTTATATCACGCCAGTTGGGTTTCCAAATTTAGAAGCGAATTTTGTGTACTAACTATTGTTAAATATAAGCAAATTAAAATTTTTGTACGTATAAATCGTTGTACTATGTATTTGTATATTTCGACCTCATTTTTTTAAAGTGTAACTATGCAGTGTACAAACGTTTAATAAATTAATATGAGGGCTTGTTTCATTAATTTTTATTTAAATAATTAATTTGTGGAATTGTTGGACTCCAGGTACCGAGGGCCATGGTATATACCCATTTGGCGCACCCGTGTGGGAATTAACTTTTCAGCCAGGGTTGTGAATCCTTCGAGAGGAATATTTTGGGTGTCCACTGGCACGCACGAATATTTCCCACAAAAAATGGAAATATCTTGGAACAATAAGTTTAGCTATTATGTAAGAAACGTCTTGCCCCGTATTGGGAGCTTGTGAATCTGAGAAATGGCTGGTCATTAGCTGAAGTCGTGGATAATTTGGATCTGAAGGGGAGATCTGAGGTGTCGAGAAAATATGAGAGAGGTAGTTATGAAAACGTGGTAGAGTGGTTTTCAAACAGGAAGCTATCGAGGAAACGTAAGGGATAATTGTGGTAGGAGAGTATATCTGTATGTGGGGACATGATAAACGAGTCTTACGAGCTGTGATGCCGCAGTGATCTTCGCCAACTATTTTTGTTTGTAAATATTAAGACGAAGGTATTTTAGCATACTATTCCCTTAGAAATTTGCTTTTCCGTCTTAAAATTGTTAATATTGGCAGAGCAGGAAGTTTTTCTTGTATATAATTTCTTATATTATAAATTTTTAAGAGACTTATTATTTAATTTACCCGGCTTTATTTTATTAAAGTAAATTAAAAATTTCGTCTTTTAAAAACATTACATTACTGCAAAATTTAATAACCTGAAGAAATTTACCTGATAAAGTCACATGTGTTAGTAGGAAACGTTGTATGAACGAAATAAAAGCTTGTTTTGTCTATGAATTAGTTGTAAATTTGATTCTGTATAATTCTTTCCTATAATTGATTTAAATTATATAATTGCGTCTTCTATAAAAGCCCAATAAAAGTTTTATTAATCTTTTCCGTGAAATCATTCATTCCGAGCTCTAATCTAAAAACATAACGACGATTTTAAAGACAAAAAACAAATGAATCAATATATTTAAAGGACAAACACGTACTACTATGAGGGCGATGTTTTTTCTTGATGTTTTATAGTCTGAGCTCCTCTAAGTAGTGGCGATGTTGGTTATCTTAATCCTTAATCGCGACGTTGTGTGCAACAGGCAATAGGTTTGGCTGGTCACGCATTCAGGCATTCAACTGTCCACACTGTTATTATTAAAAACGAGACAATTTACAATCTCAACACACTTTTCACGACTTCAATGGGAATCCAAATTGACTTTCCAAGTCATCGTTTTTTTAGGAGAACACTATGATGCAAATGAAGTGGAATGCAACTAGACAGTGTAGTAAACCACACGTAGTGTATATATTAGATATTAAGTAGTTATTAAGATATATATGTACTAGACATTAAGATATTAGTTATGAAGTAGTTAAAAATAGATTCTTTTTCTTAGTATCCGTCTGACCGCATGGAATACACGTTGTTTGTTCCATGTGGGGGGGGGAGTAAAAGAACGTGATAACATCGATCTGGAGATTTTTGCGGGATAGGTGTTATATTTTCCAGAACAAAGAGGTGTGAACTCTTGCATATACCCGGGTGCGCGTGCCCCCGCATAAATTATTTCTCCCCATCGTGGGTCAAAATGGCGAGGATTGACCAAATTCGCGGGCAATTGAGGGCGTGTTCTACCCAAAATTATGAGTTGTGATTGGTGGTCAAGATGGGAAGAGAAAATGACGTATGAGGAAGAAGGTTGGGAAAGTGAACAGTTGGTGTGGAGAGCGAGAGGAGAACAGTCCAGAGTCAAAGCTGAGTGGAGAAGTTTGACAGTAAGTCCAGAGCCAGCAATTATTCTTTTGGGCGGGTGAACAGACACATTTTATGTTCATTGGCTCGATTGCATGCCATTTGACTGACTAAGTTAAGCGATACTAAAGGATTTATACATAAAGCGAATGTCAGGTAATGATTATATTTCGCGATTAAGTTTCATGGCATTTCATCTTGAAGTTACAGATAGATGGTTGAGATAGCAGCGATGCAGTATGGCTCAGTTATTTAATACGTGAGAATTCGCTTCTGACGGCTGCGATAAGACTTTGATTTGGGCCGGCAGAGCCTCAATCAGCAGGGCAGGTGGAAGTCTATCCTCGCAACCCTGACACGAATCCTCCGCGCCATCGCAGGGCGCCGCCGCCGCCGCCGTTCTCACTTCTTTCATGCGCCATTGATCTGCCGCAAGCTATTATCACCGGCGTTTTCTCCCCTTTCTATTTTCTACAATAATCAATCTCTTCCAACTGGTTCCCTATAACTATCGCACTAAAATTATATTTTATATTTTAATTAAAATAATTTCAGTTTAATTTTTATTGGTAGTATAATTTTAATGGGTTTATTTATAAAAGTAACTTATAATTCGCCAGCTCAAACACGTTCAAATATATTTACGTAAATTGTTATTAATTATTAAATGTACGCATTGATCAACTTCAATTTAAAGCATCAGATTTTAATTTCTTTTTACTTCTTACTTTTCTTGATAAATAATAATTATCCATATCATTTAATTAATATTCCTGTTAATGACTAATAAGAGAACAAATGGAGGACTTCGACCAAGAGAAGGGATAGATTAATAGGTCACGTTTTGAGACATTAGGGTCTCAGCATTAGAGGGAAGTGTGTCGGGTAAGAACAGAAGAGGAAAACAATTTGGTTTTTTTACAATGATTTTTCCGTCACAAATTCCAAATGAAAATAATTTTTGTAATATTTACAAAAAAAATTGTATTTTATTTTACAGATGAATATGGCAATGCGGAAAGCTTCTTCAAATAAATTTGCGAAATCAAAATTAAAATATAGTTTTGGTTTATTTAAGTGATTGATAAAAATAAGGAAAATTATCATCATAATAAAATTAAAAATCAGTCGTAACAACATTTAATACATTCCTTGAAGAAAATACTTAACAATTTAATCTCTAATATTAAGTTAATATAATTTAATATCCCATGCTTGCAAAATATTAACTAAAATAGTACCGCATATAGTCAAATGCGAATTAGAAGATCGGTTTGGTTTAGATAAGATTGTTGGGACAAGAAAAGCAATATTGATTCTGCGTCTACTTTTAGTAGACAAAAAGAAGTTACAGACCTACGTTGATGCTATATGTATATTTATAAAAAGCAAACTGGAACACTACTAAGGATTTTGAAGAGGACAGGAATAAAATATCGAGAAAGAAGAGTTATCCGTAACCTCTACAGATGGCAGCCAGCAGGCATTAGAGTTAAAGGGAAAGAAAAGATGCTCTTTAACTTATGTATAGAAAAGACGATGAAGAAAGTTAAACAGGAATATGGAAAAGGAATCATACTGCAAGGTAAATAAATAAAAACCCTACGTAATAAATGGCATGAACGTGATCCATGAGGATTAATAGAGGTAAACCACGGTTAGGGAGTGTAGTAGGAATAACAAAAGGTGTTATATTGAGAAGGGATGTTTCGAAACATGTTAAGGAATCCTGCTACTTGAATAGCATAATAACTAGGGATGGTAGACGTAAAGAGTAGGATAGCACAGGCAAGAAAGGCAAAAAACAGGAATTTACTCACGACTTATAGAAGTATGAATTTCAGGAGATAAATACGAAAAATTTTGGTATGGAGTGTGGCGCAATATGGATGCAAAACGTGGGCGACAGCAGTTGCAGAAAGAGAAGAACAGAAGCTTTCGAAATGTGGTGCTATAGGAGATTGCTGAAAATCAGATGGGTGGATAGAGTAATTCTAAGCAGAATAAGAGAAGAGTGAACGATATGGAGGGCTTTGACCAAGAAATATATTAATAAGCCACATTTTGAGACATGAGGGTCTTGTAAAATTATGAGAGAAGTCTGTGGGGTAAAAACAAAAGAGGGTGGCCAATGATGAAATACGCTGAGAAGATAGCGAGGATGTGGGATGTGATAGTTATGTGGAAATGAATAGGCTTGCAGAGAGTAGTTTCGTATGGAAGGTTGCGTCAGGCCAGTCTTAAGGACTGAAAACTACGACAATATTAAGCTTCATAAGGTTGGTAGTTTAGACAACTTTTTATTTTTCAAAAACATCAAGCCGCCATTTATATTCCAAGTCCGGTACTTCGGAGACTACTTTGCTAATACCATATGAATGCTTTTCTAATACGATAAATTTATAACTTATTAATAATTTATTCCACTGATTTATTAATTGTAAACTAAATACGTTCATATTTTGTACATAAATCCGTTTGTAACATTTAATTGCGTATTGGTTTCTTGAAATGTTTTTTTAATACTTTTAATAGCGTGATAATATTTTACATTTTATTTCGTCGTTTTATTCACGTTATATTATCTTCCCACACGTCCTCGTAATTAATTTTACAGGCCAGTATGTCAATTATCCATCTTAATAACTTAGAGATCCTTGAAAGATAAGCTGATGAAATTTGTACGCTGATTATCTTACCTGTTAATTGTATGATCTAATTACTGGAATTTAAGAAGTAATAATAGTGTGTTAGAAAGTTGTAAGTAAAACTTTCTTTTTTTCAGGCATCCCTGGTTCCTTGCGAAAACTGTGGACGAACATTCAATCCTGACCGATTGGAAATCCATCAGCGCAGTTGCAAGGCCAGTCTTCGAAAGGCCAATGCTGCGTCTTCTGCTCAACAGGTACAATCTATCTTCCGTGATGTAGTCTGTCCAAACTGAAATAATACGTTTAAATTACATTTTATTTCAGTTATGATACGTCTTTTTGTTATCCTGAATGTCGCTGTCGCCGCACACAAGTAGTGGATAAACATTCCGCTTGGCAGGTTACGTCAGGACTTAATGCATACTGTTATTAATTACATATCTTTACGGAAGGACCTTTTTGGGCTGAAATGGGGAAGGAAGGAACTTAAATCAAAGTTTAAATAAGGTCAAAAACTGACAGTTAATAAAACTTAACAAAACTATAAGTTAAAAACAACTACATGTTTCGGTCCTGATCTGGACCCTCTTCAGGTTGAACTAAATAAAAATGTACACAAATTATAACATTCCATAGATATTACAGTAGAGCCATAGAATACAGTAATTAAAGAAGTAAAAGACAAAAAATATTTAAAAGCTAAGATAATTATACATTTAATGAATTAAGATATTACATGTACTACTGACTAAATCCGTGTTCGTTTTTACATTCAGAGTATTAATGTTGTGTTTAATGTGAAGCATTTATGAAACTAATCGGGTTTTCTAGTTACTGTCTGTCTGAAATTTGGAAATTATCCCAGTCAATAGTGTGGTTAGAACCTAAAATATGTTTTGAAATAACGGATAATTCGTCTTATGAAAGGTTAATATTGGATCTGTGTTCCTTGATTCTGGTGCTGATGGCTCGTTTAGTTTGGCCTATGAATACACCAGGACAGTCATTGCAGATTATTTATAAACAACATTGTTAATTTTGTTTTTATTCAAATGGCTCTTCCAAATGTTTTACAAGAGTGGATAAATTTTTGGATGATTCAGTTATGAGCTGGATGTTGTAGGAGTGGAATAGGTTTTTCAGAGAATTGTGTAAAGGTTGGTGGAATGGCATAGTAATGTAATTTGTTAAGGGTTTCATGGGATTGGTGTTGGGTATAATCAATTTTCCAGAAACTTATTGATGAAACTTTGTGCATTAGTTATTAGTATATCTTTGACTATTTCAGTATTGTTCTGGTGAAACTTGTCATGAGACAGCAAAATGTCTTCACCTGTGAGATTATATATAGCGGAAATTGTTGTTGCTCAGTAGTATATATATATATATATATATATATAATAACTTATTGAGATTTAGATTTATTCTTGAGGAAATAGGATACGCCAAATATAATATTGCAAGAAATATACAAAATTTTACAATGAAAAATTGAAGGACAAGAAAAGGAAAGATAAAATTCAATCCTCAATTTTCAGTCGAGGGAGAAGGCAGCAGAAGATCATGCGTAGGTTCCCGTCGAACATGAAAAAGAAAATAAGTCAGCAGTTAAATTCTAGTAGAGTATAGATCTAAACTAATAGGAGAATTTGATAGGACACCAACAAACTGTTTTAGTCCTTCCTATCTATGAATGATGTTTTTCAACATGGAGCTGAGAGCAATTTCTTGTGTCGTACGAATGGCTTGAACCGTTTACAGCATATAGATTTATATTTCTCCAACAAATTTTAAAATTTCTAGAATATACGTACAAGGCAAGGTTATAATTGCAAAGGTATTCTACTCCGCACCAGATACAGATACTATTCGTACGGCCCGCTTTTGTAGTTTAAAAATGTGAATCGCGTGATGAGAATGACCGTTTGCAATACCGTAACACATGACAATGAAAATATGCATGGTACATCATTTTTGATGTAGCTATGCCGGCTTCCCGAGCTAACACTCGTAATGTAAAGAAAATTTTGCTGAGTTTTCCCGATAGTTTTTTAATATGGTGATTTCATTTGAAAATATTGTCAATCAGCAGACGAAGAAAAGGCGCGTGCTCTCAAATGTTTTCCAAGTTAAGAGAGAAACTGTTTGTGTTTGCTGTGAAGTTAACGATTTTGGTTTTCTCTAGGTTAAGAGAAAATTTGTTTGTAGTGAACCAAAGATTGAGACGGCACATCGCAGTATCAACTTTCTCGCATAAAGTTTCCGAGTTAGTGGCTGTCCGTGATTACCAAATTTGTGTCGTCAGCTCACGTAGAGAACTGATTTTAATGGATCTAAAAATTAGGTAAATCGTTAAATTAAATGATGACAAGTAAACGTCCCAAAATTGAACCCTGAGGAACACCGCAGGTAATTGTTTCCCATTCTGACATATACTCATTATCATCCGTGTTTTCAATCGGAACTTTATGGCGTCTGTTTTGCAAGTACGATGTCAATAAAGACAAGGGAACTCCTCTGATTCCGTAGAAATTTAATTTTCTGAGTAGAATTTATGATCTACTAAATCAAACGCTTTCGAGAGGTCAGCAAAAATGCCAGTCACTTTAAGTCTGTCATCATGAATACTTTGAACGAAGTCGTATGAAGCCGTGTTGGTAGATTTTCCACTAATAAAACCATGTTGCGATGTGGAAATAAACTTGAATTTTGTAAGAAATTCTGTAATTCTCATAAGTAATGCTTTCTCAAGAAATTTTGAGAATATTGTTAGGAGGGAAATAGGGTGACAATTGGAGATAGCACACAATTGAATGAAAATACGCGAAGTAAACCATTTTGACGTACTTTTTGTCAACGTGTTACATTAGTGTTGTGAGAGAATAACAAGCTCAACTCCAGCAAGCACATCTATATTGTCATTCCACTTTAATTTATCATCAATCCGAAGGCCAAGGAAAGGCAGAAGCAGTGACTGAACTATTACTAGCATCAGCACTAAACTAACCTAGTCTTATCTAGGTTAAGGGATACTTTATTCACGTTAAAGCAAACATTTAGACCGTCCAGAGTGCTGCTGTCTACTTTCTTAATCATATTATCAACATTTTTATCTGCACTATATTGTGTTACCCACGTAGAGAATCGATTTTAGAGAATGTACGTATCCTGGAAGATCATTTATGTGTAGAATAAAAAGTAAAGGCCCAAGAATTGATCATTGAGGAACTGCGCATGTTATAAATTCCCAATTGGGTTAGTGAAGTTGGCCGTCTTTAGTTTCAACTACTACTTGTTAGACACGATCTTAGAAGATGTAACGTATTTCCCCGTATTCCATAATATTCCATCTTTTTTTTGTGTGGAAAGCCTTAGAGAGATGAGCAAATATGGCAGCTACCTCCAGTCCTTCATCGAATGAATTCTGGATATTTTGAACAATGTCGTACATCGCGCTATCTGTGGACTTTCCTTTAAAGAAGCCATACACGCTGTGCTCTTGCTAAAATCTTAAATTTATTCAAGAAATGAAGTAATCTAACATATATTATTTTTTCATATATTTTATAAAAAATAGGAAGGATGGCGATCCTTTCTTAACAGGGGTCTTGGCGATTTTCACAGCATCGGGAAAAATTTCAGCGGAAAGACATTTATTGAATATTAAAGTGGAAAAGTGATAGAAGGAGCACATTCTTTTACTATTTTACTAGTTATATTTTCCTCAAGCCTTTTCATTTCCTCATAACTAGCACAAGCCACATCCCCCCTAATCTGCTTAGTGTATTATATCCTTGGCCTCCCTCTGTTTAGAGCTTCCTCGTTAGTGATTCTATCCACCCATCTCATTTTCAGCATTCGCCTATAGCACACCACATTTCAAGGGCTTCTATTCTTCTGCAGCTCCTATCGTCCACGTTTCGCACCCATATAACGCCACACTCCATACGAACATTTTCCTAATATTCACACTTATATTACCCGTAAGTAAATTCTTCTTTTTCGCTTTGGCCTTCCTTGCCTGTGCTATCCTACTTTTTATGTCTTCTATACTTCTACCATCCCAAGTAGCAGAATTCCTTAAATTCCGTCAAAATATCCCTTCCCAAACCAACCCCCCTTTGTTATTCTACTGTTTCCCAAACTACACTCCATTACCTTGGTTCCCCCTTTCTATCCTCATATTGGGTATATATATATATATATATAAAGCCATAAGAAGAAAGGAGTAAGACAAGGATGCAGTTTGTCGCCCATGCTGTTTAACTTATACATAGAACAGGAGATGAAGAACGTTAAAACGGAATATGGAAAATGAATCATCCTGCAAGGAGAAGAAATAAAAACCTTACGCTTTGCCTACGATATTGTAGTATTAGGAGAATCAGAAGAATACTTGGAAAACATAATAAATGGCATGAACGTAGTCCTGGAGAAAGAGTTCAATATGAGGATTAGTAGAGGGAAAACCAAGGTAATAGAGTGTAGTATCGGAAACAGAGGTATAACAAACGGTGTTAGATTGGGAAGGGATATTTTGACGGAAGTTAAGGAATTCTGCTACTTGGGAAGCGTAATAACTAGGGATGGCAAAAGTATAGTAGACAAAAAGAGTAGAATAGCGAAAAGAGGAATTTATTTACGAGTAATGTAAATGTGAATATTAGGAAACACGAACGATGGGGATAGGAAAAGAATAGAAGCCTTTGGAATGTGGTTCTATAGGCGAATACTGAAAGTCAGATGGGTGGATAGAATCACATACGAGGAAGTTCTAAACAGAACAAAGGGAAAACGAACAATATGGAGGACGTGGGGGGTAAGAAAAGAAGGGGTAGGGAAGGTTGGAATACGCTAAGTAGATTAGGGATGATGTGGGATGTTTTAGTTATAAGGAAATGAAAAGGCTTGCGCAATATTGTATAGCATTGAGGTTTGCATCAAACCAGTCTTAATACTGAATACCATCTTTTGATTCCCCTATACTACAATATCGTTGGCAAAGCGTAAGGTTTTTATTTCTTCTTGGAGTATGATTCCTTTGCAATTTTTCGTTTTAATATTTTTCATCGCCAGTTCTATATATAAGGTGAACAGTATTTGCGACAGACTGCATCCTTGGCTTACTCCTTTCTTGACTACGCCCTTCTTTTCTATTTTTCTATTGTTATTACTGCTGCCTGTCTTCTGTAGAGGTTATGTATAAGCCTCCTTTCTCGATATTTTATTCCAGTGCTCTTCAAAATTAATAGTGTGTTCCACTTCACATTATCAAACGCCTTTTCAAAATCTACTAATCTACAATTGGATTTTAATAAATAACTATTCATTACTGAAACACGTAATTAAGTCTGTCAATAGAATTACTAAACGTTTTTTGTGGACCATGCATCCATAATTTACGAATTGGTTTAAACTCGACAGCAAATTGTGTATTGTGGATAAAGTCAGTGAACCAAAGAGAGCCGCTATCCGTGTTTTTATATTTACAAAAGCCAGACGACTATGATCTAATTTATTAACAAGTCACATATCATAACATATCACATACAAAACGTAATTATGAAAAAGAAAATAATTATTTCAAAACTTTAGTTACACATTGCAATATAATACAATAATATTTATTTAAAAGCGGTATAATGACATATTAACGGTGAAACGTTTAAAATTTGCCGAGAAATTAGTTACAGCTGTACGCAAACATTCTGTAAGTTGTTGCTTTGGCAACTGTGGATGATGTTTCGACTTCAAGATTCAGTGCAATATGTTGTGTCAGAAATCTAAAATAGACATGTTTAGATATTTTGATACGATGACAGAAAAGGCTTTGTGCAATGCCTGATTTTCTTTCATCTCCAAGACGCTTATTCAGTACTATTTCAGAAATTTAACATGCATCTTCAAAAATGTCACAAAGAAATAGGTTCACAAAATATGAAAGTGTAGATTTCAAACTTCTCAATTCTTGAAATCTACGTTTGAAATTGCTTGCAATTTTTAATACTTGTTAGTTTAGGAATTAATTGTAGTCAGAAAATTAGATTTAACTATAGAGATCACGTAGTGGTAGATTAATAAATTAATATAATTCTAAAAATATCAAGAAAAACAACAAACAAAGAAAAATTATGTAATACAAATGAAATCAATACAAAACAGTTCGTCCCTAGATTGGGAATTTAACTAGTGAACGTAGTAATTGACAAAAGAATTTAATAAGTGATTTATAATATAAATATATTTTTATTTTGAATTTTGTATTAAGACCCAAAAACTTATATTAGTAAGCTCAAAAAAATTTAATATTTGGGGTAATATTCTGGCTTCATGAAGTTATAAGCGAAATGGAAGAGTTTTTTTCTTATGTTTCGTCGGTTATTACTTGAGATTAGTTAATGAAGTACGAATTTAGGGACGAAACATAGTGTTTTCTCGGTTTGTATTGAATTAGTCTCAAGGTCTAAATTTGATATTAAACACGTCTTTATTTATAGGTTATTGCAGTTATTTATTTTGTTGTAATAGACGAGATAAAATATCAATTTTAATGTAGTACTCAAATTTAAAACAGTACATATGATATCAAATAAAAGTAGTTTAATATTTCACATGATAAAAAGTCGATTGACGAGGAACTGAATTTATTTTAATTTCATTCAGAGTAGTATGTTTAGTGATTTTTTAAGTTACTGCGCACTTTCCATTATTCGACTTCGTACGGTGAACGTAAATAGTCATTATTGCGTAAGGAGTAGGAGTACGTCCAAGGAATAGTTTGGCTCGTATTCAGCCACCCATAAGCGTTTCTCCCGTGACAACAAAGTAAACATTGCGAGCAAAGTATTGATCTGCCTTTCCTTACACCAGCAGAGGTCAAATTATATGACCTTTGCGTTTTCAAGATTTCGTTAACATGTAAATGTCCCGACAACGTGATTATCATGGCAGATGCGCAGTTAAGATAGGTCATGAAACACTGTCTTCGCCTTTTTTGTTTTGTATGAACAGTTAGCTGTGCTTCTAAAATAACTATTTCCTTTCTGGGTGCATCCTCGGGTATTTAATTATATTAACCTGGAAATAGAAGAGAAGATGGGAAGCCAATTATGGATGAAGAAGAAAAAGCAGTAGGTGGAAGGAATATCTAGAAGAGCTGTATCATGGTGGAAATCTAGATCAGTCAGTAAGGGAAGAACAAGACGAGGAGGGTGATGAAGAGTTGGGGGACTAAATTTTAAGGTCAGAGTTCGACAGGAAGCTGACAGACCTGAGCAATTGTAAAGAGCCAGGAATTGATAACATTCCAGCGGAGTTGACAAGATCAGCGGGCGTAGAAGCAATATCATGGTTGTTCGCAATAGTTTGCGAAATTTACGAAACAGGAAGATTTTTGCGGGGTTAACAGGAGGGAATAGAATAGGGGGGATGCGGAAGGTAGAGCAAGGTAGCAAAGGGTTGACTAGGGCCCCTGGGCTATAGTTCAAGGATTCTAGCCGGTGTTTCACCTAAAAATATGCAGAGAAACCCTAGACAACCTGCCTCAGGTAGGTCGGGCATTGGGTACTATTCTCACGCTCTTTCGAATGACGGGACTCGAGTTTGCTGTGGGGTTGCAGCATTCCCTTCTCCGTGTCTTCACCAGTTTCAAGAGGCAGTTGGCCGACTGATCCAATGGGATGAGCAGACAACTCCTGCCTTATGCCCAAGGGCTTCGACACCAGTACATATACCTCCTAAAATAGGTAAAGGTGTCTCTTGAAACGTGGCCTTGAAACCCAGAGGCATTCCCGACAATGAGGTGAGCCCCTCAGTCACTCTGGGGCGAAGTGCCTGCGATAAAACTTCCGCAGGCTCCCTTCCAGAAGATTTTAGTAAAAATATAATTATACCCATTCCGAAGAAGACTGGGGCTGATAGATGCGAACAGCACAGGACAATTAGTATTAAACAAAATAGTATATAGGAACGCCAAATAGAATGCGCGTTAGAAGGTATAATGTAGGGACAAGTAAAGCAATATTCACGTTGCGACTAATTTTAGAAAGCAGGATACAAAAAAACCGGCGTACGTTTATGGCATTTGTAGATTTAGAAAAATCGTTTGATAATGTGAAGTGGAACACACTATTAAGGATTTTGAAGAGAATGTCGGAAGGAAATTTTGAAGAATTGCTATTGAAAGCTCAGTGCCGCATAAAGAAACATGACACGGTGATGCGACAAGCTGATACTCGTTTTATTAGATGGTTAAGCGACAGATCGCAAAATCGGAGAACAATTGTCGGATTCAGGCATTGTAACGTCGGGAGTTCCTTAAGGCCCTTTATTCATTAATTACTTACCAAACTATTTAAAGTCAGGGTTCAGGCTTTTTGCGGACGACTGCATCATCTACAGAAAGATAACGAACGAGCACAATGCGATAGTATCTAAATAAAGTCAATATCTGGGCTCAGGAAAATAAATTGAAAATGAATGGATAGAAAAGGAGCTCAATCTCGTTTACTAAACGTACCTTGTTAAATGAGACGATAAAGAATAATTCCAATGGTAACGAGCTCCAAATATCTGGGGATATATTGCAACAAGAGACTTGAGGAACAGAAGAATGCGTGGAATTCCTTACATTTCATAATAAGGAACTTAAAAAAGGGAAGTTCAAAATCAATGGAGGTGGCAAATTTATCCTTAGTTGGGATCCCTATAGAAAAATTAAATAGAATCAGAGAAAGTTGAGAAAAGTGCTGCTAATTTCGTGCGAGTAGGGCCGGTTCATAGAAACGAATACGTAGAACAACTAGGTTGGGAGATATTGCCGCAAAGGAGGGAGAAAACAAGGCTGCATTTGCTATTCGAAGCTTATACAGAGCAAAAACCTTGGATTCGAATTAGCTCCAAAATGCAAAAGCCCAATTATATACGTAGATGGGATCATTTATTGAAAGTCATATGTATCACCATAAACGAGTGGAATAATGTAATTGTGGGACTTTTTTGGGGAAATCCTCTTCAGGGAAGTAAATTTAGGACAAATCTCAGAAAACGTGTGACGTGCAGTGTTTCTCATTTCTCTCTTTCAGGGATATAGACATTTTGAAGGACAATGAATTATTTTTAGATTATGTATACGTAATTTCATTATGTGTCTGCCACCGGTCTTACGTCCAATAAATACAAAAATATTTTCGAAAACACGGCACCAAAAACACGACAGAAACAACAGCGACACTTAATACGATTTGACAGCTGACTGAACAGGTCAGGCTATCCGGAAGCTTCCCACGTGTAAAAATACACATTCCACTCGAAGTTGACGCAACACTTGAACGATAAAGTTTGACCCGGTCAAACTTTGATTGATCAACTTTATTGGAACAAAGGTTCTCACTAAGTTTTTCGTTTAGCGTTTGCTGATCAACCAAAATCGTTCAACCAAACTTAATATCCAATCTAAACTCCTGCTGCAACAATAGATGAAGTGAGAATTCTCGCCCTCTCTCTCTCTCTCTCACACACACACATGCACACACAGTAAGTTGGCTTTGTACCATTTTTATCATTGCACCTCCTACCCCGCTCTCGTCTCCACAATCTCCCTTGCCTAAACTCCAACCATTTGTCTCGAAATCTGTGTCAAAAATCTTTCTGCTAGGCTTTTTAATACCTCTTCTCCACTACTTTAGTTCATATCCCGAGGTGGGAGGGATGGATATTAACCAATCACATTTATGGTTCCTCTTCTCTGGGAGTCACAGTTTGCCCCTCTCCCTCAAGGTTTCTGAGGAAAACACTACTCGATGCCGCCAAACCTCACCATAGTTGGGAAACACCCCATACCCACCGTGATGTCTCGGTTTTATTGCCCCTGGCTTAAATACTGTCCAGATGTGTTTGACCGTTACAGGTTGTTGTTTTTTTTATAAATTAAACATAATTAGTGTAGAAAATATTTAAATAAAAATTTCCCGATAAATTTAAACTGTTTAATATTTGTTGAGGAGTGTTCGTGATTATGTTTCAGGAGGACGATGAGTCGACCCCCGCGCCGCGGGCCTCTCCTTGCCGCGTGTGTGGGCGGATGTTCGGCAGCGCGTCCATCGCCATCCACGAGCCTCAGTGCCAGCAGCGCGCGTCCAAAGCCGAGGCAGGAGCAGGGTCTGGGGCAGGGACCGGGTCCGCCCCCGACTCGGGCCGCCCGCGCCGCCCCCGCATGCTGCTCTGCTACCTGTGCGGCCGCGGCTTCAGCTCGGCGTCGCTGCCCATCCACGAGGCGCAGTGCCTGAAGCGGTGGCGCATGGAGAACGAGAAGCTGTCTCCCAACCTGCAGCGGCCAGAGCCCGAGAGACCCGCCATCGTGCTCACAGGTCTATAGCACATACTACGTACATCTGATATCTTGATAAACGCTTTTTATGTCCGAGGGTACGCCAGTGACGACTTCAAAGCCACTTCCGGTTGATTCATTTTTAATTCCCCAGCGTTTGTTATCTTTTGTTTCGACTAGGTAAAAATTAAGTTATTAAAAGGTTTTCAAATTATGTGTTTCTTCCCAACCTGTTTTGTTTTCTTGGGAGACGGCTTAGATTGTCCATATGTCCCTGCGATATAGTGGTGGTTCTATAATGTTTTATCAACGACCGTGTGTCGGCATGATTGCGAAGAAAATGCCTGAAACGAAACACTGAATTGATCACGGTGAGCAAACGCGGCATCCATCTTGCAGGTATTATTATTTGTAACGGAATGTTTCATGCAAGGAGCTCAACAACAAAGTAATCCTTTACTTGTTTTTCTGACATACAATACCACAAGCACTGTCTGAAAGATTTTGTAACTACTTATTTCCCTTACATTGTACTAAAATTATATGTACCTTTATGCCAATTATTGGTTGGCTGTCTCATTTACAAGGATTTAAAATAAAAAGGTTTACTAAAATTGACAATCTTTTACGTATTTTCAAAATAAATAGATTACCCAATAAGTTAGAAAATTGCATCTATAGCATACTATTAAAATATAAATAAAACGTTTCGTTCACCGTTAGGCGCTCGTGAGGCAATAAGTAATGAGAATGGAGATCTAAATTAATATGAATCTCCAAAATTCATTATGTTGATGAATAAACTACTTAAACTAGTGAGATTAATAGGGAGGGATATTATTTATTTTTGTGGAATATATTAAGAATAAACTTTTATAATAATAAAAAACACTTAATTTTATCCTAAACAAATTTACATCCATATTACAATTTTCTCATATTTAAACTTCAAGCCGGTAATTATTTCTTATTTAAACATTACGTATATATTTACATAAAAAGTGATTTAATTTCTTAAAACTAACAATTTTCGAATCTCTAAACTCAGGGTCGTACGTTATGGGCCTTCTCATAGACAAAAAATATTTCATCTACTCGGATTTGGCATTATAGGAAATCTGCAATAAATTACATAGTTAATTACCGTGTCATCATAGTGAACCTTCCAGCGTCTTCCTCGTTACAATTTCCCCCTAATTTGGGTCGTACCGCTGCTATTCTTCCTGGTTCAGGACTCTTTCCAGTTTATACTCGTTTCCTCGGATAATGTCGATCATCTGCTGGCCTCCTCAGTCTGCCTCCAATTTCAACCGATTCACCGCTCTCGTCCCACAACCCCATCATCCGTCTCTTTCCCACTTCTTTAGTTCATATCCCAAAGGTGGTAGGGATGGATATTAACCAACCACTTTTATGGTTACTCTTCTCTGGGAGTCACAGTTTGCCCCTCTCCCCCACGGTTTTTAGGGCAAAACACCACCCGATGCCGCCAAATCTCACCATAGTTGGGAAACATCCCAGGCGCGCCGTGATGTACGGGTTTTATTACCCCTGGCTCAAATACGTACAAGCAGATGTATTTGACTGTGACACTTAGTTGAAAGAAGAATAAAACATTCAATTCAGAGATTCCAGAACGAACATATTTCATGTAGACATTTCGGATATAATTACAGTATTTCCGGTCTATGAATATTAAATTTCTAACATACAAACTACCGACTGTTAACATTAATAATAAAATGGAAGACCTTATGCGAGACACATTAAAAAATTAAGATAAATGTATTTTTATGAATAATAGAGCTTTGAGTGGCTGCGTAATCTCCCTTGCACCGCGTCTTATGGAATTTCTTGGCACCTACTGTCTCCTTGAGACATTCATACACTTGACAGTTATTCAACGCAAGATGCGGTAGACAATAGAAACAAAGATTCAAATTTTTTTGTATTGTTGCATGAGCGGTGTTACCTTGAATTATCATGCTCCAGGAGTAAAACCACGACGTTTTAACCGGATTGCAGGCTTCAGCTTCTCAAACTAATCACAGTATACAATACTATCACATACTGCCCAATTTGCATATAAAATTCCAAGGATTGCAACCTCACAGTCCCAAAAAAGCGTCTGTATGCAGGCACAGCGCACGGTTGTCCGGAGTGAATTGCATCAGACGTGACATTTTTGTGCCTTCTGTGCCACTGCTGCAGCGACACACAGGAATCCCATCCTCCGATAAATATCTATTAGTCTTTCACGCTCAATACCCAAAAAACGGATAAGCGCGCTCTGATGCAAGACAGTAAGGGCGAGGCCACCATTCTACTGTCGCAAACGTCACTTTTTCCCAACATACTGCGCCCTCGTACTGCCATCGTGCCGTCTTACTATGTGTGTTACAAATTTCTAATAAATGACATTGTGTTTTTATTAATTTATTAAGGCTGTAATGATAATTACTGGTGGGGTGGGGAATTTAATTAACTTAATTTAATTATAATATAATGTATTAATGGGGATTTATTATTGGAAAGGAAAGACTAATTTAACTTTCAAATTCTGAATTTAATATAAATAAAATATTTAAGCAATAGAATAGATGGTATTTACAAATTACCAACGAAAATATAACTAAAATTATAAATTATATGAAACTCTGTGGGGTGAATTGAGATGTAATTTAGATTTCTAATGGCAATAGGCCTGGCAAATGCGAACTCTTTCTAATTCAATGCAACGAAACCCGCGAAGTTCATGCGTCTGCATCCCGGACTGCCTCCATGATGAGCTCTGTTCATCACCGTCCAGGCTGAATCTCGTGGATAAATCTAGCGGAGACTCCCTTATCTTCTTCTCGCAGTGGCTAACAATTAAACTTTTGCATCAACTGTCTCCCAACACCTTCTGTTCTTCTTCTCCAAAATCCCTTCCCACGAAAGCTCGGTGGGAATCTGCATAATTCCAAACCACCAATAAGCTGTTATCCTCAAATGGCTTTATTTGCTTTGACTTTAATTGCAGCCAATAGGAACAATCTCAACCTGCTGGGACCAAATACTCCATGTGTTTTGCGTTTCTCCGTGGGATTCCAATTTTTCCACGGAACTTTAGTTTTCGCAGCCACCTAATTATTCACGGCGATCCCCTTTTTTTTGTGAATGGGACCTCTTCCACATTCAGCCAGAAGGGTCATCCTTTTGTCGTAAGGGATGCGAGTGCCATCCACACAGCTAGGAACGCAGATGCACAAACTTAAAGTTTCACTTCGCGTATTTAATACTCGCACGTACAGTATTCGCTGTTAGATAAAGACGCAAAGGTGCGTTGAAACGTCCGGCATTTTTATATTTTATATTGTCTCTCATTCTAAAGATTGTCTGCATATAAGATTAATTATGCTAAATATTTGAGTATTCTTCTATGAATGTCCTGTCGGTCTCGCTTATAATATACAAGGATCTCTGCAAAAGTAATGCACATTAGTTTTATTTAAATGTGTTTTACATTATACATCTTTGCAATTTATGAAATTCATAGGGTCATTCTTGCCGCTTGTGTTCGATGTTATCTCACTCAGCCCATTCCCGTGAGTGACTGTCATATCAAGTCTTTAAGATGACTGCTGCAACTGTACTGTGAGAGCGAGATAATGGCAAACACCCACAGGAGGTTTAAAATGTGGCTGGAGATGCTACCGTCGGTGGTGAAGGAGGTCACGTCAATATTCGGGATATTCTTCGCAGCGGCAGAGCTCACACTGCACTAACGAGTGACTATCAGCAGAGCGTTAACGACAATGCGTGGGGTACGTGTCAGAAAAATACGCCTTTGCGATTACCATCTCTTTGCTTAACTGAAGTAATCTCTTCGTGGAACAATGTTTGAAGTTGATGACACCGTGGTGACCGCTGCCAAGCAGTGGCTCGAACGAGCTGGGTAGACAGGCGTAAAGCAGTTGACAGGTGGGGATTATGTAGAATATGAAATTTTGTTCCTGTAAAAATAAATTTAAATAAGCTCTCGTGTACTAAATAGTAACCTCCGCCATTCCGTGATCAGCGTATTCATTTCAGCTAGAAAAACAATTTACAGCAATTTCACATTATTTTACAGTAGAATACATTATGGTAGCTAGTATGAGGCGTAGATAAGATGAATTTGGCTGATTACGTTATTGAGTTGGACTTACGAGCAAAACAATCTTCCTCAGATAAGATCTTATCTCCGTGTGAGTGATTTCCCTTCATGGGATTAACCCACAATGCGCAGTCTAACCAGTAGTTGTAAATTATGGACTCAAATTGAAATTGTACACTCAATTCTAAAGTTCAATTAACGTGAAACCGTGAATCTGAATAAAACCAGTTCGTTTATGTTAGCCTGTACTGTAATGAACTGGGGTTGGATTTTTAATTTATATAAAAGTGAATTACTGTTTTTGATTAAATAAAACAAATTAAATTTATTTATATAAAAGAAGAAAACAACCATTACAATAGTCCAATTTTTTAAAATTTACCACGGCTAGCTTAATTGCAATTAATAAGACTGTCTCCGTAAGGGTCATTTTTATGGGCTTATCGTGCAGCAGCAAAAATCGTCATCACGCACTTTTCAATATTGGCACTAACACACCTGTGATTTATTGTGGGTCATAAACAGCTTTGCCCACGCCGGTATCTTGAGGTGTGTCTTCCACGAATTCTGGACTTGGGAAGTTACTTGGACAAGATACCATCTTCCTGCAGTTCGCCTCATTGTAGGGACATCCTTCCATCTATTACGCGGCCAAGATTCCTCGTTTTATCTCCGCTTTTTCAATTCACCATACCCAACTGCCGTGCCTCTAGACTTCCTCCTTCTTCAAAATTCCGTGCCCATCCTCGCAGGTAATTACCTTCAATATCCACACCATGAGTTGCATGGCGGATCACCTGACCAACAACCCCCAATCAAAATTCAGCTTGACCCGCGGTTTCTCTCCCTAACATCTGGCCTTCCAAAATTCCCGGGGTCAAAGAACTGAACTCAGGTATCAGAATTATAAGTCTCAAAACGTCGTTTTTGGCGCGTTCTATATCCGGACGTCTCGCCTCTCTGGCGCCTTGTTGTTTATCTGGACTGCTGTCTCCAATATGGGGAATAATTCACCCAATGGTGACATAAAATGATGATTGCCATATCCACGTTTCCTCTTATTATTATGATGATTTACCGTGTGAATATATATTCGTTAATATGTGCAGTTTATGATAAGAACATTTACAGTGATAATAGACCAAAGTTTATTGATAATTTTTTTATACTTGACATTACATTTGTGTAAAACGCTGAATGATGTCATACTAAAGCAAGTAAGAAAATATGAGAAACAAAAGTATAAATACAAAGATTAGACATGTCAGAGATTCTGTAACAAAATTTCATAGTTGTCGTTATGGCCAACCATATCCCGGTTGATGTTCATGAAATTATTGTTCATCAATTCAGAAATAAATCCATTATTATAATTGAAATCTTAACCAAAAAATAGGCGTTTTTTCGTAGTATATTATATTATTTAATTCCAAATATGTATAGTTATGGGCTTGTTGTTTTAATTTAGAGGCCTAAAATTTTATTGTAGCAATCAAAGATAGTTCAGTCTGGTCAATTTTTACAATTATTTTTGCAAACAACTAATGTTAATCACATCCGATATTCAAAGCATTTTATAAGTTTGGGTAAATGATCATACTGTTTAAACAAATTAAGAAATTTAGTGTAGATGGAACCAAAGAGAAGGAAGTATAACAAAATGATTGGGTCTTTTTTTGTTTATCCACTGACATTATTACTAGATTTGCCTGAAACCCCCAACCAGTAGGTCTAACCTGAACACTACTGTAGGTGTAAAAAAATTTAGTTAATACCAGTCATTGTCCTTACAATATAACACCAGGCGTTAAATATAGAGTAATGTACAAATTATTCCCATTTATGGTAGACATATAAGAAACCAGAATTCGTTTAATATTTCAGTATTATCGCTAAATAAAGGTAAATTGGATTGTTGCAGAATTTCTGGATCTCAAGAAAATGCGACGTATTTTGATGTTAATTTAGAGTCCTGAAGTCTGGAATCAGCTGTACGTTTCCATTATGTGCCATGTAGATCCAGACTTCCCTTTTATCGTCAGCTTCTTAGTACAGTATAACCTCAAGTTATCTGAAACTCTTGAAAATTAAAACCACTACAAATTAAAACTCGGACAGAAATTGTTCTGCAGGAGTAGCTGATCATTTTGAATGGATGCACTTGTCAGGAACACTTTTATTTTCTGACTGGTGTTGTGCAATAACGTTTTGAGTCCAGCTATAGGAACTAATGTATGACTGTCAACTTCTGTTGCTTAACTAGTTTTTCCTCTTTTATCTCCACGCATAGACTTTGTAACTTTATTAAAAGTAGGATGTCTACAGAACGTTGAAAGATAATCGTTGAGCAGCGTGTTCCTTCCCGAGATTCGGGGAAATATAGGAAGAAAATTGCTACTATTCCAGACTTTTCGGACTCCGTAGTATGAGTAGTACGTAGTTGGTTGTCAGCTATCTTAGTTTTGAATGCTTTGCTTTCTTGGGCAGACTTGAACCTGTCTGCAGAAAGAGGAGATGAGTGTCGCCTCGTAACCGAAGCACAGCGACACCTCCTGCGTATTTTGACGAGAGAAAACTCCGTTAGCAACTTCAAACGCCTTGTGTACAACGGTAAAAGTTCCAAAAGAAAGTCAGTAAAACTTGTAAATATAACTAATTTAATTATTCATCTACTCAACAGAGTCGTTATATGAGAAATTATTTGCGATCATTTCAAAAAATGGATTATTCAAATGAATTATTATTTAGCAAATTGAAATTATTTTTGCAACACTACAAGAATGTTAGTTTACTAAAAGTATATGCGTGCTGTCCACAGCACCTCAGTCCCGTTTTCTACTGCGCATTTCACTGGCCACGAAACACTTGTTATGTGGCTGTAAATTTATTTATTCTAATTTATTGTAAGTACACTTTCACATATTAAAATATGCAAAAAGTTTTCCTTTATTTATTAAAGTGCGAGACAGGATATTAAATACAAGATAAAATATATGACACTATTCTAAGGTCATTTCTGATTATGGACACAACGAACAGAACGCCAATTTAATTACATTTTAAGAGTATTAAATGAAATTCCGTTTCATAACGTTGACATGTTCCTGAAATATATTCCTCCAAGAAATAGCGCGTCGGGTCGATGTCTTCCCTAGTCAACCCTTGGCTACCTTGCTCTACCTTCCGCATCCCCCCTTTTCAATTCCCTTCCTATGCTATTAAAGGGGAGTTGCCTTTTTCTGGATCACCCTCATGTAGCCTGTTAACCCAAAAAAATCTTTTCCCACCGTTTTTAAATACCTGATTCTAACTACATAGGAAAAACGCAATCTTTTTCCCCCGTCTATCATCTTCTGAAAAATTATCTTCCAATACCACTTGATCTTTAAATGTAATTTGTTTTTGTGAATCGTTCCCGTGAACCTGGAGCGTCCTATCGCCTCATCAGCCAGCCATTGTTATTTTAAGAAACATCGTATTTTGAATGTCTCGGAATTTACGTCGGCTTATTATTCCATTCGTCGGTGAAACTAAAAAAGTGTGCAGTAAATAGTACCACACAGTGTTAATTGACTATTAAGCGCATTCTTCTCCTGTAAATTTTTAAGTACTGCATTGAACTGGAGTTCAGCTCCTGAATAACAGATGCCTTTTACAACACACGATGAAAATCAATATGCTAAGTCAGGGTTTCCCAAACTTTTTCTTCAATGGAACTATTGGTAACCTCGGACAATCTAACGGAACGCTTCGTTTATTTAGGATGGATGATTCCTGGTCGTAAAAAGTAAAACAAGATTTACTTTAGTAATAATTTTAAATAGAGACCTCAAATACAACATAAATAAGGTACTTAGTGATTTTAATGATTTTTGGTTCTTGCGCAATATTTGTAAATCGAATTGTTATATCTGGTGTGGCCTGTTTCTGCACTTTGACTTAATTGCAGAAAATCCAACTTCGCATAAATAGGTTTTATAAAACGCAAGTAAAACAATAATAGCACGTTTTGAAATATTGTGGAAGTATTGTGACAAACTCGCTCATAAAGACTGATCATTGTATTTTTCTTTCACTGATTACGTCAATTAGATTCCCATAGTCACTTGCACCTAAACCTACCCAGGAATCGTCCTTACTAGTGTGCAAAAGAATTCATTTCAATGTTCTAATTACATTTTTGGAAAGTTCTTCATCTACTTTAAAATTTAATTCATTCAAACATTCATGTTTGGCCTGAAAGCAATTAATATCGTTAGATTCAACTCATGAAATCCAAAATTGTATTTTTTATCGAAAGATCCAATTTTATATCTTGTATTAAAAATTGTAATACTTTCATTGCACTTTGTACAAATATCAGCCAGATATGCAAGTTTAATCAACCAAGAAGGTTTAGTAAAACCTCAACAATATGCTGTCCTGAATTATTTTGTGCCATCAAGACACGCTAACAACTCATTTCGAAGTTCATAAAGCCTTAATAGTGCGTTTCCACTGGATAGCCATCTCATTACAGTGTGTAAGAAAAGTGTTTTGTGTTCACTAGCCATGTTATCACACAAAATTTTAAATAATTGGATTTAAGTAGCCTCTAAAATTTTCCTGTGGACCTCACTGAATAGTCCTGAGAGACTGCAAGTATGTGCTGTTGAATTAAATTCCACAAACGAAGGCGTATAAGGTTGGCTTATTTTCTGGTCACAGCTCCTCATTGTCAAGTTAAATAAAATATTAATTAAATTTAATATTATCTCACTAGGACAGGATTCACACTTGTGTCATTGTTATGTTTCCTACTGTAGCGGGGATCAAGGAATATGGTTTCTTTGTTTCGCAACGTTGTGATTCGAGAATTGTTTTACGAAATAATTAAATGGTATTATAACATGATACATAGTTTAGACAGAATCACCCCAAATTTGGTTCCGCGGAACACAGTTTCGGAAACCCGGTTCTAAGTCTGTGTATATGTAAAGATTTTACGTCACCGAGAATCCGTATTGACTGGAATAGCCCAAGTACGGTTTCTCATTTCTTCGTGCCTAAATACTTGAGGAGTTTACAAAGTCAGGGAAGTCGCATTCTTGACTCTGCTTTCCACCTAATTATCGTGGCAATGGAGCAAGTTTAATACGAATGTTCTGGTTTAAAATGGATCTATAAACCGATTTCCAATAAGCCAAATGGTTTACGTGGCAATACTTCAACATTTCCAGGTTTCGTAGACCAATAATGCTTGGAAATTAACCGACGAACTGCACAAGCGTTATCTTGCAGCTTTATCAGATTACGCACGTGAACAACCTTGACAATATACGTTTTGCAACAGAGACTGTAAAACATTTCACTGTGAAATTTGGTTAGTATAATTATCAAAAGTGTTGATGTTTATTGTTAAGATAATTAAACTGTTGAATTTCCTAATAAATACTAAAACTAATCAATAAGAAATACATATTACCTAAAATATGTAAAACAAAATTGCATGACACCATTTATGCATATTTTTTAAAACCACCTGTCAAGCTAGACAAACAAATTGTTATAATCATAAATGAGTAAGGTAAATGTACCAAAGAAGGCCAAGCCTCAAAAATTTGAAAACAGCCCCAATTATGATAGCTTATGACTTCTATTGTTTATACATCTTCAGCCGCTCTTGTGAAGAAAAATCATGTGTATAAATCCTAAAATAAAGACTCCGCTAAAGCAAACACGAGCAGTGCAACCAAGAAACTGTTGCAAGTGGTTTTGTCACGTGTGCTGTGAAGGCAGAACAGCTGACAGGAGACTGTAAAAAGTCCCTCATGTGAGAAATGAATCAAGTGAATAAAACAAACTAGTTTCCTAAGTCATTATTCATGTTTTAATTAAAGTGTAATATTTAAAATTATTATTCCCATGACAAAAAAATTACTATTCTCAAAATAATTTCAAATGTTGTGTAATAACCTTAAAACTAAAACCATAAGACAGCAATCTGCGCGATGCGTTAATTAAGAAGCTTTTGCCTAATAAATAGAATTATACAGACCTCAGTATTGTCTCACTATTCATATAAAAGTGCATTACATCTCTTCCTGTATCTTCAAATAGCTTTCTTGCCATTAAAATGATCCGTAAAGGAAATACGATTCGGATCTGGCTAAGGGCCATATTTGGAACAGGGGTTCCTAACTATGCCCAAACGCAACAGTTTAATATTTAATTGAATGTGATAATATTAATTAAATCATCTTTCTGTTTACATTTGTTTCTTAACTGTATATAATTGGAGAATGTTATACATATATACCAGAATCCTATCTCTTACATATACTGAATAAAAAAATACTAATCATTAAAGTGGACCTTATATAATTAATATGGGCAGGCAGGTAGTACCTGCAATACTAGCCAAATATTACAGTATATTTTAAAAATATCATAATACTATACTTTATGACCAATAAAATACAAAGCATTCATAGGTTCAATTTATGTTAGAGATATATGTACCTCAATGAAGAAAATTGAGGTATTTTTAAGTAAAATACTTTATTGAATCTATGATCTAGTGCCTCATGACACTGGCATGGGCTTGGATATTTGTGCCGTCATGGTCACGGAGACTGGGATTAAGACTGATGGATAATCGATACGCTGACCAATGACAGTCCGCAGTCGACCCAGTAGGCCAAGACCCCGAAGAAGAAGTATTATAAGTGGAGTACTTTAATTTTCATAACAATAAAATTCGCCGAGTATTATACAGCTGCTGACAAGTCTCTGTTACAAAAGCTATGTTGGAAAAGCTACTGACCCCCAGGTCCCCTTCACAGTTGGATTTTTATTTTCTTTGGTGAAAATTGCTAGCAAACCTAGCATTTATACTAACTATTTTCACCACGTGGAAGTTCTCGATGTTGTTCTCTATTTCAGAAATGCCAACATGTCGATGGGCTATAGGATATTTGTCAAAAATCTATGCACAGTTACTGTAAACTACATTTAATCAGTGAATGAAAACTGTTGACAATACAACCAATACATTTGCAGTTTAATCTAATTAAATTCTGTTTGGATTCCTTCGCTGGATAATTGATAACAATTGTTGCTTGCAGAAGCTGGTGCTGTGGACTTGGATGCCACCATAGATGCGGCATGGCAGTCTCATCTTCAACAATTGGTTCCTTGTCCGATGTGCTCCAGAACTTTCTACCCTGATCGCCTTGAGGTCCACCAGAGGGCCTGCAAAGGCAACAACAACGGCAAACGATAACTCACTCTTCTTCCTTGGTTTTTGCTTTGCGGTAAATTGTATATTAATTGAAAAAAAACAATAAATTTTGTAATGAATTCTAGTTTATCTACTCCAACCACGTTTCAGGAGAAATCTTCGATTATTTTTACTTGTTTGAAGAATCTATAATTGCAGACAGGTACGTGGCCAAGGATTATTTAACTTTGAACGATGATCCGGGGATATAGCGGAATATGAAGCGAATAAGTATAGTATAAGTAAGTATAAGTATAAAATCATATTCCATAAATCCTATAGAGAAGCACAAGCTTCAAGGATGTGGAACGAGTCAGAGATTTTACATAGGTTGCTTTATTAATATTAGAATATACTGTAACTATTGATTACTTTTAACTTATAATAAGATTTTCTTAAGTTCTATACAGGAGACATACAATTTGTACCTTATATATAAAATTGATAAATATTTTTACATCCTATACTAAAAAATTAGTGTTCTATTTTTTTATAATGTTCTTACATAATTATAAATATCTACCCTATGATACATTCAGCTTCATAAATTCTTCAACAGAGTAGGAGTGGCTTAGTAAGAACTTAGTTAGTTCATATTTGAACTTGTTTGGATTTATTTTTAATTGTTTAATGGAGGTGGGAAGTTTATTAAATATGCTAATAGCATTGTAATGTACACCCTTTTGTATTATGGTTAGAGACTTCCCTTCCTTGTGTAAATTGTTTTTACTTCTGGTATCAAAGTCATGTATATCTGAGTTTAGTGTGAAGAGGTTACTGTTATTAATAACAAATAACATGAGTGATTGAATATGCTGGGAAGTGAGTATTACAATAAATTACAATAAAGAAGATTAATAAAGACGGAATAGAGGAATAATTAAAAAACGTAGCAAGAGTGTTAATAGAGGGTAAGATGTTTGGAAACAGTTTCACAAATAAATTTATCACGGATATTGTGTAATTATTCAAGTACACTAAATCTATTTTGTTTTTGAAGCATTGGCGATAAAATTTTCAAAGACTATGAAGTTCGAAAAAACAGAGCTTGTAATGAATATTTACTTGAGAGGGGTGATGGGGTTGAGTTTAATTTATTATATGATATGTCCCACGTTGGTGGATATTTGTAATGATAACTACTGGGGGGATGTATTTAATTTATAATATTTAATAATTATTATAATGTAATGGTATAAATTAATGATAGGGTTTTTAAATATGAAAAGAGAACCTGAATTTAATAATATAGAATAATTAAACATGAGCATTGATGATATTTACAAATCATCAAAGAAAATATTACTAAAACCAATAATTTTGTATTGGAACTTTAAAATTTTGGAATTTAGTTTATAATGGCAACAGGCCTGGCAAATGTGAACTCTTTCTAATACAATACAACGATACCCGCGAAGTTTCTGCATCTGCGTCGCGGTGATGGCTGGGTGGATCGGCTCTTGACCTCAACATCACCATCGTTGTCGTGCGGACGCCCGGAAAATTTGGCGGAGACTTCCTTTTCTTCTTTCGGCGGGTAGGAGTTTAGGTTTGAGTCACCGTTTCCGACCTCTAAACTTCAGCTCTTCGGTGACTTTAAATTATTTTCTATCGGCTGCTTTCTGCCCCTCACTATTCTCGCTCAGCGACTAAAATTTTAATTTCAAACCATTCTTTCCGGCCTCTTAACATGTTCTGCTCATTTACTCTCTCCGGCCTCTCTACATCCACTGTCTTCAGTCTGTGTGACCATACTCTTGCTCCATAGGAAGCTATTGCAACCACAATTGAATTATAATACAATTTAAATATTCTTAGTGGAATTTTGAATCTATTTAAGGCTAAACTTATTTTATTCATAAAGTTTATACTCTTGTTGTTTATTGATAATATGTGGTTCAAGAATGCGCTCTTTCCGTCTATCAAATTCCCAGTTATTTCATGCATACTTAATGTTGTATCTGTCTGGATTGTGATCCACGTTGCCTTTTAGGAACATATAGCATGTTTTATCCAGGGAGATTGTCAACTTGTTTTCATCACACCAGTTATTTGCCAGATTTATAGAAACTCTGATTCTCCTAGATTCCCCCTCCATTACAATTAATATGTGGTCGGCATACGCTACGACGTCCCTAAATTGCTCTTCTCTAATTGTTCAAGACGTTCTTCCATGCATACGTCCCAGAAGAGATGCATGGATTAAATCTACAAATCGGCAGATGCCCGGTGGCAGATACATAGAACTTAAACAATAATTAATAATCTGGTCGTAAGGACCATATTTAACCTATAATTGAATGTATAATTATATTCAATATAAATAAATAAGGGTGGAATCATATTATTATAAGATGAATTTTTAAAAAGGAATATTGTTTCGTCCTGAAAAAAAAACACTGTAGTATATTTTTAGAGATTTCGCAGCACTGATCACTTCACTACACTAAAATTAAATTAGGTCTAAATTTTCTCTCTGTTAGAGGAAGTTCCCCAAACACTCCTGCAGGCAGATTGTTCCAGTCATTAATTGTCCTATTTAGGAATGACTATTTTCCAATATCTGTTTTTTGGTGCCTTCCTTGTAATTTAAACGGGTGATCACTCCTCCCCTCCCGTTCCGAGTCGATTCTTTCATTCTATCTCGGATTCCCTGCCAAGGTTTTTGACCTGCAAAGGCTCTGTAGAAATTGTGTAGCCTAGTTCTTTCTCTTCTTGTCTGTAGCGTATCCCACACTAGTCGCTTTACCTTTTCGTTCCCATGCCCAGGTCCTATTGTACGAATTTTGCGGCCCTTCTTTGCACCCTTTCTAAGGATTCTATTTGACCTATCCTGTACGGATCCCAGCATGCTGCACCATAAGTGGGCAAGTGTACTAATGACAAATATGCCGTCTCTTTAGATTTCACATTCCCCTTGTTGAGTGTTCTTATGACAAAGTGCAAGGTGTTCCACGCTTTCCTTGTAGCATAGTTTACCTGCCCCCAGCTTACTGTTAAACTAAATGCCTAGGTATTTACAGTTTGTCTCCTCGATCATCTATTTTATATATCAAGGCATATTGAACGCGCATTTTAGTAAAACTAATCGCCTTACTTTTACTATTATTGATGTTGAGTTTATTTCGCTTAGCCCGTGTACTAAGAGTATCTAAGTCAGTTTTGAGAGCAGCTGCGTCTTGTTCCCCAGTTATTTCCCTGTAAATTACACAGTCATCTACAAAAAGTCGGACCTTAGAATTTATATTAGGCAAATCATTAATAAATATGAGAAACAATAATGGGGCAATAACTGATCTCTAGGGGACTCCAGAAGTTACAGATCCGAGTTCCGAAGTTTCTTTCCCAACTTTGACTTTTTGTAGCCTATTTTTTAAGAATTCTTGCACCCAGAGAACTACTCTTTTGTCAATACCTGTCCCATCTAACTTCTGGATCAAGATGTCGTGAGGAACTACATCGAAAGCCTTTGCAAAATCGATAACAATGGCGTCTATTCTACCACCACGATCGACTTCGTCTGCTAGATCTTGAAACAAATTGATTATCTGACTTTCACACGAAAAACCCGATCAAAATCCATGTTGGTTTTCAAAGAACCACCCTTTAGTGCATCCCGAATGTGTGTAGTTATTAAGTGCTTCATGATTTAGCATACTACTGAGGTTACAATTGTAGGTCTATAATTTCGTATGTCCGTTTTATTTCCAGATTTAAATACAGGTGCAATTATTCCCGTTTTCCAGTCTGTTGGCAGAGTTGAGTTATTTATGTCCGCAGACCGATCCCTGGGGCAGCCTTTTGTAGTTCTTTTGGGAATTTCTTGTCCCTGCAATAATCTAAGAGCATTCTAAACAAGTGCTCCCGGACAGCTCATATTTTTCAGTCTACATAGTAGAGAGGGCCACCATAGGTACCAGAGATTTTTATTACATATTTTTTATCAGAGTTCGATACACATTGGATGACTGGATTTATGGTGTCCTCTGTTGATCTACCCTGGCGGAAACCATATTGGCAATTATTGGTGCCCCTTTAAGCTTCTTATTTCTTGTAACCTTTTACACATTAAATTTTTCGACTAATTTTCCGAGTGTATTTATTAGGCATATCGGCCTATACCACCTGGTGTCTGTGACTTCCTTATCCTTATTTTTGAGAATAATTACTAATCGTGAATCTTTCCAGCACGCAGGAAACCTAATTTAAAACAATTAAATATCATTAATATTTATTCAGAAGCTTTCAGCTCAATAAGCCATATTCATCTGTGTATATCAAAGGGCGTAGGAGTTGATATAAGGTAATACTAAGAGGACTGCAAACATCGTGAGAAGTGTGTTATGTAATTATTTTGATTCTGACGTCAGAAGTGTGTCATGACAAATGGCAAAAGTATAAACTTAGATTAATAAACTGAGAGTAAATAAAAGAAAGTATTAAAAACAATTTCTGTACATTGTTTCTATCTTTTAAGAAAATTGAAATTTCAGTTGTTTCAGCCTATGCCTTACTTTTTGAACCACTGTTGAGTCAAATACCAGATCCAAGTACTGTATTGTACTTCAGCACTGAGAGCTTAACACGCCACTTTTTGACGCGGCTTCTCAACATGAACACTTAACTAGGATGGCAACATCGTCTGCTAACTGAGCCACATTGACGTCAGCTGACACCGGGAAGTCCGACGACTAAATTAAACATAAGTGTGGAGATACGTTCCTTGGGGAACACCAGAAACAATCTGTGAAGTCGTGGATATGTACATGCCACTTTTAACAGAGTATGTTCTTTTGCGAAGTGCACGGTAAATGGTCGCATTATATCTTGATTCATTATCAACAACTTTACGATCTCCACAATCATCGGGATGTTACGCATGAACAATTCTCCATTTTATATTCAGTAAAGTCCAATTTATGATATCTTTAGTATATATCAATTTTCATTAGAGTTTATTTTAAGTAGAACTCTTTTGTGATAGCTAATTCCCAGGAATACTTCGCAGTTTATTATGTCTTCCGTTGGTTTAACTACAAACAATACGGATTTTATTATTTCGGGTGGTCTTCCTCCCTACCTGCTGGAAGTCATTTTACGGCGATTTGGGGATATTTGTTGTTTAGCTTAACATTGTCTATTCCGTTATAGTTCCTGGAACTGACGAATTCTTGTAAAGCTATAGTTTCCTAGGAAAGCGGTGACTTCATGCTGCAGAAATACTGAAACGGCTATCAAGAGATATGACAAGCAGCAGGTAGAAGGTTCAGGCCCATGAGCAGGTAGCAAAAGGATTAATTACCTAGTGGACTCTATCCATGATACATTCATTAATCGTATTTGACAGTGAATATATATCAATTCTATTCACAATTACAAGAAAAATTATATCATAAAACCTACAATTTACCCAATTTGAGCGTAACACGACTGCTATGTTTGGTGCACAGTTTGATACGTCATATTAATATATTTTTAAATGATAATATTATATATTTTACTAAACTTCTAAAATTATTTACATTATTAATGTAAGTTTTAGCTTATAATTGGCAATTTCATTTACAAAAAGATATGTTTCCATTTTATTTACATAGTTAAGTTCACTTCACACAAAGGAAACATTATCGAAAATTTTGTAATTGTTTCAACAAGAAATGAGTCTTGAAGAATGGAGCAATCATCGATAATATAATTTGAGGTGGGGAAAAATATACCAAGTATAAGACTATCCCAGTGACCTGAAAAAATGTTAAGGTTCCCTGTTGTTATTAATTATCGGAATATCTTAAGTAGTTTTTCGTGTTATAATTTGAATGGCAGAATGCTGAAACATAATTTAAAAGTCAGAGCGGTGGAAAAGGGTACCTGACAGATAGTGCAATGAATATACTATGGAAATGCTATTAGAGAAAATTCTAATTCAGTAAGTGACATGAGAATGGCTACATAGGCCATTTGGTATCATAAATGCTCATTAGATGCAAACGCATGGCAATATTTATGCCCTAAATGTGCCAATTCTTTGTGTCCATATCAGAGAGCAATTGCAGGAACACAAAAATACTTTTCCGGAATCTGTAATGAACACACACAAAATGTCAGTGAGTCATTGAACTCAAAAAATTGAAAAACATGTCCAAAAGCTGGATTTGTGGGAAGACAATAGTCAAAATTGCAACCAACGATGCTGTAATTACTTTCAATCAAGGTACATTGTGCAGTATTGTGAACGTAAGTCGGAGGATGAGACTTGTATAAGGACTGCAGCAAAAGGAAATTGCAAACCACAAAAGAGGCCAGGAAATACAGAAAGAAGCTTAGATTGCAGGAGACAAATCAAGGGAGTTCAGACTTCTATATGGTTTTTAAAGTATGCAAAATACTTGAATAAATGTTAAACGCTTATTTTCCACAAATTGCATTTTTAAGAACCGTCTCCCTGATAACTCAAAAACTATCAAAGATATCATTGTGAAACTTTTTGATTGTTTGTTCATGCTTTATCTACAATATGATGCAAAATCACTTGTCAATGTAATAGGTTTTCAGATAAAAATAATATATTCTCAAAATATGATCAAAAATCAATTATTTCCATTCAGCACAACATTAAAACTTAACTCATAAAACATGATGTAAGCAGGAGTATTAGCTGCATCGCAAAAATAAAGAGAACACAATTTTTTTTAATAACAGAGTTATCAGGGAAACGGTTCATACCTGCGTTGTGAAAAAAGTCATTAAAATTTTTGAAAAAGTTTGTTAATAAATATTTTTTTCACATTAAAAAATTGTTTAATACATATAAACGTCAGTTGTTATAACCTAATAACTTTCATTGACATGGGAATAAAACTTAATAAGAAAAAAAATTATTTAGTCAAACTTATCATACTTTAAGCTGTATGTGCCCCGTTAAGATTAAGCTGAGAATAGCTCGTGAGGCGGAACGGGATACTACTGTATAAGGCAAAATTTGTGTCCCTCAAGAAAAAAAAAGGAAAAACTACCAAACTCACCTTCTAAGAATGATTGACAGGATTCTGCACCCAAAAAGAATAGATTAAGAAAAAGAAGGAACGGAAAAAAGGGAAAATTTTCAGCCAAAAAAAATCTGTGCTATCAACCGTACGCAAAATAAGAATAAAAAAAAACACAAAATGTGTTGTGATTTTTCTTAAATGTTATCGCATTAATTGTAAATATAAAACATCCTGTCCGATTTCTATTAATTTCTATTTACTTTTTTACGCAAATTTTTGTGTTCCTTGCTAGGATGTCTAATTACGTTTGAAGCTGTTTGGAAATAAGTTAGTTCCAGTGAAACAACTTGGCTAAAACGAAGTTATGGACCACGGACGGATAGAAAATTATAGTAAAGTTCTAAGTGCGTGATTATGTCGATAGATGTCAACTCTGGGCGTATTTGTACACATAAACAGTGTTGATGTTGCGCAATGAGTAGTAATGTAAGCGACACTGCGCTGAAGCAGAAAACAAACGTACTCAAGGCTATATTCATTCAAAATATTCACATTAACTAAATTCATTTGCTCTTACATAGTTCCAATTATACATTGCGTTAGAGGCGTAAGTAAAAATTTTAAATTTATTTAGTATTAGCTGGTTAGCCGGCGTTGCCCAGGTATTTATTTATATTATCCGGGCACATTATTTAATTCTTGATCAACACATAACTAAACAGACATCGAAAACGTCACAATGTGAACCTCAAATATACTCCCAGTATCAAGTCAAAAATATATTTTCAGTATTCTAACAGAATAAAAATTTTCTCCCACTTAATGGTTTAGTTTCACTTAAATCGCACATTAAAGGTAATAATGTAACACAACGAATCACATTATACCGGTTTCGACACCAAAATCGATAGTGTTCTCTTCATATTAGCAATTACTTAATTTTAAAATTTACCTGACGCGCGACATGAAACCAATTTATGTATACATCGTATCGACGATCCAAAGTTAATTTTTTTCTCCCAGCCTTTTGTAACAATAGTAAGTGGGATGAATATAGGAACGAGTAATAAGACTTATAACTCGCAGTTGGTTTACACGCCGGCTTTTGCGTGGTAATTGCAAGAAATCTTCCCGCAGAATTAATATTTATATTCATATCTTCTGCAATATATCGAAATTAAATATAGCAATAAAGCCAATGGTTGAGTAGAGCCCCGGGTGGTAGTAAAAGGCTCCTACCCTGTGTTCCGTCTAAAAGAGATGTAGAGAAAACTCTAGAAAACCTCTATCAGGTAGGTCGGGCTATTGGATTCTATTCTCACGCCTTTCCGAACGACGGGAGATGAGTTTGCTGTGGGATCGCAGCATTCCCTTCTCCGTGTCTCTACGAGTTTTAGGGTCGATGTGATCAGCGGACAGCTAAACGTACGCACAAGGGTTTCGACCCCAGAACATATACCTCCCATAATAGATGAAGGTGCCTCAGCATGCGAGAACCTTGAAAAATCCAGAGTACGAGGCATTCCCAAAGATGAGCTTCGCACGGAATAGCTTTTAAAGCGAAATATTTATCGTTCCAGATTTCAACTATTCGTGTGACGACGGATGCAACAAATGAAGCTTGTGTTAATAATTAACAAACCCGGCTGGAAACCTAAGAATGTTTTACTCATAACTAGCGGGGTTGTTATTATTATTTAATTGACTGCATTGGTCAGACTAAACGATCTTTGTCAATTAGAAGT
This sequence comes from Eucriotettix oculatus, assembly GCA_034510155.1. Classification (NCBI taxonomy): domain Eukaryota; kingdom Metazoa; phylum Arthropoda; class Insecta; order Orthoptera; family Tetrigidae; genus Eucriotettix; species Eucriotettix oculatus. The sequence goes on from JAEMUL010000010.1 coordinate 47,979, forward strand.
AAGGAACATAAAGCCAATCTAAATTTTCCTTTCTATGAACCAATTACAAAATGCATAATTTAATTTTGATAGTGCTACTATTTTGGATATGGAAATACATTTTAAATTTTACATATTAAAGCTAATGTATTTTCTGTATATATTAAACATGATACTTCTCAATTAAATAAGTTATATGATGGGGTTTTATCTTTTGGATATTCTTTGGAATTGTATTATCTTTGTTCATTTCAACTCAGTTTGTTCATAACAAACGAGGACGAGGACCGTAAGCGTTGGTCGAAACGTCTATTTAGTTGAAGTTTCAAATTGCTTGTTCATAATTTTTAGTAGTCTGTTACACGATCCGCTCAATACAATTAATTTATATTATTTACTGACGTTAATTGTTCTTATATATTTTACTAACCAAATTACAGCATCCGAGACTTCAATCTATTATTATGTAAGTTAAAAATTCTGGTATATATTTTCGGGTACTGAAGTGGATTTTTAAAAGATCATTTGACAAATTGTCCGACTCTGTCAAAATCACGTCAGGGCAGCGAACAGACGTAGGGAAATTTTCATTTATAAATAGATCAATACGCGATTGGAATTCCTTACCTGCAGAAATACTGACGACTTTTCCGGGAAGCGAAAATCAGTTTTGGAATAGGCTAAGGAAACTAACGTGAGCAGTTTTTAGAATCAGTGAAGTACTGATAGTGAAATGATTTCTGTGTGACTCCTGACTTCTCTTTTCTTTTTCAGGTCAAAACCTCATAAGACACTACAAAATTGTTCCTGAGTGTAAATTGTATTTATTTTTTGTAATTGTATCATATGTGCTTACTTTGTATATAGCTACCACCGGGAAAATGCCCAATAGCAGCCAAGTATTAGTAATAATAAGTTTGGTTTTAGGAAGAATGTAGGGACAAGAGAAGCAATATTGAATTTGCGCCCAATTTTAGAAGACAGGACAAGAAAATGCCGGCCTACATTCATGGCTTTTGTATATTTAGAAAAAGCGTTTGATAATGTTGACTGTAACACACTATTTAGGATTTTGAAGAGGACAGGAAAAACATATCGAGAAAGGAGGCTTATCCATAACCTTTACAAAAGGCAGTCAGCAGAAATTTGAATTGAAGGGCAAGGAAAGAAAGCAGAAATTTAGAAAGGATGCAGCCTGTCGCCCATGCTGTTTAACATATATAGAAAACAGTCGGTGAAGAAATTTAAAATGAATATTAAATTGTAATGAAGTTACCTTTACCATTTATTAATTATATGTTAAATTGTAATTTATAATTTAAATGGAAGGAGAATTCCAATAAATAACTCCAGTTTACTAAACAAAAAACATTAAAATTTATTATTATTTACACAATGAAAATAATTTTATACTGGGCAAGTTTTAATTTGAGGCCTAAATATACTCTTTTTCTCCGGGAATGTGGGCCAAGTAAGAGATCACTTTTAAAAGAAAGATTGGGTCCGATAATGCACATGAAACAACGCGATTAATATTTTGGGCGGGTCTCACCAGCGTCCAATTATCCAGGCGCCGTCGTCCTGATCCTGGCCTGTCAACTCATGTGTCCATGTTTCTTTATTCATGAGCCTTTCTTTGTACAGCTGCTAAGCTGCTTGAGGTCTGTTCTCACGATCGTCTAGAGACAGCCACTGTACCTAATGCTGCGCCTCGGCCACGCTCGGCAATCTTCGGCTCCCTCCGCTTGTAGACCACAAACTTAACGATAAACTTGTATTACAACTCCCTACCTATTAAAAAACACTTCGGTGAATTGGGAAATGTTTCCAAATAATTTCCTTCCGTTTTATAATTCAAAATAATTTGTTTATATAATTTTTCGATATTCCCGAGCATTACTTTACTACGATACCAAACCCAACCTTCTTACAGCACATTAGTTTCATGGTCAATAATAGTAACCTTCAACCCTGAAAATCTCAATGCTCGAAATTAAGTGAGCAGTGGTGAGTTTGGTATACTTTGTATATGAACACCATTACAGACGAAGGTAAGATTTCTGCACCAGCACAGACCATCATGTACCAACAGAAGCCACATATATTGGAAGTGAATAAAACAGCAGTCATTACAAATGTTGACAAGCAACAGGTGAGTCATGTGGTGTTTTCTGGGTTTTAATTATTATAGACATTGTTATTGTCGACCTATTAGCTGTTTTCTTAACAATGTTCGGGAATATGGAAAAATTATATTAAAAAAATTATTTTGAAATGTAAAACGGAAGGAAAATGATTGGAAACATCTCCGAATTCACCAAAGTATTGTTTAATAGGTAGAGAGTTGTAATATGATTACGTTGTTGCGGTCTGCAAGCGGAGGTAACCGAAGATTGCCGACCGTGGCCGAGGCACATCATGGGCAGATGATTTTTTTTGGGGGGAGGGGGGGGTAACAGGCAACATGAGGGTGATCCTGAAGCAGGCAACTCCCCTTTAATAGCATAGGAAGGGAGTTGAAAAGGGGGATGTGGAAGGTAGAGCAAGGTAGCCCAGGGTTGACTAGGGCCCCCAGGCTATAGTGTAAGGAACCTACCCGGTGTTTCACCTAAAGGTGATGCAGGGAAAAACCCTAGAAAACCTGCATCAGGTAAGTCGGGATAGTGGGTACTACTCCTGCGCCCTGCTGATGACGGGACGGGAGACTGGATTGCTGTGGGAACGCAACAAACCCGCGCAGATGATAGAAAAATTTATACTTGATAGCATTAGGTACGCTCGTTCCGTTCTCCACCCCACGTCCCTTTCTCACAGCTGGCACGCTACCTTCGGCAGGGGTCCCTTTTGTCCGACTAGCACGATAAAAAAAGGAAAGCATCCTCTTCAAGACACACTGCCTTGGCATGGTGATAAAATAGTTTTTTATTTGTGAGAATGCACACCTTGATTCTAGTTATTGTCCCTTTGCTCCTATTAAATTAATGGGACAATTTCCAACCATTTTTTAACAATTTCCAAAGAGGAAAAAAACAACGTTTCGATACTTCTTCAGGTTATTATCCTGTGGAGAATCATTAATGAACCACCTCTTAACAGAAAACTCAAACATTTTACACATTTTGCAGTAGTAATATATAACTAAACAAAAAGAGGTACACAAATAAGAACACTCGCCTAACAATACATCAATTGTATCATTTTAAATGCACCAATATATATGAACATAACCACAAATTTTACAATATTTTGAAAACGACTCCCCGAGGCTATAGGGCAATTTTACTCTTTCTCAGTTGTGGCAAGACTGAGAGGCAAGGACCCACATAAGATATTGAGAAGTCCGTACAACGATTTACAATTTGTCCCAGAACAAGAATCGGTGAATATTTAAAGCAATTTAGATGGGAAGACTTAATACCTAAATAATATGTTATTAGTAATTAATTGGTTCATATAATAAGACAGGAAAGATATATTACAACTGCAGAAAAAAACGTATTATTGTTGTTGTTGTGGTATTCAGTGCTACGATAGCTCTTATGCAACCCTTCATGCTAACGTATCTTGCGCAAGCATTTTCATTTCCTTATAACTAACACAACCAGCATCCTCCCTAATTATCTTAGCGTATTACATCCTTGGCCTCCCTCTTCTGCTCTTACCCCACACACTAATGCTAATTTTACAAGCACCTCGTGTCTTAAAACCTGGCCTATTAATCTATCCCTTCTCTTAGTCAACGTCCTCCATATTGTTCGCTTTTCCCATATTCTGTTTAGAACTTCCTCGTTGGTGATTCTATCCACCCATCTGATTTTCAGAATTCGTCTATAGCACCACATTTCAAAGGCTTCTATTCTTTTCCTTCACCCAACTCCTATCATTTACGTTTCGCACCCATATAACGCCACGCTACATACAAATAATTTTAGCAAGGATTTCCTAATATTCACACTTATATTACCGGGAAGTAAATCCCTCTTTTTCGCGAAAACCTTCCTTGCCTGTGCTATCCTCCTCTTTATGTCTACTATACTTCTTACAGTTATTCAGCTTCCCAAGTAGCAGCATTGCTTAACGTTTTATAAATATTGCTTAATTTAATGTTGTCATTTTGAGATTTGATGCTGTTCTCAGCTGTTTTAATATATATAGCATTTCAGATAAATTGCGTTTGAATAAATTTGGTTGTATATCTACAATTCAACGTCACTCCAATTGAGGTCGTGATTCTCCTCAAATCTATGTGTTGTGATCAGATTACGGTTGCACGTTTTATCGTTATTTCCATGCTCTTTTCCAGAGCCCTTATAGTCTGTCCTATATAACTTTTTTTTTTGCAATTATGTTCGGATCAATTAATTTGGTAAATAACATTATGTTGTGTTTATCAATTTTGTCTTTACCTTTTTTAATAATGCCCCTAAGATTATTATTAATTTTGAAAACAATTTTGAAGACGAAATTCGTTAACATTCTTCTTATTTTGTCACTTACGTAGCCATAATATGGCAACACATTGTACAATCCCTTAAGCTATGGTTTGCTAGGAAAGCGTTGTCCGTCAGTAGCGGACGTAATGCAACGGATGATGACGTCACAGAAACGATTTCTGTGTAGAGCCAGATGGGTATGGAAGGTTTCCTAGGAAGCGTTGTCAGTAAAACTATCTGCGCCACCAGTTGGACAAACAATTCTCCAACGTTTTCCTCCAGGATACGGACGTCATTTCAAAGTTAAACCTATATAAAATAGGGAATTCAAGTAAAACCACTAACCATAGTGAATTAATGTTTTAATATTTACGATACCTTTCAACTCTTCTGGTCCGTTGAAGTAATGTTTAAAAATTTCTCAAATATGAATGGAATCTGTTTTAGCACGGATTGAGTTTTCATTGTGTAATTAAGTGCATTATCAGCATTCGTTAACCTGTAGCAAAGACTTCTCCTGTACTTTAAATGTTATATAATATTCAGGTTCATAATGTATTATAGGATTTGCGGTGCGCAGCCACACATTCTGAAATAACCGCATAAAATTTTAAAAGTATTGTCTCTGGTCCATGGAAATGGAGATATTCGATAGTTACATATCACTTTTGGTAGATCGTGTAGAGACAAAGTTACATCGAGTTCTCGTGCAAGGGGCAAAAGCTTCGTCTCCAACAATCACATATGAAACAGCCATATTAATGCAGTGCTTTTGGGTCTGGTACATTGAATGCATATTTTAAACTTTTTCCCTATTTACCTAACTTCTAGGAAAAGAAATTCTGAAATAGCAAGGATTGTTTACGTCTGCGGACTTCCTGCATTCCTGTACCCGATTACTGTTAATCTAGGCGCTATTGCTGATATTTTTTATGTGCTTCTTGATATAACAATTATTGAGGTGTGCTTTTGAATCAGAAGTGACCCCAATTCGTAAATTGCTGGAATAAAACTCATATTATTATGCAGCATCTATTTATCAGTCAGATTTTCATGAATAAAACACAAAGAATGAACAAAAGTCAGAAATGGAATAATTTAATTAGAATACGTTTCGTCCCCCCAACTTTAGGAAACTACTCAGTTCCTTAATTAGTGAAGGGAACTTAACTATGTAAATAAAACGGAAACTTATCTTTTTTTGATGAATTGAGCAATGTAAAAGCTAAAACTAACATTAATAATGTAAATATTTTTAGAAGTTTAGTAAAATATATAATATTTGGATTTAAAAATCAGTTTAAAATATCCCAGAATTTTACTAGTGATATTTACGCCATCTTTCAAAACTCGATATTTTTTGTAACAATAATTAAATTTTCTAATTTTTTTCCAATGTGAATTTAACATATCTGTATAAATAAAAGGGATAAATATAGTTTTGTTAATGAAATGTCCAATGTCGTAGTAATAGCTAATTCAGTTCACGTTCTGTATTCATAATATAATTTAATTTAAAAATTACAAGTTATGTTAATAATATAAATAATAATAAAAGTAACAACAAATTATTTAAAAGCTTCCCAATATAATATATATACGTTAGCTCTGTATCAAATATGTTGCGCTTAAATTCATTAAAGTATATATTGTTTGGTATCATTTTTCTTGTAATGGGGCGTAGAATAGATATATAAAAAATATTTTAAAGTAAAACGTCTTGTAAAATATCTCTAAGTATCATGGATACAAGTCCACTACGTAATTAATCCTCTTACAACCTGCTCAGGCGGTCAATCTTTATACCTTCTGTTTGACCGCAAACTGGACGTCAGCGTTAACGTCGTTCTAACTTTACATCTCTGGATTGGACGTTTCCGTCAAGCATACAGCATTACGTCCGCTACTGACGGACAATGCTTTCCTAGGAAACCATAGTCCTTAAAGAGGAACTACGCAAGTTGCAAAACACACGAGCAAGCAAATATATCCCTTGTATTTCGTGGGATCTCTTTGTCTAGCCATGTCTAGCTTATAGCGAAATCGACTCCGCACTTCGAAAACGGTTTACACTCTTGAAACCGAGCTGCTGGTATGTCTCCCATGAAGGCTTGTAGTGTGTTTGGATTCGCACGAAAAAGTTTCAAGCATTGTCTCAATTATTTTCGAATCGATTGCCTGGCTGAAAATATTCACAATTGCCATTGGATAATGTAAAGTATTCGGACCAGGGTGCAGATATTGATTATGAAAATGCATTATTATCATGCTTAATGGACGTGTCTCGACAACAGGATGGGGTTAGCAATATTTAAATAATATACGAATTAACGACACGTATAAATGACCATCTGGAGTTTAAAGTGAAACGAAGGATAAAGTTGAGACCTATTTCTAGCTCACGTTGTTAATCTACGCCCTGTTTTCCCAAACTAGTGTTCCGCGGGCCCTGAATGTTTTCGGCAAAAAAATTCGACTGATTCTATCTATACTATGGATTATAATATCCTGTTATAATACCATACTCCGTTTACATCTAACGGAAGAAGCTGGAATCACTTCTCACACCTTTCTTTGTTTCAAGTTTGTCTCGGAACCGATTGAGCAACGTTGCGAAACAAAGAAACTCTATTCCTTGCTTCCTGCTACAATTGGAAACATGGATAGCAATAAACAAGCGTGGACGTGTTTAGTAAACTAGAATCATGTTCAAGTGCGATAGAGATTCCCATAGCCCAGAGTTATATAGATAATATTTTATTTAGAAATTTTAGTGGTCCGCGAAAGATATTATTTTTTTGCTAACAAACAAAAAAACATTTGGTCACAAAATTATCTATTAATTTACGCATCTCGGAAGATTTCGACATATTAAAATTAAAAAAAATCTCCCTATTTAAGGTGTTAACTTTCACTGTTTTAAAACATTAATTATGGCTTGTTAGGTAAGTTCATAAAGCAACAAAACAAAGTAAGTGGAGCGAATGAGGATCTGAAATTGTTTTTAGAAGAAATAATTTCCACAAATTTTAAAAAATTTATTACTGAAGCGGTGAAGTGATAAACTATGTAAAATAAAAACCAGCTCAATCCAGATTAAATAAAATGTTGTGATATGTAATGAGTAGTGAACACGAAGAACTATTAAGACTTTTGGAACTTCGAAGTGAATTGTTGGTCTTCTTAAAAAAAAGCAAAATAATTAGGACAATATTTTGTTGAAGTTTAAACAAATCCTTCATGGTTGATAAAGATTTGCATATATGGCACATCATTTTTCAAAGAGAAATTAACTTATCATTACAAGGAACAAGTAGTATAATTTATAATGGAAGAGATAAAATTGCATCTTTTGATAAAAAATTCAATTTTGGATTTCATCTAATGATTTTAATTGTTCTCTTCTCTTACGTGAATGTTTGAATGAATTAAATTTTAAACTAGACGATGAAGTTTCCAAAATGATTTGAGAACACTTGCATAACTTTAAATCAATATTTTCAGAAAATAGTACGATTCCTGGGTTCATAATCCATTTCCGCGACAGCTAAACCAGTAACTTTAATGCAACTGACTATGAAAATGTAATTGATATAATCAGTGACTCTTATTGAAACAAATATTTCTGGGCGAGTTTGTCAGAAGAGTATCCCAATATTTCTAAACAAGCTATTATTGTTTTATTCAGTTTTCCATAAACTATTTATGCTAAGCAGTCGAAGTGAAGAAATAGACTCGCGACGCCACACTAGATATTAGAATTTAACGCACAAATATTTTTCCTGACGTCAACAAAATATGAAATTCAAGGACCAAAATCATTTAAGTGCTTTAGTTAATATATTTTTATGTTTATGTTATAAAACATTTTTATATTTAAAAATAATTACTAAATAATAATTTTTTTTTAAAGTTTACTAGGTGGAATTACTCAACCTAAAAAATATGCCAAGGGTTCCGCTAAAATGTCTCATTTTACAGTGTTCCATTTTAGAAAAAGTTTGGGAAACCCTGATCTACGCTGTATGTCACCCGAGGTATTGTTTTCGTGTTTCTTTTTCATATTTACACTTATGCAACCCAGTATAAGATGATTTAGCTTTGCCTTGTGTAAATGAGCTTAAATTTTCAATTCCTCCACAGCATTGAGATTTCTTGAAAGTTGATTAAGTAATGTTATTAGCTCTTACGACGAATCGTGCTTAGCAAATAGCAAATTTATCATTTATTTGATATGCAGATCAGATATCATTTTGTTGTTTTGTTTGTTTCGTATCGTGTCCCAAGTTACCAAAAAGTTATCATGTGGAACTTTTCAATCAAAATGGTGTTTACTTCACCTGACAAACATGAGAAAAAGTCTCTGAATGTCAGATGATGGCATCAAAATTATCATAAAAATGCATAAAATCCGTAAATATCCTCTGATTGTTTTTTTAACCAGCCTCCGCCACTGTGTGGCTTTCAGAGAGACAAACGTTAACCGGATGTGGCCGATGCCTAATATTACATTAAATTTAATACTATGCCATTTTTAGTTATTTACAAAAAATAAAAAGGGCTAAAAAGTCAGCATTAAATATATCACTATTCATTCACAAAAGCGACGTTTCATCTTCATTTTGAGACTTCCTGAGTCTTAAAATTTGGTAAAACTCCTTGACTCCCTCGGCCGAAGAATTTGGTGCCGCGCATGGACCATCTTCAGCGACGGTTACGGCTCAAAATGGAGGGGAAACGTCGCTTTTGTGAATAAATAGTGATATATTTAATGATTTTTATTTATTGTAAATTTTAAAGTCTGAAAACTATGTTATAATTTTTAGTTATTGTTTAGCTTTTGAAAACCTAATGGATCGAATTTATGTAGGCACCTTTCTTTATAGTAACAAAATATTGTTAAGTTAATAATAGTTGCATTAATAAAAGACCATTTACATGTTGCGTTCCTGTTATGCAAGACTGCAAAGTTGTCTGGCAAAGTTGTAATAACCCGCGCGACATTGCGCAACTAATTGAAAGATAGGAAATCCAATATGACTGCACAACGTCTACTAGCTTTTTACAGCTATTATCAAATTACAACATTACTAATAAAACAATTAATGACCTTTTACAGGTTGTATTGTTTAAATTTAATTAGTAACAACGCTTCGGCATATTTTCATGCCATCTTTGGGTTTTCTTCCTATAGAGGAAATATTTACACATAGTAAAGTTGAAACAAGTATTTTTATCGGTTTAACGTTTAATTTTTTTAAACAATGCGTCGCTAAATAGGTGATAATGGAGAGCCGATAATAGAACTTCTATTTGCTGTTATGTTTATTTTAGTCGAATTGGAAAAATGATGTATTCAATATCAGATTTAGAGCAATTTCCATCTCAAATATTTCAAATTTTAAAAAATTTATCGCATCCAGTTTTTATGCTACGTAAGACACAGATATTATGTAGGTTAATGGAAACAGAAGTCAAGAGACAGCATAACATGACCATTTTAATGTTATTTATGAATTCAAAACTATTTTGTTCTTATGGTTCGGTTCAACTAATTATTTAATATATTAAGTAAGACTCGCGAAAAGTTGTGTAAGAGACAATTAATCTGTAAGAGTTGTTTGGTTTGTGAATTTTCGGTAGTGCACACGCGTGAGCCAAACTACTGGAAGTGAAAAACATACGGTTATATTCAATGTAACCTTTTTTTGTTTCCATCTCTGTAGAAATTTGAAAGAAAAACAACAAACAGTTAACTTTATTGTTATATTCAGTTTTGTTCCTCAAGACTGTTTCATTCTTCTTGTCAGCCTTCGAGAACAATAAATTAATTAGTCTCACTGACATTTTGTAGAAAAAAGCTTTTCAGGGGAATAATGTGCGGGTAATTTTTTAGCGGATATTAGTGAGTGATTCATTATTTCAAGGGCTTTTTTCCTGCTATAATTTTTAGCGTCATTAGGAGTTTTGTATAATGCCAGATCAAAGTTTTTCTGGCCTGTATACATTCTTCAATTCAGTCTTGTTATAACTTCTGAGAGGAATTCAAGTGTTTCGGTTGCCTCGGATCTCGCCTAATAAATTTCAATTCGGATGTGATTCTTACTCTGTGTTTTGTTATTGATTTGGTAGGTTTGATGTAGTTTCCAATTAAAGTTGTAAGTTTTGTTTAACTTTATCATTCTTGGTATTTTTAATTTTTTTTTGTAAATATTCCCTCCATACGACAAAAACCCGAAGATGGCATGAAAATATGTCAAAACGTCGTTGTTACTTAAATTTTAATGTCATACATTGTTATACATTAATTCAGATATTTCACCAAATCTGTTATCTAAATGAGATAATTCATTAGCAGCCAGAGTCAACTGAATTTGCTCTTGATTCAAGTTACCTCTTAATTTATACTTACTTCTGTTAACTCAAATATCCTTTGAAGATAGCGTTCTCGGGTTTCAACCCGAGTCAGCTTTCCTCACATCATCTTTTAGTTCGTCAGTGATTCTGTGAAACGATAAAGAAAACTTGACTGTGTGGCCACAATTCAAAAGAAGACTAACTACTTATTATAGTAAATTCTTGTATAATAATGGGAGCTATATTAATAAAAGTGTGAAATGGAGTGGAAGATATAATCATATTTTAATATTGTTTGGAAAGAACAGTTAAGTGAGATAAAGAATAGAGAACTGTAGCTTTAGTTTATTAGTAGCACCAAGTTTTATAAATTTAATGGATGTTCTTCGTTATATGTATTCTAAACATTCAATAAAATGACATGCTGCTTAAAACGGTTAAATTATAAACATATTTTTATTAAAACTAAGAAACATATCGTATGCAGCTATTCCGTAAAAATTTCAGTTCTAAAAAACCTGATTCAATTACACGAAAAAAACTTAAAGTAATGCAAAAAAAATTAAAATAACTACATCTCTGTTGGTGGGTAAAATGTAGTATAGTGCAGAATGGAGTTTTGGTGCAAATCCTTCAATATTGCTCGTGAATTTTTAAGATCTTGAATAGAAAAATATTTCTACTTTGATAATATATTATTGACTGTTGATATTTACGGGACATTTAAGAACACTTTAAATGAATAAATATTATGGGCAACATGCAGAAAATTTTAATATTTGACATTGAAATGAATAGAATTAGAATAGCTGCGTTCGTCCAAACTAACGATAAAGCGTTTTGATATGTATTGTTTTAATTGTATTAATTGAATAGTCACTTATTAACCCTTAGTGACCTGTTGTATCATTTATTATGTTACCAACTATTGCAACACGCTTCAGGTAAATTATCTATGGTTTGTAGTTCCAACTCCCAACGTTCACCGCGCTGCGAACCTTCGATACGCCATCTTGGATATATAAATACATTCGTTGACTCGGAGTGCTCTCTCCGTGGCAAAGTCCTTTCGCAGGGAGTCCGCCATTGTTGGACCATCATATACTGACTCGGCTAAGGAAATCGGCAATCATCCGAAATGGTAAGTGGTTTTAGGGATTTACTTTATTCTACATTTCGCGAATAACCTTTCCAGATCATTTTAAAACATTTATCTTTAAATTTTATTCCATATTTTTGGTTAAAACTCTTAATTGAATGAGAACAGGTTGCACAACAGATTGAAAGGCTGACATGTCACATACCATGCTTTCAATTGAAGGTGTTACGAATGTTTCTTAAATTGTATGCGACAATTACTCTTCTGTACTAGAAGTTTAATTTGTTAATAATTATACTGATTCTTAGCATTGCATATAGTCGAACTTTATATTCGGCCGGGAAACGTGTTGTGTTCCACATTTGTGACCAGTTTCGATATTCCTTACTCATTTATGTTTGTAATTAGGTAATTCTAATTCATTATTAAATGTTTGCAGGTGAACTTCACGGTAGACGAGATCCGTGTGATGATGGACAAAAAACGAAACATTCGTAATATGTCCGTCATTGCACATGTCGATCACGGAAAGTCAACACTGACCGACTCCCTCGTATCAAAAGCTGGTATCATTGCCAGTGCAAAAGCAGGAGAAACTCGGTTTACAGACACGAGGAAAGATGAGCAAGAAAGATGTATCACAATCAAGTCTACGTGAGTTGCATAATTTTGTTTCAGACCAGGTGCTGTAGCAAGTAGAATTTTCCAGGGCAGTGAATTGTAATACATTCTTTTGTTTGAGCTTTGTTCTTCATACTTTATATTAATTTTATTTAGGTTAGAAAGTTTAGTATGTAACATATGGTGCAATGCCTTACTTATTATAGTTCTATATTGACCTTAGGTCAAGAACAGGAGTAATCTTTACCCTTTGATGTAATTTTAACTGGTTTTGTTAATATTCAACTTATTAAAGTGCCACATGTAAGGCCTATGTGTAAAGTTCATTTCTTAAGATCAATTACCACAAAAATGTTATTTATGTGAATGTAAATTAAATAGTCTGCATTTTGTATTGTTTTACTTTGGGAATGATATGGGTTTTACATTAATTTAAGCCACAATTTTTCACTGTAATATTAAACTTTTTAGGGCCATTTCTATGTTCTTTGAGCTTGATGACAAGGATCTTGTCTTCATTACAAACCCTGATCAACGTGACAAAGGTGAAAAGGGTTTCTTGATCAACTTAATAGACTCTCCTGGTCATGTAGATTTCTCTAGTGAAGTGACTGCTGCCTTGAGAGTAACTGATGGAGCATTGGTGGTTGTGGACTGTGTGTCAGGTGAGCTTATTCTTTATCTATTTGCTAAAATGGTGATTAGGTTAGCATATGAAATTGACCATCTTGTAACTGGCAGTAATACTTAGGGTTATATTTGGTATTAAATATGGAGAATTTTTCACAAAATTTTATTGACATCATTATTTTAGGATCAGAATGTGACAAATTTAGATGTAAAATCATTTGTGGTCATGTAGACACTTATATTAACCTACAATTAACCAATGACATTAATGTTGATACCATGCTTGAACTACAAACCTCTGCAAGTTTCCCCATCTAAGTTCTATAGCGGCTGCCAGAGTAAACAAACTGAAAATAGATGTAACTCTCTTAAGTCTTGTAATGGTTAGCAGATATATCTTGAAACGGTATCTGTATTCAGATAGAAATAAGTCGGCGTGTGTAGTGATAATTCAATTTCAAATGACTCTTCAACCCAGCTATTTTGTAAAATTGTTTCAGCACAAACACGACATGAGCATGTAATAGTGAACAATAATTTGAGTAAGCACAACACATCAGAGATATTAATGAATGTCCCAATGTATTTTTATCACCCACCAGAGAAACTTTCATAGTTGTGTTGAGAAATTCTGTAAACACTTAAGCGTGAAGCTGTCTGATATTAGGGTTGCTTTAGTGCTCATTCACAAGATATTTATTCAGACAGCAACAATCGTAAGTGGATTATAATTTATCTAAGTCACCCACATTATTTAGTCTCGTTAATTTGGTTGGTTCTGAAACTGGAAGTTGATGTCGACAGCACCAGTTTTTTTTTGTGGAGCATGACAGTTCCTTGTTCTCTGTAAGCAAAACAAAAGTAGTTGTAATAAGTCTTTCTCCTATTATTTTTCTTTTGTAGTTATTGTTAAAATGTTAAAGGTACTATGTCAATTATTTGAGGTTATATTTCTGCCAGTAGGGGGAACAACCTTATTTTAAATTTACACTACTAAATCTTGAGAATTATTCATATTCTAAAATGCTGTTGGAGGACCTGCATTGTTACTTCCTCATTCTGTCATTTTCCCAGTAACTACTTTTGGGATTTTACTTTTTGAGATGCCATGCCAGTATATTATGACTTAATCACAAACAATTTGTTATTTTAAAGATGTCTACTGATGGTCCTGAGGTCGATGTTACACTGAATTATAGTTTGATACATTACAAATGTATCAAAATGCTACTGAAGAACATCCATTAGAAAAATTCCGCAGGAATAACAAACATGCTGTAACCATTTGCAATTATCAATACATCATCGTCTCAAATATTTTTAATATTTAAACTTGTGAAGACTGAAGTGGCGGTTTTTTTTTGCCAAGATTCCAATACGCTATAACCATTGTGGCTGTTGGAAGGGTCGTATTCACAGGGTATTTCCATGCGCCTCATGAAACTAGACTACTGCAAGACTCATGTTAATGTGCCCTTACTTTACCAGTTTAACCAACCCCCCTCCCCCAATGTTACATCTGATTACTTTCAATCTGCCTTCAGACTGAAGAAATAATTGTTGGGTTGTTTTTAGCTAAAGAGGAAAGTCATCCCTCAAACTTCATGATTGAGCCCCTCCCGACTTTTGTAATATGGTGAAAGTTTTCCCTTTTTATATAGATTTTTAAAACCCCTTGATTAAAATTTTGTAATTCAGTAGCAGTTTTCCCTTTCTTTTGCAGTACCAGTCTAAGGATTTTTTACAAAAATTTAATTTTAAAGTAACTTGAAGTAGTTTTGTAATACACTGTATTTACATAGATTGACAAATTTCTTGATTTGCAATTTGTTCTTACTACCCTAATTTGATCCTGCCACTAATTATGGCTTTTAATTGACTCTGCGATTATGTTTGTGGTCTGATTTGTTAATAGTGGGAGACATTTTAATCTCGGCTATTTAGTAATTTTGAAGGAATAATTTACATATGATAGTGTGCCTGAAAGTGCAGTACTAATTTTGCATATTAATTATATGATTTGAAAAGAATCATTCCTATTCATGAAAGATATAAATTATTCTGCTTATAGTTCCCAAAGTTTGTTTTGTTAAATAATCTTATTGGTCCATTAATTCTAGAAGTCTTCCAGCATAAAATGTGTCTTGCTGTAAACCGTTTCCTGCAATTTGCAGTTATTGGTTTAGGACAGTGTAGACTGTGCATATGGAAGTAAATGAAAATGATGTAGTTGAAGAGGTTGCTGCAGGACCTCTATCTTTATGTCCAGTTGCATTGACTTCATGCAACATCTTACATCTGAATTGGTCTTAATTGTGAAGCCTTTCTGAATCCTAAGAAGTGTTGTAACTTGGTCTTCTTAATGGCCTATGACATAAGACTATAGTTGTGATGTCGCCAAATATCTAAGACTTCTTTCAAAGAAAATGTGATTTTATTCAGAGAGCAAAGTATAATTTTATAGTTGCAGACATTAAATTTTGACTTCATGCATAGGGTGTGTTCAGAAGCAATTAAATTAAGATATTAATACTGTAGGTTGACAGTCCTTGTGGACATTTGGAGCAGTTGATTGTCTACTGTAAGGGCTCAGACTTAGTCAATGTATTTTTTTCAGGTGTCTGTGTGCAGACTGAAACTGTCTTGCGTCAGGCAATTGCTGAACGAATTAAGCCTGTGCTTTTCATGAACAAGATGGACAGAGCCCTTTTGGAACTACAGCTAGAATCTGAGGAACTTTACCAAACATTCCAACGTATTGTTGAAAATGTTAATGTTATCATTGCTACTTACAGTGATGATTCAGGCCCAATGGGAGAAGTCAGAGTAAGCTATCATTTTGGGAAATCATTCCTTATGCTAGTTTTGTTAATTTGACTGAAGGTGTAATTGACTATGGAATATGTATATTCCAGTTAACAAGTTTTCAAGGATATTTTTTTTGTGTGAAAGGGAGTTTAAAATCTTTGATCAAGATAGTTTTACTAGACTGCTTGAAAACTTCATTTATTGTCTTATTCAGTTAAATAGCCAGTGCACAATGCTACTTGTCTAAATTTAGTGTAACATTTTTTCTTTGTATAATGAGCTTTTGAACATTCATTCATCTCAATTTCATATTGTTCGATAATATAATATATAATTCTAGAGCTGTTTAAGAAGTCTTCCAGCATGAAATGTGTCTTTCTGTAAACTGTTTTTTGCAATTTGCCATTGATGGTTTAGGACAGTGTAGACTGTGCATATGGAAGTAAATGAAAATGGCAGCTGATACAGTTGTTGCAGGACCTCTATCTTTATGTCCGATTGCATTAACTGAAGGCAATGTCTTACATCTAATTTTTAAGCAAATGAATCTTGGCGTGTGTGCATTGAAATACAAAGTCTGCTTGGTTCATGAGGCAGTCTTCTGTATAGCTTGAATTTGTTCCAGGTTGATCCCAGTAAAGGAAGTGTAGGATTTGGTTCTGGCCTTCATGGTTGGGCATTCACCCTGAAGCAGTTTGCTGAAATGTATGCAGAAAAGTTCAAGATTGATGTTGTAAAACTAATGAAGAGGTTTGTTGAATTATCTGGCAATATTTGTACATATTAATGAGTTTGTGTAAAGGAGTTCTTGATACTTTTAGATTGTGGGGTGAAAATTTCTTCAATGCAAAGACCAAGAAGTGGGCTAAGCAAAAGGAAGATGACAACAAACGATCATTCTGCATGTATGTTTTGGATCCAATTTACAAGGCAAGTTGCAAGATATTTTGTATAAAATAGATTAATTTTATATGATGATTGTTCTTACACAGACCTATTCTGAATTCCTATTGATTACGAATGAGAACGGCCAACTGAAAAGTTATTTTCTTTGGCAAGAGCAGATTTTAAGTGAACTTTTATTAATGACTGTTCTTGTTGTAGGTGTTTGATTGTATAATGAATTACAAAAAGGAGGAAGCTGCAAGTCTTCTTCAGAAATTAAACATTGAGCTTAAGCCAGAAGATAAGGACAAGGATGGAAAGGCCCTCCTTAAGGTATGGAGAATTTTCTTGCTTTTTTAAAAAAAAAATCTTGATCATGATGATCTTTTCACAGACCTGGTCTGTAATTATTTTGCTGAAAAGTATTAGCTGAATTACTTTTGGAAAGGTATACCTGCTATTTCCTTTAAAAATTGTTACAAATAACTTTTTCATATGTATATAGGTGGTTATGAGGAGCTGGCTTCCCGCTGGTGAAGCTTTACTTCAGATGATAGCCATTCACTTGCCATCACCTGTTGTAGCCCAGAAATATCGTATGGAAATGTTGTATGAGGGCCCTCATGATGATGAGGCAGCAATTGGAGTGAAGGTAATTCCTCTTTTCTTATAACTTATTATAATTTTATCTTTATTTTATTTATTTATTGCTGTTTAATTCTTACAGAACTGTGATCCAAATGCACCACTTATGATGTACATTTCAAAAATGGTGCCGACATCAGATAAAGGAAGATTCTATGCATTTGGACGTGTGTTCTCTGGCAAGGTTAGTGTTGGTCTGGACATGATCATACATCTCTTGTTCAGTGCTACTTATAATTTTTTTTCAGTTTTATTGCATTATTCAATTTTTAAATGTTAAAATGTCTCTAAGGTGGGATCTAGTTCATAGTATTTGTTGTATATGGACCCTCCACAAATCACTTACAAATGTTTTATTGGAAACATTGCTGTAGTATTTGTGGTATATTAAATTGCTCTTTGTTTTGGTGACAATGTTATTTGTTGCCTGAATAGGGGACCATACAGTGTTAAATTACTATTGCATTCTTATTTTGTTTTCCTTTGTTATTAAACTTAAGTCCTAAAGTTAATTTTAATAATAGCTTATTTACTCTTGTATTCTATGCTGTCATGTTTTTCTTCTTGACTTAAATATCAAACTGCTTAGTTCTGTTGGCTTAAATGAAATATTTACTACTATTGCTGCCAGGTGATATACTTTTTTTATTGGTTGTGAAATTCCTTTAATCGACCACCAAACTGATATGATCTATTTGCAAATTGTGCTTCATTGTTGTTGGTGTACTTTGGTGGTATGCAGTCAAGATAATTTTTTATTGCTTAACATTGTAGTTTGTCAGTAATACATAAATAATGGTTCCAGCATGTTCTCATGTGTATATTTACCAGTCTACATTGAGCTGTCTATTCCAACCCTATCAATGTAAAACCACACTAAGTTCATTACTTTTGGAATTTGTTTCAATTTCCTGTAAATTGGGATGGATCAAAGTTGTTGATTTCTCTCTCAAATACCCTGCAGTCCTATAGGTCTAACAATTGTCTTTAACCAGGATTAAATCCATATTTGTGACAAACTGTTGCAATTAAATGTTTTTTATGAAAATGATGCAGCATACAATAGTAAATAGGACTCTTCAATTAATACATGATTATTAAAATTAAATTTCGAAATTATTCTGCAACCTTGTGGAAGATAGCTGTTTGGTGTTAGTGCTCATAATTCTTTATTCTCCTTAGGTAGCCACTGGGATGAAGGCACGTATCATGGGCCCCAACTATGTCCCTGGTAAAAAGGACGACTTGTATGAAAAGGCTATTCAAAGAACCATTCTTATGATGGGACGTTATGTTGAGGCTATTGAGGATGTTCCTAGTGGTGTGTATAGACAAAATATGTACATAGTATTAAACCTTTTCAAAAGAAATGCTCAAGCAACGTGTGGAAATTCTTGGTTTTGGAGTTATGAGTGGTATTCTTGCACATGTCAAATTAATTTGCCTTAGAATCAAATGTTATGAATGTTAAAATATGTGTAAGAAGAAAGTTTATAAACTTTAGTGTGTTGTATTCATGTGCAGCACTGAATTTTGGTACCGATTTGAAAGGGTACAAAAATAGTATTTTTTTTGAGAAATGTACAAGTAAAATGTAAGATTATCAAATATTTTTTTCTAAATACAGTATCACCCTGATTAACATGTTAGTATGACCATTTTTCGGTTCTACCTTATATGAAGTCATTGAAATTTCAGTTTTGTTGTCAATTTTATTTAATAAACACTATTTGTATGCAATACTAATATAAGTGGTCATAGAAACAATTTTTTGTTCATGTCCCCCCCCCCCCAATTGCCACACTTCTTACTCCATCTGGAGTTTGAAAGTGCCAGAATTATTTGTGGGGTATAGTAATAGTCGTTCAGGAAACATCATTTGTTAATGCATTTTGATGTGCCGATGAATTGACTACAGATAATTTTAATAAGTACGGTAGTTAAATTAATCTTATTTATTTTTATAAATCAAACAAAGAATGATTAAAGAGTAAAATGGAATAATTTAATTTGAAAACATTTTATCTTATTTTTTGAGATCTCTTCTGTACTTCGTTGCACCATCAACATGAAATTGTTATATCTTAATTCTTTGTTATATTGTATAAAATTTTGAATTATCTTCATATTCTTCTAGGAGTACGGAAGATAGTTTTCATGAAAATTAAGTCTTTGTGAACTTGCCATGCTAGAGGGTTGTGCCTAAGAACTGACTGCGTTAATCCACGGATTTTTTATTTTTATGTAAATTTATTATTTCATATTTGCTTACAGGTAACATCTGTGGTTTGGTTGGTGTTGATCAATTCCTTGTAAAGACTGGCACTATTACAACTTTCAAAGATGCCCACAATATGCGTGTCATGAAATTCAGTGTCTCTCCAGTTGTCAGAGTTGCAGTGGAACCTAAAAATCCTGCAGATTTACCTAAATTGGTAGAAGGTATTGTAAAAATACTTATGTGCATTTTATTTATATATGTATATTGTAAGTACTAATTAATTTTATAATCAAGGTCTGAAGCGTTTGGCTAAGTCGGATCCTATGGTGCAGTGTATTATTGAAGAATCTGGAGAACACATTATTGCTGGAGCCGGTGAATTGCATTTGGAAATTTGTTTGAAGGTAAGACTTTACACTTTATTTTTTCCCCCATTTGCCATGCTTCTTACTCCATCTGGAGTTTGAAAGTGCCAGAATTATTTGTGGGGTATATTAATAGTCGTTCAGGAAACATCATTTGTTTATGCATTTTGATGTGCCGAAGAATTGACTACAGATAATTTTAATAAGTACGGTAGTTAAGTTAATCTTATTTATTTTTATAAATCAAACTGAAAGAATGGAATAATTTAATTCAAAAACATTTTATCTTCATATTCAGGATCTCTTCTGTACTTTATTATATAATATAAAATTTCATGTTGCACCATCAACATTTAATTGAATTATCTTCAAAATATTTATACATCTTTGTAGGATTTGGAAGAGGACCATGCTTGCATTCCCATCAAGAAATCTGATCCTGTTGTGTCGTATCGTGAAACTGTTTCTGAGGAATCTGATCAAATGTGCTTGTCAAAATCTCCAAACAAACATAATAGGTTGTTCATGAAAGCTGTTCCAATGCCTGATGGACTTGCTGAAGATATTGATAATGTAAGTGCTGAATTAATTTGTATACATATATAAATATTCATTTTATAAATTTGAATGTCTTAACTGTAGAATTTTTTTCTCTTTAGGGTGAAGTAAATCCTCGTGATGAGTTTAAGGCCCGTGCTAGATACTTGGGTGAGAAGTATGAATATGATGTAACTGAAGCTCGTAAGATTTGGAGTTTTGGTCCAGATGGCACTGGCCCCAACCTATTGATTGACTGTACAAAAGGAGTCCAATATCTAAATGAAATCAAAGATTCTGTAGTAGCAGGTTTCCAGTGGGCCACCAAAGAGGTATATAGAAATTGAGTTAATTTGGGAATACTTCGACCCCAATGCCACACTTCTAACTACAAGAGTTTGAAAGTGTCAGTTTTGGGGTACATAATTAATTGTCTCTATGGAAACATCAATTCTAGTGTATCTGTGTTGGTGTGCCGAAAAGCTGACTACATTTAGAAATTCTGTTCTATATGATTCATTTGTGTTAGTGTTGGTAAAACGTTTTCTTTACAGGGTGTTTTGTCAGAAGAAAATATGAGAGGAGTTCGCTTTAACATCTATGATGTCACTCTCCATGCAGATGCTATCCATAGAGGTGGTGGTCAAATCATTCCAACAACCAGACGGTGCCTATACGCTTGTATCTTGACAGCCCAGCCACGTCTTATGGAACCTGTGTATCTCTGCGAGATTCAGGTGAGTAATACTAATGTGAAAGTTTTCAGATTGTCAATATTACTGCTTTAACTTTTTATTAGTGAAAGCTCCCCCCCCCCCATCGCCACACTTACATTTTTATATGGATTGTAGTGTCAGGATGGGGGGAAATTAATGATCATATAGGAAACATCGTAATGGTTATTATGGTGTGCCGAGAATATGATTACATTTTATACCAATCATAATTGATTGATGGATTTCTAATATAAAATATTGTACATTTGGATTTCGTTTCCAGTGTCCTGAAGTTGCTGTTGGTGGAATTTATGGTGTGCTGAACAGGCGAAGAGGCCATGTTTTTGAGGAAATGCAGGTGGCTGGTACACCTATGTTCGTTGTCAAAGCATATTTACCTGTTAACGAGTCATTTGGTAAGTAACTGGTGTTGCTTTTATCTCTTCTGCAAGAAAATTTTGATTACCTGCATTAGTTGAAATGTCCTATCTGGAGGAAGCTGTTGAATTATGATAGTTTTTCCTTTTAACTAGGGTTCACTGCTGATCTTAGGAGTAATACAGGAGGCCAAGCTTTCCCACAGTGTGTGTTTGACCACTGGCAGATCCTGCCTGGAGATCCAACTGACTCTGGAACCAAACCTTTTGTAGTTGTTCAGGTATTTACAGAAAGTGTTTGGTTTCTTTGGCATTCTTCTTATTATTGTGCTCTTACATGTCTTAAATATTTCACAGGATACACGCAAGAGGAAGGGGTTAAAAGAAGGTTTACCTGACCTTGCACAATATTTGGATAAATTGTAAATCATTCTTCATTTAGGAGAGGTATATTTAAGAAACTATAACTACATCAGTGGGCAACTGCAGCATATACTCAACTTGGAGTTGGAGAAGAAACTTGTGATAGCTGACACTCAAAATTGCTTGTTTACCTCTTGCAGCACAACTAGCTTTATTAATTTGCTAATGTTGTGTTTACATATGGATTCCAGAATAAAATCTATGGAAGTAAAATATCTACATTACCTTGCAACCTTTCCTTATGCACAGCTTTATTTATTTGTATTATTTTGTCAGGATATTTTGATTTGTCAGATAGGGATGGTACCTGTACTGATAACTGTAATTTTTGTTACTTGAACAAGTAATTATTTTCTTTAAATTGTATTTTATTGTTATAATAAAAGTGTTGAAAATGAGATTCTGCACCAAACTTCTAAAGTGTATAGTGTAATATACATTTCTTAAATGTAGTAAGGTTTTCAAAGTTGCATATTTGCAATCCCAATTTAGGCAAGTAATTTTTGGTATAGTATTAATTTGATGCAGATACTGTGTGGTATTGAATATCAAAGCTTAGTGTGAGGAAGTGTTTCATAGATAATTGGCATTCAAATTGCTCAGAGCATTGACTGTTTAAATTGATCTGTGGAATTAGTCTAATTTTTCTCATTAAATCCTGAAACTGAGTTAAATTTATTCTTTTTTTACATACAGTTGATTGGTGTGTGATTAAATTTAAGTTCAAATATTTAAAAACTTGAAGTTATTAAAATTTACATAGAAATAGGAGTTTAAAGCCTAAAACTTCAAAAAGGTTTCAGAGGCAACACAACACATTAATCTGGTCTTCGAAGGCCAATACAGTGGTGGACTATATCCTTGAGGATTGACCTATCTGCAGCAATTTACAATACCATCCCTGAGCTTTCCCAAGTAACATTGAGCCCTTCTCTTATGGCGATTTCAAAGGATTTATGTACAAAATAGATCTAGCGATAAATAGTATATAATGAAAGCAATTCAAAGTACAAAGTTAGTATTTTTCAGAAATTGTAATTAAACTTTAATTGTATTATGTGGTGATATTGTAGTTTTATGGGTGTCTGAAGAATTTTTAAACCATAATAAATGGCATGAACGTGGTGCTGGAGAAAAAGTTCAACATGATCAATGGAAGGAAAACGAAGGTTATATAGTGTAGTATGGGAAACTGGAATAGCAAAGGCTGTTAGATTGGGAAGGGATATTTTGCAGTTGAGGATTTCTGCTGCTTGGGCAGTGTAATAATTAGGGGTGGTAGAAGTATAGTATATGAAAGTAGGATAGTAAAGCCAAGAAAGGCTCTCACAACAAAGATTAATAGGCGAAGTTTTAAGACATGAGGGTCTTGCAAAATTAGCACTGTGCGAGTCCAATACATATTAACATGTTTGGTAATATTTTACATTGCAGATATCTGATAAACAATTTGATCAAGTATTGAATATAAAAAACTGATGAACCAAAAGTTTTGGATGTTATGTTAACAAATAAATTTTACGATATATAAATTGTATAATCTTTATGGGGTCGGTCTATGACAACAGTATACGTCGAAATGTAAACAAATTATCGTATAATAAAAATAATGGTGTAAGAACAGAAATCCCTTTATCGCAATAATAAATACCAAAACACTAAGGACAATTTATAGTATGTGACAATAAATTCAAGTTTATTTATTATATGTAATTGAGAATAAATTAGCCAGAAATATTTTCATATTCATTTCTATTTTCATTTGGACAAAGTAGCATGACGAATTTTTAACTGTTGATAATGGGTTATCTCGGGTGCAGGAGTGCAAAACATACCCAGGAAAGGATGTAAACTCGGACCATAATCTGCTGATTATGAAATGCAGGCTCAAGAAGGCAAAACAAAAAGATGGAAATTAGAAAAATTGAACAACTGGAGGTGCTTCAGAACTTCAAAGAAGACATGAAGAGTAGATTAATAGAGAAAGAAACTACAGAAGAGAAATGGGCACTGTTGAAGTAAGGAACAACTAGAGCAGCCAATGAAAAAATAAGAAGGATGACACCAGTAGGAAAGCACGGATAACACAGATAATAATGAAAATTATTGACGAAAGGTGTAAATATCATTCCACGAGAGATAAAAATGGTAAAGAGCAGTATGGACACTCGGAAGTGCAAAGCAGCCAAGGCTTGGTTCCAAGAGAACTGCAAAGCATTTGAAGAATTCGTGGTGAAAGGGAAATAGATGCAGCTTATAGGAAAATCAAATAAACATTCAGAGGCAGGAAAAATATAAACAAGAACATCAGGAGAGCAGATGCGAAGCCAATTATAGATAGAGCAGAAACATGGAAGGAATATCTAGAATAGCAATATCAATGTGGAAATCTAGACGAATCACTAATAGAAGAAGAAGAGTTGGGGGACAAAATTTCAAGATCTGAATTTGATGGCATTGACATCTGAGAAGTGTAAAGTGCCAGGAATTGATAACATTCCAGTTGATAAGATCAGGTGAAGAAGCAATATTATGTCTGTTCAGAATAGTTTGCGAAATCTACGAAACAGGAATAAGATTATGATATAATTATACCCATACTGATGAAGATTGGGGGGCTGATAATTAGTTTAGTATCTCATGCATGCAAATATTAATTAAAATAGTATATAGGAGGATGGAACGTAAAATAGAATGCAAGTTATGGGAAGATTAGTTTGGTTTGGAAGAATGTAGCAATATTGACATTGCGTCTAATTTTAGAAGACAGGATAAGAAAAAACATTTCATGGCATTTGTAGATTTAGAAAAAGTCTTTGATAGTGTGTATTAGAACAAACTATTAAGGATTCTGGAGGGAACAGGAATAAAATATCTGGATAGGAGGATTATACATAACCTCTACAGGAGGCAGTCAGCTAAAATTAGAACTGAATATCAAGAAAAGAAAAGAAAGCTCCTAGAACAGGCTATGAAGAAAGTTAGAGCGGATAATGGAAAAGGAATTATACTGTAAGGAGAAGAAATAAAAACCCTACGCTTTGCCGATGACATCATAGTGTTGGGGTGTTAAAAGAAAATTTGTAAGACATAATAAATGGCATGAACGTTGTCCTGAAGAAATAGTACAACATGAGGATTAACTGAGGGAAACAGTGGAATGACAAAGGGTGTAAGATTGGGAAGGGATATTTTGAAGCAGGTTGAGGAATTCTGCTACTTGGGCTGCATAATAACTAGGAATGATAGAAGTATAGTAGCACTGGGAAGAAAGGCTTTCACAAATAGGAAGAAAAATAATAGAAACATTTGAAATTATAGATGGGCAAAACCATTCTTTTTAGTGATTGGAATCACTCGCTCAGTAGATAGATTAGCTCATTTTAAACACACAAATTGAATCTTATGTTGTTTCCTGAATTTCAAACTGATTTTTTAGTAAATATTTGAGTTTATAATTTTTAACATCAATTATTTACACATTGAGTTATTTATTATTAAAGAAATGGTTATAAAATTAAATAAATAACTTTAGGAAATTATTTTTATAATTGAGGTACTTCGATGATTACTAATGAATTTGGATTTTTCTTTTAAAGAGGATCAAAATGACTGACAATATACAAATTGTTATGTCACTGATTAAAAGTTATTATAGAACTCTACGGCAGCCAGGCAAATAAAATAAAAGTCTTTTTGCATTTAAAAAGTTACAATGCAAGGAGTACTGTGACTAAAAAATCTCATTAAATTCTTTCATTTTAAGTTTTGAGATTCCTTTGTCCAAAATACTTGCAGTCTTGTATAGCAAAGGATGGGGTAAAAGGGCACACAGTCTCAGCAAGGTGATGACCACTATATAGCATGGCGCTGCGGGAGTTTTCTTGTAGGCGCTTCAGCCCAGAGTGACTGCGGGGCTCACCTGATCATGTCGGGAATGCCTCACACTCTCTCTGGGTACTTTTTATCAAAGTTCTCATATGCCGAGACACCTTCACCTATTTTAGGAGGTATATGTACCGGGGTCAAAGATCTTGGGCATATGGCAAGAGCTGTCCGCTGATCCCATTGGATCAGTCGGCCAGCTGCCTCCTGAAACTGGTGGAGACACGGAGAAGGGAATGCTGCGTCCCCACAGCAAACTCGTCTCCCGTCATTTGGAAGGGCGTGAGAATAGTACCCAATGCCCGACCTACCTGATGCAGGTTTTCTAGGGTTTTCCCTGCATGTCTTTAGCATCCCCCCTTTTCAATTCCCTTCCTATGCTATTAAAGGGGAGTTGCCTGTTTCAGGATCACCCTCATGTAGCCTGTTATCCAAAAAAAAAAGCAAGGTCATCTGTGTGACAGATGCTAAAGAGTGTCCACCATCATGAGTGGACGAAAAGAAAACCTGATCTGAAGCATATATTGGATCAAAATTAACTATTTATAAGGAAATACAGTAAATTTTGCAGAGAAAATAGTTGTGGCAAAACTAACTTTGCTGACAATGAAACTCATTACTAGATACATAAAAATAAAAAGAGAAATTGTGATTTTTTGTTTAATATAACTATTAACCATTGGTCTGCATACTGCAGATATTTTCAAGTTGCTATTACATGTTTCACTGAGCATACTGGTATTTATTAGGTTTTTTCGTTGGGTGTCTTGCTGCCAATCCTGCAACTCTTTTTATGCTATTATAAGTGAATTGAAACCATGTGGAATTTCCTTGCGTAGTTTGTCACTCAATAATAATTTATGCAATGAGAAAGCGTTTAATAAGGCATATACAGCAACGTTGTGGACTGCGTCATTAGTCTTAAAGTATCACAATTTAAAAATTTCTATTGAGTGTGTTAAGCTTTTTTTACATTTTTTATTCTGACCTTAGACACTTACTTTGATATTATTAGAAATGCAATGAATTAGGAATAATGTTAATAAAAGCATACTATGGAGTGATATTGAGAGGCTTAAGTGAAAAGTATGGGATTTGTGAATGGGTGATTCAAACACTTGGATCACAGTCCCAGTGATCTGATTCGTTAGTGTGTGATTACAACTCTCGGATCACAGGAGCAGTGTGAATCAAAAGAGCTGCTGCTCTTTTTTTTTCTGATTCATTGCTGACTCACTTCTCAGAAAGAGCTAGTTCTTAGAATCAGGTCGCTCATCTCTATTTGAAATGTGGTGCTATAGGAGTATCCTGAAAATCAGCTAGGTGGATAGAATCACTAATGAGGAAGTTTTAAACAGAATAGGGGAAGAGCAGACAATATGGAGGACGTTGACCAAGAGAAGGTGTGGATTAATAGTCCACGTTTTGAGACATGAGGGTCTTGTAAAATTAGCATTTGAGGGAAGTGTGTAGGGTAAGAACTGAGGAGGGAGAAAAGAATGGAATATGGTAAGCAAATCAGGAAGGATCTGTTAATTATCCGGAAATAAGAAACCTGCATCAGGTAGGTCAGCATGAAGGTTTGCATTAGACCAGTCTTAGGACTCCATACACCGACAACATGAAGGAACAAAGTAAAGTTGTGGATGTGCAGGAGTAAGGTAATAATATGACAAAGTTGAATAAGAGTATTCCAGATGAAGTGTTTACAAAAGTAGAGAACATGCCATCGTGGCAAATTTTAAATATTAAATGATCTTTTGAGGAGTGTCTCGTTTGTTGTAATGATTTTATTTATCCATTGATTGCAGTTGTTAGTGGGTCAAATTTATAATTTGATAAGTATTTCTGATAATGGTTGAGTTAGTTTCCCAGAGATGGCATGAAATTGCTGAGTTGACGCTTTCCACAGATAAGTGAAACCTTGGCTCATAGATGTCTCGGCATGTTTCTCGTGGCCCTGAGGGGATTGACGGTGGACACTGGTGTTAACAGATGGCGCTGACGACGTTTCAGCAAACTTGGTTGCTGACCTTGAATTTTGCCACGTCTGGTCTCGTGACGCGGGAGTTGTTTGGGTCTCACGCTGGTACATAAATGCTAAACAGTTGCACACACTGCCTGAGTTGTGAAGAAACCTACTTGCCGTCCAAATATTTAACGAGAAAATAACTGGTGCTTAATAACGTCAAATTGCTTTTGCCTTTAAATTTGTGAGATAAATATATTTAATTATATATGTATGCATGCATGCATTTGTACTGTGTTCTAGATTGCGATTGAAATCACAACCTGAGATTGCCGATTTCGCGTGACTTGAGTCTCCTTCTACTTCTACTTCCCAAAATTACAACGGATTATAATTCTTTCTGATGCATATATTTTATACAGTACTTTCAATGTTGAACTGTAGGGTAAGCTTAACATTTCCTTTACTACCCACAAGCCGCCGTCATTTTTTTTTATTCTTCATCCGACTGTCTTTGATTTCGAACCGTATTTACTAATATTTGCGTTTCCGTCGTAGAGACAAGAACAAGCCATCCGAAGTAAGGGAGTAACCATTATGCCGAAATCATACGTTTGATAATAATTATTTACAGTTTGAAAATGACCAAGGAGGTCGAAAGCAATGTGACTATGTGCGTATCTCAGAAGTCTAGGTTAATCGAAAATATCAAATAATAAAAACAGTCAGAATAAATTTATTTTAGAATTATGAAAAGTTACATTAAAAAGTTATTAAAAGACAGTTTGCGATAAAACCTAAAATTTTAAAACAGAACGTTTTGACCTTACATTGTGAGACTCTTCGGGTGTAGTATAACGTTCAAACTTATTTCAAATATCTTACGGGGTAATATTAAGAAGAATAATACTTTACAGTACAAGTATGAGTCAGAAAATGACATTGTCAGGTTAATTAAAGCAATTTTCTGTCTCTTATTAACTATATACATATATATTCGGCGGGGCTTTTACACCTTGCAGCCAATATGCCGTTTATTGTTTTCTTGGACGTCATCTACTTTCCATTGCCCCTTCAACTTCTTGTTTCCACGTCCTTTCTTGGCCTTCACATCCTTTTGCGTCTTTCATTGGCTGTCCAATTCCAAATCTTAATTGACCACCCTTTTTCAGGCATTCTTTTAGATGCCCGTACCAAGATAGACGTCGTTTTTTGTATTATATCTATTAAATCTTCTTCAATGCTCATTTTAGGTTTTTTTACTTGTATTGGGAATGCTTTCTAAACTCGATACCGTACAGGTGCATTTGTTTTGATTGTTTATTTATCATGTTTCTGAGTTATACAAGGTTATGCTTTCTGTGATGGATGTATGTATTCTCTTCTTCGTCTATCGTTGAATTCACTTGCTACACCCAATACCATTTAGTTTATAGGTCCCATTCCGTTCTCGATTTATTCTACTGTTTATATCTGTTTCCGAATTCAGTGTTTTTTTTACCTTTTTCCATTAGTATCTAAATTTAACCTTATGCAGCAAAAACACGATATTCGTCTCAATAGCCGAATAACGGTACTTTTCATGGTATACCATTTATTTATTGAATAAATAAATTTGTAATAAATGAGATTAATTTCGACACACGTGGCAGGAGTAATTAGAATAGAAGATCAAGAAAATAAAGCCGTAATCAAGAAA
The DNA here is from genome assembly GCA_034510155.1 of Eucriotettix oculatus. Classification (NCBI taxonomy): domain Eukaryota; kingdom Metazoa; phylum Arthropoda; class Insecta; order Orthoptera; family Tetrigidae; genus Eucriotettix; species Eucriotettix oculatus. Next base: position 77,628 of record JAEMUL010000010.1, read on the forward strand.
GGAGAACACAAGAATGCAGACTGTCGCCCATGCTGTTTAATTTATGTATAGAACAAGCGATGAATAAGGTTAAAACGGAATATGGAAAAGGAATCATACTGCAAGGAGAAGAAATAAAAACCTTACGCTTTGCCAACGATATTGTAGTATTAGGGGAGTCACAAGAAAACCTGGAAAGCGTAATAAATGGAATGAACATGTTACTGGAGAAAGTTCAACATAAGTATTAATAGAGGGAAAAGCAGGTATGGGAAACAGTGGAATAACAAAGGGGAAGGGATATTTTAACGGCAGTTAAGGAATTCTGCTACTTGGGAAGCGTAATAACTAGGATGTAGAAGTACAGCAGACATAAAGAGTAGGGTAGCACAGACAAGGAAGGCTTTCGCGAAAAAGAGGAGTTTACTTACGGGTAATATAAATGTGAATATTAGGAAGTCGTTGCTAAAAATGTTTGTATGGAGTGTGGCGTTATATGGGTGCGAAACCTGGACGATAGGAGATGGGGAAAGGAAAAGAATAGAAGCCTTTAAAATGCTATTAAAGGGAGTTGCCTGTTTCAGGATCACCCTCATGTAGCCTGTTAACCTCCCTCTCCTACAAAAAATTGAAACTTTTAAGACTAATTATGTGTGGATTTCTATAGACATTGTTTTAAATGGAGTAATTTTATTCTTATATGGACGTTTTCATCATCATCACCAGTAGCTATACAGAACGGGCTTCGGCTTCCTGAAGGGTTTTCCTCCATTGGTCTCAGTCATTTTCTTTAGTCCTCCAGCTCTTGATACCCAGTTTCATGACGTCATTCATAACACAGTACATCTAACGAAGTCTTGGGCGTCCCGTCCATCTATTTAGTATTACAGGATTCCTTTTGGTACCTCATTCTCTTAACATGGCCCAGCCATCTCAACCTGGAAACCTTTATTGGTTGTATAATATCTTGGGATTCATACAATTGATACAGCTCATGATTATATCTTGGTCTCCAGATCTCTCCTACTTTTACAGGTCCATATACTTTCCTTGGAATTTTCCTTTCAGAAGTGTCCAAACCCTCAGGTTATCAAGTATCAGATGCATACATCAATATAGACCTAATTAATACATATTTGGTTTTACCGAGAGTAATCTTGATTGAGACCACACAATAGCTTCTATTACTTAGTTGGATTTTCTACTGATTTCCTCAGATACATTATTGTTGCTGTTTATCAACGAACCGAGATATACAAGCTCTGGACTCTCTCAAATTTAAAGTTATCAATTACAATATGTTTCTGGTGTCCTTTTTGACAACTGCCATATATTTAGTTTTTCCTTAATTGATTTTAGGACTCATTCTATCAGCAGCGCAGTTTAAGGCTGCAAGGGCTTTCCGTATGTCCAATTCCGATTTTCCTTTTCTATCAATATCATCAGCAAATGCTAATAACTGTACCTCTTGTTTGTTTCTTTTCCCCGGATAACCTTTCCAAGGGCTATTTTGAATAATAAACATCACCTTGCCTTAGTCCAGAGCAGTGGCGGCTCGTATTTAAAGTTATGTGCTACATCACCCAAGACAAATTTTAGGGGGATAAAGATATTAATAATACTACAACATCTACAGTATTGTCGATTCTCCACGACCCGTAAAATGCTACATTAGTAATTTCGTCTCCATCACGTGTAATAGAAACGAAATTTTAACATTGTAAAAAACGTATAGCCATATTGGCGCTACATCCTAACACTTATTACATATTTTGAATAAATAAAGTTAATTTTAGGAAAAAGTCACATATTATGTGAATATTTTATGCGGATCGTACCGTAATATTCTCAGAATTATGAAAGTCTTCGAAATGTCGTCTGTTAAATGTTTTTTATTTTAATAATCTTTTTATTAATTCGTCAAAAACATTAAAAATTGTATCCTGATGATATCTCGCTCGCTCTGACCGCGCTGAGCGTTTGGTAGCTCATATTATTGTTGGATCTTGAGTAGGGGAAGAAACAGTAATACTGCGCATGCGCATTTCTCATTCCAGACAAGATTCTCGTGTTATGAAGAATGTAGCCAAGATATACACGAGAGGGAGCGCGTTGGAAAGGCGGACAGTTAAAAGTCTTCGAAATCGAATCAGAAACATACACTCTTAAAATACTATTATTATAGAGTTTCTTAAAATTACAAAACCAATAATTCCTCCTAAATTAATTAATATTTTTCCAGCCGCCACTGGCCCAGAGGTCTGTTTTAATTGTTACGCGGCAATGACTATTCATCTATGAATTAGGGCAGTTCTTTCGGCAATGCATATATTTGTGTGTTTCACGGTAATCTCTCTTTCGCAATTAATATTTCTGAGTTCGTATCCGTTATGGTGCCCTGTGGAACGCCACAACTTATGATTTCCTATTTTGTCCGCATTTTCGATCGCGACCTTTTGTCATATGATTGGCAGGTATGAAAATCTCTTGGAAAAGCCAAAAAAAATTCAAGATACTTTCAATCCATCCATCAGAAGTTATGTTCTGAATTTCATATTTTCCTGTTTTAATTTTATTGGTATTATAATTAGAGATTTATTATTAATACTTTCGGTTGTGTTATCAGTATTATTACGGATTATCATTCTTATAAATATTTATTATGCAGCTTTTCTTTACACTTTTATCCTAGATTTGGGACCAGCCTGTGCATTGGTGCAAGTGTTCTTGGTACACTTGATGCTATTAACAACGTGCCAAAGAACAAACCCTTGTAGATGTAAAAATTTCCTGCCCTGTGTCACTCGTGAAAAGTGATAAATTTTAATAAGGGAGATGATTTATGGGCAAACGGATATAGCACGGACTGTAACAAAATGTAAGAGTTTATGCGCATTACGTAAAGCGAATAATATTGCAGTGTAACGGAATAGTTATAAAATCCGGTGAAATTATTTGGTCGATTGTGGAGGGCGAAAGAAAAGAGAGCTAACGCTCCACACCCTCCATATGTAACTGTAATTAATCAGGGGAGAATGGCGACAATAGATTCCCCCTTGGTCGTGTCCCTTCTCCCTAGGGAACGCACCCACACACGGGAGGCTTTCCAAGCTACATAATCGGACAGTTTTCCTCACGAAAGCACTTCAGCCGATAATAACGCCGGTCCTCTTCAACTTCCGCTTGCTATTAAGAATTTCTGTAAACAAATTGTGTCCTCTTACGAATACTCATCCAGGGAATTAACGCACAGCTTGTTCTTCTTAGACCAGGGAAGCCAATACGACCATAGTTTAATAACTGGGCGTGTACAGACAATAGTCTCCACTTGTCACACTGGGAAGAGTCAACAAGGTCAGGGTGAAGTGACTTGCCGCCTTCTCAATAAACTCTTCAGAAAAGCTTTGAAAATTTGTTGTCTCACCAATGATCTTCACGAGAAGAAATTTGTATTATTTTGTTTCTTGTGTGAGGTGAATATAATTCTATATGTTGTATTAATTAATTGGGATTTTTTATTGAAAAGAAAAGGCTGAACTATCTTTAAAATTTCAGACTTAAATATAAATAAAATATTTTATCAAGAGTATAGAAGGTATTTACAAATTATAAAACAAAATTATTAAAAACAGTTCTCAGGGGGGTGAATTAAGAAGCTATTTGGATTTCTAATGGCAATAGGCCTGGCAAATGCGAACTGTTTCTATTTAAAACAAAACAACGACACCCGCGAAGTATCTACATCAGCATCCAAGTCTGCGTCGATGAATGATGATGATGGTAGCTGTTCATCACCGTCCGGGCTGGATCACATGGACCAAGCGGGGTGGGGACTCCATTATCTCCTTCCGGCTGCTAACAGTTTAGTTTTTTTAGGTCAGCACTAGCCGGTCTCTCTATATCAAATGTCTTCCGTCTCCAAACACCTTCTCCCTCCCGTCTCCCAACACTTTCTCTTCATCCACTGTCCTTCGTCTCCAACATCATCTGTCTCCAGACTCTCAACACCTTCTCTCACCGGGCTGGTCTCCCAACACCTATTGTCCAACTCCCCGCATCTTCTGTCTTGCTTCTCTACATCTACTTCTCACGAAAGCTCGGCGGGAGGCTACATAATTTTAAACCACCAGCCAGCTGTTATTCTCTAATGCTTCTATTGACTTGCTCTTTGGCAATTACAGCCAATAGGAAATTTTTCACCCTCCTCTTCTGGACCTAAATACTCAATATGTTTTGCGTTCATCTGTGAGATTTCAAATTCTCAATGGTACTCCATTTTTCGTCGGATGTAGTCCCCTAATTATTCACGACGATTCCTTTTCGTGAATGGAATTTCTCTTGCACAAGCAAAGGAAGGGTCAATCTCTTGTCCCGAGGAATGCGAGTTGCCACCCACAGTCAGGAAACTGATGCACTTACTTGAAGTTTCAACTCGCGTAGCCAACTGCCTCAAGAAGGGCGCTGCGGGAGTTTTCTCGCAGGTGCTTCAGCCCAGAGTGACTGCGGGGCTCACCTGATCATGTCGGGAATGCCTCGCACTCTCTCTGGGTACTTTTTATCAAAGTTCTCATATGCCGAGACACCTTCACCTATTTTAGGAGGTATATGTACCGGGGTCAAAGACCTTGGGCATATGGCAAGAGCTGTCCGCTGATCCCATTGGATCAGTCGGCCAATTGCCTCCTGAAATTGGTGGAGACACGGAGAAGGGAATGCTGCGTCCCCACAGCAGACTCGTCTCCCGTCATTCGGAAGGGCGTGAGAATAGTACCCAATGCCCGACCTACCTGATGCAGGTTTTTTAGGGTTTCCTTGCATCTCTTTAGGTAAAACAACGGGTAGGATCCTTAAACCATAGCCCGGGGGCCCTAGTTAACCCTTGGCTACCTTGCTCTACCTTCCACATCCCCCCTTTTCAATTCCCTTCCTATGCTATTAAAGGGGAGTTGCCTGTTTCAGGATCACCCCCATGTAGCCTGTTAACCAAAAAAAAATGTCGTATTGTAAAGTTATTATAGATTTTTCCTGCCCAATAAATGCACTAATTCATGACAGAAGCATCGCGAGACGGTACTGAGGATCGATCCATCATGGTTTCTCCATGAAGCATAACTGTTTCCGGAATACATTATGCCGTAATATCGCGTAATTATAGGGGACGGGAAGTCTACTGATGGTGAGTTATTAGGGCCGTATATCCCACAAAACTGTAATCACCCCATCCGGTATGTAACAAAATGTTATTATTTCGAAAAAATCTATAAACTGGGACCAACACATCATCTTAGTTTATCAAAATTCAATTAAACATTTAACTGCCCAGGGATGTATATGAACCAACATGTATACACATCAAAAGTTCTTTGTAAATAATATTAATATAACAGTTCTAGTCAAATTCAACCCTAATTCATAAAGGGAGCCTCGTATATTTAATAATGAAATAATTTGAAATGTAGGTTGAACTATTGGAGTGTTTCTTAGAAACGTAACAATTACTTGGCATAGCTAAATTTAATTCATTAATGTTAAAGTTTAAACAAAACTTATTTATTTACAGATTAAGGCGCACTTAACATTTATTTAATAATTTATAATAAATTCACGATGCGTTCAGTTCAAATTACCAGTGATTTTATACAAGAAGAAAATAGATTAAATATATTATGGTTCAGCTGAGAAAATGATTTTTTTTTCATCATAATATTTATGGGGCTGTCAGTAAACAGAACGATGTTATAAACTTACAGTTAAAGCATTGAAATTATGCTACTGGTTATTAAAATTACAAAACCAGGAATATGATAAGTTTTCCAACTCAAAGCAGGCTGCGGTAGTGACACCTACGTTATATGTAAAAGAAAATAAAGCATATTTCTTATACAGACATTGTAGTTGACCTTCTTTTCGCATAAAAAACTTTATTGTTATGCCTTGTGTAGCAAGGAGAAATACTGTAACAGTCAAACACGTCTGCTCGGACTGTTGGCGTTGAGGGGTCAAAATAAAGGAGACAGCATTTGAGCCAAGGGCAATAAAACACAGACTTCGCGTCGAGCCTGGGGTGTTTCCCAATTTTGGTGAGATTTGGCGCATCTGGTGGTGTATTTCCCTAAATATAACCATAAATGTTATTGGTGAATATCCATCCCTGCCGCCTTGGTGATACTAAAGAAGTGAGGAGTAGATTTCAAAAAGGCGCGCAGACAGATTTTTGGAGATGTCTCGAGAGCGATGAGACGGGAGAGATGAGGTGAGAGATTCAGAGAGATGGACAGATTATTGTAATCTCACATCGCACAGTATGTGATGGCACTATTAACAGCAGCCAATGCATTACAATGCTTTATGGCCCGTGACTCTGCCAGGTCTTCAACAGGACAGTGCACGACCGCATATTGCCCGTACTGTCGTGATCTTCCTTGCTACAGATTATTTTCAGCTGTTGCCCTGTCCAATACTTCTCCTGTTATCTCGTCTATCGGAAACGCCTGTACTAGTTACTACGGCATAGTGTTGAATCTACATGTGGTGTATCCAATCTCTGTTAGACTCCATAGCCAGAAGGATAAGCGCTGTTATTGGTGTTAAATGTGTTTTCTTTGGATACTGATTTCTCTATCTCTCTATCATGCAAACTTTATAAAAAAAGTTTATTATTTTTCATCCCACTATAATGTGTCACAAATAACACTCATTTATTCAGATTCCTTCCTAGTGTAGCAATATGAATGCCCAGTTTAAATAAAATTCACGGAAACGTAATATTGGAAGGTACTTCTCCAGAATGAGCTCCCAAAATACCGGTATGTTCAGGGAACAATACATTCAATGTCCATTCCTCCCAAAGAGTATTAGCACAGATTATCAAAGAATGCCCTCATACGCGTCTCCCACAATCTCTTTCAAAATATTGATTCAAAATTTTGAAATTCCTTTTCATATGTATACATTTTTCATCATGATCTTTTACCTTCTGGAAGTATCACACGTTTAATTTCTGACGCCTCCCAGCTGTCGAGTCATCAGGCGAAGTCGTTCCACGAAGGAGTCCGCCGAGAACTGGCCAGGCGGAATAGGAGTGACGAATTCCCCGGGACATAAACTGAAGCTTTCAGATCAGCTTTGTAGACGTTCCTCATCCCCAACAGTACGGTTGGCAATGCGTCGTAACAGCTACTGTCATTATGGCAGCCTTCAGTTGCCGGCGTCATCGCTCGACCATTCCGTTGCTTTGGGGTTGGAAGGCTGTGGTGCGGTGACGCGCAGAACCTGTAAATATGCCCAAGGACCGGAAGAGATGGAATTCAAACTTCCTGCCCTGGTCGGTGGTTATCACAGCTAGGTAACCAAACGGGCAACCCAGCCACGGAAAATGCATCCGCGACCTCTTCCGCGCTTATCGTGCGCTAGGGAAAGACCTCACGCACCGCTTAAGTTCAGTGAAGTTTCCGCTTGACAAGTTGGATTTTCTACTTCTCAGGAAAAAAGGAAATAGATTGCCAATCACCGCCGACGTATTTTTGGAGTGAGACGCCGACAGCTAACAGAAATCATCCTTAAAGTTCCCAGGAATCGGGATGCGCTAACAGGGCAGCATCAGAAAAGGAGGCCTTACGGTCCGTGAAAAAGTTCTGGAGTCTAAGGAACTAGTTGCGACCCTCGAAGTGGCGCGAGGGCGGCGTACAGTGGCGCTTGCATGTGAGCCTCGTGCGGCAGATAAGGCCAATAAAAATTTATTACCCAGAGGAACTGTCGTAATCTTTTTTTGTCGGACGGCTGAGGTAAATATCGGAGATCAGTGATGAAGTAAGTCAGTTGTTGGATACCACTTCTGACGTCCGAAGCGTGGTGTATATATATATATATATATATATATATATATATATACTTACACCATGATATGAAGCACTTTTTATGTTGATAACGATTCCTTTATCGGCGAGGTGTTTAAAACAACTCGGAGGTGATCGTGATTTGCTGCTGAGACCTGATAAAAGGCAATATATTGAAATAAATGATTTCATCCTTGAGGCGTGTTGTAAATTTTCGTCACTTTAAATGTGCGCGGTTGGTCATTGTGGCAGTCGGCGGGTAAGGACTTATTGTGTCGGCGGATCCCAATAAACAGGTCAAATTTTTTGATATGTTGAAGAATCATTGACCTGCCGCTAAAGTACCGGTCAGAGCGGACCATAAAATTTTATTTGAAACACCTCAGGAAGTGGAAGAAGATTGCGATGTGAAAAATTTTAGTAGTACAGATTGGGGCAACGAAGGAGATGGTTTTTAGCGGCGGGAGGGAAAGATTTTGGTGGTGAGCGGTGGGCGAAATTGATCAAATTGATGATTGTCAGCCCTCAGACCTGTAAATTGGCATTAAATTTCTAACTTTCTTCATGGATTGTACGTGTTTACAGACTGTGTTGACCTACACAGAGAAATTTATCGAACTTGAGAGTTCCAGAGGTTGATGCTCGTGTGTTAACAAAGCACAATCGGCAACACACAACCACGAATTGACGTAAAATTTACATTTAAATTCTTTTCAACGAGTCCTGAACTTGTAAATTTAGCCACGTCAAAAATTTAAATGTCAAAAGAGTCGATAGTAATCTTAATATTCAAATCGACTTATCGAATCTTGTAGAACAAGATTTTATAAGTTCAAACCAAAATCACAAATTTTTAAAATTTTAACTAAAAGTTCTGTTTTACTCAAACACTTTGACGTAGTGTTTAGATATATCTTCGCTTTCCTTTCTGGAATTCATACCATTGTTGTTTTTAAAAATGTATATAGATTCTTTTGTTTCTTTTAATTATATTATTTTCTTAATGTATAATTTTTACATTATCATAATCTATATTATGTTTTAGGTTTAAATGGTGTAGTGACAAGGTTGTATTTTCTTTAGTATTGCTCTTAGCATTATTTATATAATTATATATTCTAGTATTCAGGTTCATTCCTGTGTGTCCGATATAATTTTTGTTACAGTCATTGCAATTAATTTTATAAATTATATTATTTTGTTCTTTTACCGGAATTTTATCTTTAAGTTTAGTTAAATAATTTTTATCTTGTTTTCTGGCTTTAATCAAAATTTTATTTTATTAATACCATTATTTTTAAAAACTGTTATTATTTTGGGTGTTAATGTATCAATATATGATATAGAGCAATACCTGTGTTATTGTTTGTTTCTTGTCCACCTGCTTCATTATCAGCTGTATTATTTAATTTAGGTTTAAAGTAATGAGTGATATATATATTTTTTGGATTTGAGGTTAATTATATGATGATCATTATTTACCACTTTCTTATGTGTATTATTATCAAGTTTATTTTTATTGCCATTATTATTTTTATTTATATTAGAATACCATAAAGTATTTATCAATTTTTAGGGGTGAAAATTATTGAGTAGTATCTCATGTATAATTGTTTTAATTTCCTTTATGAATGATTAAAGATGTGTGTATTAGATTATTTGCAACATTCCTTTTTTGAGAGAATGGATTGTTTGAGAAATAATTGATAAGTGTATCAGCTGTGAACGGTTCCTTATACCATTCCGTTAAAAGTTTGTTTTTATCTACAATTATTGTTACATCTAAAAAGTTGTAAAATTAGCATTAGATGGAAGTGTGTGGGGTAAGAACAGAAGGGGAAGGCGAAGGATAGAATACGCTAAGCAGATTAGGGAGGATGTGAATTGTGCTAGTTATGAGGAAATGAAAAGGCTTGGGCAAGATAGGTTAGCATGGAGGGTTACAAAAGAACATAAAAGGACTGAATACCACAAGAACAACAACAGATTCAGTTTCTAAAGTGAAGTTTATTTAGGGGTGCACATTATTAATATTCTCTAATAATGTTTCTATTTGATTTTCACCAATTATTAAAATTAAATCATCAATGTATTTTTTACATAACCTTGGCTTCATGTTTGTCGTTTCGAATGTTTTATTTAAAATATAATTTAGTAAGATACCAGCAAATTTTCGTGATAAACAACGTCCCATAGGGGGAGACCATGAACTTGTTTATATATTTTATCTTTAAATGTTAAATAGCCATTATCTAAATATATTTTTAAACCTTCAATAAACATGGTTTTATTTTTTATTTCACTGTGGTCTTTTATTTTGTTCCAATTTGAATTAATTGATTCAATGGCTAGTTTTATTGGTATATTTGTGAACAAGGAAACTACGTCTGTTCTTTTAACAAAATTTAATGAATTAATATTTTCTAATCCAATTTAAAAAATCTTTTTTTATATACACAGTTTATTTTTTATTGCTTTTTTAAGCTTGAAAAATATTTGTTTTGGTGCTTTAACAGATTTTATTTATTAACTATACCACACGGGAATTAAGTGCAATGGCGTCAGTAATGGAGCGTTGGTTTTGTAGGTCGCCTTTGTGAAAAAAGCAGAGGCTGGGGGGCGCAACACTCGATTACCAGGTCTGTGGAGCGGAATATTGATCCAGGGGAGTAGGGGGCGTCAGACCGCCTGGAGCCTGACGTCACGTGACCCAGGCCAGGGCTGTGTTTACGTCCGGCAACACCGCCCGCCAGGGGAAACCCTCGTCTCGTCTCGTCTCGCCTCGTCCCTGGCTAGATTCACCGACAATCAACATCTTCCGTTATTTACATAGGAATTTTTTGATCTATAGTATTGTGAATTTCTAGAGAATAAACATATTCAAAAACTGAATAAGAGCAATCAAAACCCCTAAAAACCAGACGGTCCATCATTCAGCCCTGTGCAAAATGTGGCTGCCTCGGACCTCTCTTTGGTATAAATGAAATGACGTTTATACAATTTTTATATTTATTGTTAATAATTGGATGTAACAATAATTTGTTGAGCTGTTAGTTAATTATCTTTATATATATATGTTTGGCTATGTATTAAAATTGAAATATATATTTCACAGATTTTAATGAGGTAAACCTGAATGAGGTGCGAATATGCGCCGAAACGTTATTTGATTAAAAAAATAAAAACTACCTGAAAACACCGGTCGGAAATTCTTTTACTTTCATTTTAATATCAGACGTTAATTGATTCCATAAGAATCCATAATATTCTCATTCGGTTCACCCAATCAACTGAAGAAGAGACAGTTTAAGAAAAAATTGGCAATATGAACTTTTTTCTACTTAAGTGTTAATTCTTTATTAATGAAAGTTAGAAAAAGTGACTTGTTATCTACTCAAAAAAAACCTAGTTATTTTTTAAAATTCTAGTGTTACTTTGTGTTGTAGCTGAAACTCCTGTTTTGAGTGTTGTGATAAATGAAAGAAATGGGTCATTATTTGAGTATATTTTTTTATCTTGAAAATTTTCCAAGACAGCAGCATAATGTTGATACTGCATTCAAAAACACAAACACGCACAAATTTTCACAATGAATAGTTTTTGAGTTATCAGCGAAGCGGATCTTCAAATGTAATTTGTGGTAAATAAGCAACGAACATTTTTTAATGTATCTTGCATACTTTGAGGAACAGCATAGGTTTTTTTTGTAACGATGATTTCGGGGCTCTTTAATCTATTCTGTATTTCCTGCCCTCTGTTGTGGTTTGCAGTTTCCTTTTTCCGCAGTCCTTCGTCTTTAATGCAAGCTCTTTCAATTTACCATCTGTGACTTGATTGAACGTTTTTACAGCATCATTGGTTGCAATTCTGACAATGGTTTTGACACAAAATTCACTTTAAGGATATACTTTCCAAGTTTGTTAGTTCAAAGACTCTTTGACATTCTGTGCTTGCTCCAACACATGTTTTTAGAAGTTTTGTGGCAACTAAGTTTATGAACACTGCTTTTATAGAGTTTATAGTTGGCCGCAGATCCTTCCCGCATTGGGCACCAAGACATGGCATCTTTAGGGTGAAAATTATGGGTTGGGTTGACACTGCTTTGCATTTATGCAAAATTATAATTTTCTCTGATATCATTTCCATAATGTATTGCATTGTCTATCAGGCACCCTTTTCCGGACTAAGGTTTCTTATCACTGAGTTATTTTACCCTCATATTCTAGCTTTATTTTCTTCAGTTGTGTCCCCTTCATTTTTTGAATGTGCGCTACACTTTCAAATTTGGTCGTGTGCTTATTTGGGCCAAAGAGTCTAATTCAGAAACAGCCTCGAATGACTTAATATCCTCATCACCGGGGTTCTGCATTTTAAATTTTCTTGCAGCGTTAATTCGTTTATCGGAAAATAATTCAGGTATCGCGATAATAGTTTCGGGAAAATATTTAAGAGTAAATTTTCAATAAAAGAAAAAGATATTAAAAACATTCGATTTGTTGTGGGCTTTAAACTTGTAATGTATCAAAGGTTCGCCAGATACCCTGAGATGCATCTTGGCTGTGTGTGGCCTCGCTTTCCCTTTTGGACAATGTGGACGACCCTCCTTTTTTGTATGAATAGAAGAGAAGGACTTTTTCACGAAAAAGAATCACCCGTTTCTAATTTGGAAGGGTTTGCCTCGAAAGTCTGAATCTGCGTCGCTAATTTGGAATTGCTACCGGCAACGGAATAATATGAAACATATGCGATGCTTGCACCCTGCAGCGGCAATTCCCTATTGACTGCAATTTTAGAAGTGCAAATCAATGGATGCTATTGTGAATTGCAGCCGATTAGTTGCCGGAATTAAATAGGATGGCTAAGGATTTCTACCGAGCTTACGTGGGAACTGATTTTGAGCTGGAGAGAGACATCATGATGAGAGGTCGGTAAGTATTGATCAAAACACTTAACTGCTAACCGCCAAGGAAGTTGCAGTTGAGAGCGGTGTCGAGTTCTTGAGACTTTAGGAGACTCTGACTTCTTCTGGGCAACGAGTTCAGACCGATGCAGAGGTGTTCCAGCCATCATCACAAAACAGGGCAGACCAGAATGCAGATGCAGATATCGTCGGTATCGTTCAATTTTATTAAATAGTGTCCACTTTGCTAGACATATTGCATAAGAACTAAATTGCTTCTCTCGGTCCACCCTACAGAGGACCCTGATTTTAAAGAGTCTCGATGTAAATTTATTGTCATTGGTAACGTTTTATTTAATACTTTGTATCTTTGATCAAATGCTCTTGTTAAAATAATTTATTTTTATCACATTCAGAATTTTAAATAGAATCTTTGCTTTTCAATAATAAAATCTATCATAACTGATCCCTTATTGTAATAATGATATTATATTATTAATAAACCTCCCGTCCCCACTTTTTTACAAGCTGTATATGCGCCCTTACTTTGGATAATTTATTTTAGTTTAACACAATTTTTGCTGTAAACGGAATGTTACCAAAACCGGATTACTTGCTTCTGAACTGTATTTTTAATATGTAGACAATTGTGAATAGCCTTGAAACCAGCAATGCGATTATCGATTATGAAGACACGTGCAATCTTGATTATCGATTACCTCAAAGAGAATGGATGAGGATATTTCTCCAAGAACTTATCTACGCTTTGATCTCAGTAACAGTAAAGCTTTTACTGTCAGATAATAATCTTTCCTTCAGAGTGAATCCCAACTATTATTAGTTAGTGAACACAGGAATCGTCGAATCACGACATACTTCACGGCCATTAAAGGTGATATCACTTTAAGCTGTCAGTAAACTATCAAATTACATCATTCCATGAAATAAAAGAACGTTCAACATCAGAATTCCAATATGCACATACTACTTCGATAAGCTGCCTTTTTTTAATAAAAAACTGCTGAAAGTTCGTCAAAATTTTAACTCCCGCAGTTCAGCCAAGTGAATGCACGTTTTATTTACTTGAAAACATCAAGCCACTGCGATTATTACATATGACGAAAAACAAACATTTTTAAGTAATTCATCTAAAAAACATTTAAGAGGAATATGATCAACAAACGTTCAGAACTGTCAAGAAGTCTTTATTAGGAAGTTAATCTTTTCAAGGCATGCTAAAGTTACTGAAAACATGAAAAAAGTGTACGTAAGGTAACAGAAACCGCCTCTCAAATTGATATTTCTCCACCTTTAACTATAAATACAATAAATAAATGAACTTTCATAAGGACCAGCCAGTGCTTTATAAAATTTGCTAATATCTTTGTTAGAATTTTTAGATCTCTTGGAATCAAAATTTCCTGAAGAGTATTTGTTGATTTCCAGTGATGTACTTTATTTAATAGATTCTTGATTTTACTTTTTATTAATACAGAACCTGAAAAACCCGAAAGAAGGGTCGAAACGTTCTACTACTTTTGTTGTACTGAGATATAATTATTTAATTTACTTGATTCAAGCTTTATTGCTCGAGTATTTTACTCATGCTACAGTTTAACGTTTGAAAAATTCATTTCTCATTACGTGTATTGTAAAAATGAATAATTTCTAGGGCAAAAAATTAAGTTTGCTTTGTTACAAATTTATTCTTTGTTGGAAAAGGGGATAAAGAGCTGCAGTAAAAAAATAGGGTTCAGAGATGTATCTGTACTTTTATGTAATTCACACCAAAAAATATATTTACTAAATAAAGTAAAATCAGATATAATAGAACAATTTAGGTGCTTAATGAATACAAAGAGCGGCTAAATGTGGCAGCAGCGCTTTTTAGAAAGCGGTAGTGCACGAGGTGTGCCATTGTTTATTAAGTTCTTTTTCCTTTTCTTTGAACGGGTTTGAATACAAAGTGTACAGGACAAGGAAGATTTTTTTTTTCGATTTGGCATGGGATATGTTCTACGGCGCGAGAGTCGCCATGAATAATGCAGCAGTGGGGCAGACACAAAATTGCAGCAATAAAAACAGCACGCGACGTTCAGCTGGGGTGAATAGGGGGTACGGAGAGGACATAGAGGAAAGGAGGGGCAGAGAGGGGGGGGGGCGAGGTCTCCCCCGCTGGGGAATGCGGATTTTGGAAGCTCATATTCTGTTCTCCCCTCGTTTCTCGTCTTTGTTCCTTCATGTTGCATTGAGGCAACTTCGTCACAAAGCCAGGCTGTCGGTAGTTTCTAAATACAATGAATGAGTCCTGCAAGGACTTGTTCGTTATGATTTAGTCAATACTGTGGAAAGATTTAAAAGTACTCGGGGTGGAAGGAGTTCGACGTTTCTAACAGTAACAAACTCCAATACGTAAATGATGAAACGAACGATTTTAGTCTCTAAGTTTATTATCCTTTAATTGGTTTGAATACTGTAAATATTAGCACAAAAGTGAATAGAGGAAATGCAGGGGTATGTCTTATAATGAAATCGATGGCTGGGGCAACGCATAAGTTATATAATTATTGCAGATAAAAACTTAAATAATCTGATTAAGAAAGTAGACAACGCTCTGAATGGTCTAAATATTTGGTTTAACGTGAATAAATTATCCCTCAACCTAGATAAGACTAAGTTAGTTCAGTTTAGTGCTGATGCTAGTAATAGACCAGTAGACAAGTTCTCAGCTAATGCACCTTTCCTCGGCCTTCGGATTGACGATAAATTAAAGTGGAATGACCATATAGATCTGCTTGCCGGAAAACTAAGTTCAGCTTGTTATTCTCTGAGAACACTAATACAACACGTTGACAAAAAGTACGTCAAAATGGTTTATTTCGCGTATTTTCATTCAATTATGAGCTATGGCATCTCTAATTGGGGAAACTGCTCCAGGAGTAATGAAATATTTAAGTTGCAAAAGCGTGCAATTAGAATACTTTCTAGCACGAATTCTAGATCGAGTTGCAAACCTTTCTTCAAAAGTTTGCAAATACTTACTTTACCAAGCGTATATATTTATGAAATATTAAAGTTTGTAAAACGAAACACTAATTTGTTTCAAACAAATGGCGAGTTTCATGAATACGCGACTAGAAATCGTTTAGCTCTAAGGTCGGACAAGCATCGCCTTGCCCTACACCAGAAAAGTATTCACAATACCGGGATAATTTTATACAACAGCCTTCCGCCAGAGGTTAAAAATAGTACCTACAAAAGCTTCGTGAAGCAGAGTAAAACTATTCTTTTAAATGGCGCGTTTTACTCGGTACAGGATTTTCTTAATCGTCCTTCTAGTATTTAAATCAAGGTTCCTGCTGCAAGTGTTGAATGAGCTGCCTTATAAAATAGCACATCACATATCTTAAAATTTCTATTCAGTTTTTTCTGCTCTTTTGTTTGTTTGTTTCATGTATTGCCTGGAGCTACGACGGAAGGACAGTTTCCTGGTCGCAGAGCTCCAAGTAGTTAAAACTCCATTCCGTGTTCCTCAGTGTGTGCTTGTTTGTGTTTCCCAGTGTGTGTCCGTGTTGTGTTTATATTGACTTTTGTCTATATACATTTTCTTTTATTAATTTATTTTAAGTTTATTTGTCTTTAATTATGTACTTTATTTTGTTCATTTTTAATTTTTAATGTATGACGTATCCTATTTCCTCAATCGAGGATTAATGGAAACAACAATAAATCTAAATCTATATACAATATAATGAAAAAATAATTACGATAACATTAGAAATTGAACCGCAGCCGACGACAATTATTCAAGTCTACATGCCCACAAGTGCCGCAGAGGAAGAAGAAATTAAGAGAATCTATGAAGAAATTCAAGTAATGAAGTATGTCAAAGGAAACCAGAATTTGATAGTAATGGGTGACAGGAACGAAGTAATAGGAAAGGGAAGAGAAAGTGATGTACTTGGGGAGTATGGATTTTGGGAAAGGAATAAAACGGGAGATTGGCTAGTAGAATTTTGCATTGAGCACAGATTAGTTGTGACGAATACCTGGTTTAGGAATCATGAAAGAAGGACTTTACACATGGAAGAAGCCGGGGGACGCGGGGAGGTACAATTAGATTATATAATGGCTAGACAGATGTGTAGGAATCAGGTGCTAAACTGCAAAACGTACCCTGGAGCAGATATAAAGTCTGGCCATAATCTGATGGTTATGAAATGCAGGCTGAAAATGAAGAAACTCAAGAAAGGATTAGGACATTAAGATCGGTATTAGAAAAACTGCAAGAACAGGGTGTGATTCAAAGTTTCAAATAAGATATCAAGAGTAGAGAAAGGAGAAAGAAACGTGCAATCTTAAAGGAAGAAATCACTAGAGCAGCAGAAGAAAAAATAGGAAGAATAGCTCAGACCAATAGAAAAGCACAGATAACACAAGAAATAATAAAAATGACTGATGAAAGGCGTAAATATAAAAACGCGAGAGTTACGAATGGTGCAGAGCAGTACAGACGCTTGAAGAATGGGATGAAGTGAAAATCAGCCAAAAGTCGAGGCTACAAGAGAAATGCAAAGCGGTTAAAAAATTTGTTGTGAAAGGGAAAATAGACGCAGCTTATAGGAAAATCAAACAAACATTTGGAAAGTTGAAAAATATTACCAAGAACATCAGGAGAGCGGATGGGAAGCCAATTATGGTTAAAGAAGAAAAACAAAGATGGAAGGAATATGTAGAAGAGCTGTGTCACGGTGGAAAACTAGATCAATCAGTAGTAGAAGAAGAGGATGTGGATGATGAAGATTTGGAGAACAAAATTTTAAGGTAAGAGTTTGACAGGGCCATGACTGACAGACCTGAGCAAATGTAAAGCGCCAGGAATTGATAACATTCTAGCGGAGTTGATAAGATCATCGGGCGAAGAAGCAATACCATAACTGTTCAGGATAGTTTTCGAAATCTACGAAACAGGAAGAATACCAGAAGATTTTAGTAAAAACATAATTATACCCATACCGAAGGAGACTGGGGCAGATAGACGCGAACAACACAGGACAATTAGTTCAGTATCCCCTGCATGTAAAATATTAACGAAAATAGTACATATGATGATGGAACGTCAAATGTAATGCGAGTTAGGAGAAGATCAGTTTGGTTTTAGGAAGAATTTAGAAATATTGACTTAGCAGCTAATTTTAGAAGACAGGATACGAAAAACCCTGCCTACGTCTATGGCATTTGTCGATTTAGAAAAACCGTTTGATAATGTCAACTGTAACACAATATTAAGGATTTTGAAGAGCACTGGAATAAAATATCGAGAAAGGAGGCTTATACATAACCTCTACAGAAGACAGGCAGCAGGAATAGAAGATAAGAAAGCCGTAATCAAGAAAGGAGTAAGTCAAGGATGCAGTCTGTCGCCCATGCTATTTAACTTATATATAGAACAGGCGGTGAAGAAAATTTAAACGGAATATGGAAAAGGAATCATACTGCATAGAGAAGGAATAAAAACCCTACGCTTTTCCAACGATTAGGGGAGTCAGAGGAAGACTTGGAAACCGTAATAAAGGGCATGAACGTGGTACTGGAGAAAGAGTTCTATATGAGGATTAATAGAGGGAAAACCAAGGTAATGGAGTGTAGTATGGATTGAGAAGGGATATTTTGACGGAAGTTAAGAAGTTATGCTACTTTGGTAGCGTAATAACCAGGGATGGTAGAAGACCTAAAAAGTAGGATAGCACAGGCAAGGAAAAGATGAATTTACTTACGGTGAATATTAAGAAATCGTTGCTAAAAATATTCGAATGGAGTGTGGCGTTATATGTATTCGAAACGTGGACGATAGGAGCTGGGGAAAGGAAAAGAATAGAAGCCTTTGAAATGTGATCCTATAGGCGAATGCTGAAAATCAGATGGGTGGATAGAATCACTAACGAGGAAGTTCTTAACAGAATAGGGGAAGAGCGAACAATATGGAGGACGTTGACCAAGAGAAGGGATAGATTAACAGGCCACGTTTTAAGACATGAAGGTCTTGTAAAATTAGCATTACAGGGAAGTGTGTGGGGTAAGAAGAGAAGAGGGTGGCAAGGGATAGTATACGCTAAGCAGATTAGGGACGATGTGGAATGTGGTAGTTATGAGGAAATGAAACGGCTTGTGCAAGTTATATTAGCATGGAGGGTTGCATCAGACCAGTCTTAGGGCTCAATACCAACACAACTGTAAATAGTGACCATTGGGTTTATGCTATGCTATTGCATTCATCATTTACATGTTAATAATTATCATCAATCTGTTTATATAATTTTATAATATATGAACTCTGCTAATATTGAGGGAAGAAATATTAAATTCAGAGATGGTTACTCGATTCCGAGAACTCCTTAAAGGAATAAACATTTTAATGTTTTTTTCCATTTCAGAGGCTGAGATGAATGGTGACTGTAGAAGCCACAGAGCAAGTATGAGCGAAACAGTTCATGTAATATATTTATGCAATGCATTGCAACATTGCATATTACAAATTGATGAGTGTGGCCTGAACAGAGCTTGTGGCCATTGTTGACCGACAAATTTCGGACTATTGAATCGGAAAGTCTACTGGCTGTCTGTCACGCATTGCAGAAAGAGACTATGGAAGGATACTTATGGACAAGCAGATTTTTTGTGTATTGGGAGACACCGAACCCCCAATCAGCTGTGAGCGACTAATAAATAGTCAGGAAATACTCGGAGTGAAGAATGGAAGGACATTCTAAGGAAACAGACAAGCAGCAATAATATTTGCAGTCTCAGTAGAGAGAGGTTGTAGGCCAATATTTCCACTTAGTCTGGGTCTGCGGGACATCACCTAGTGTCTACCAATTCGGTCCTCTCCATGCCAGTTGCAATTAATTCCCCCCACAGCCAGGGGTGGCCAACCCGAATGATCTTGCGAGTCACTTTGGAAATGCATCGTTACACCGCGGGCCGCATAGAAAATTATATATCCTCTTATAAAGTGGAGCTGCCATATATTGTAGCTTGTCCCCCTAAACGAAAGAAAGTGTTAAACGTTATCATCTTTCAACTGTCTAACAATACTATTGAGAAAAATAAACATATTTTGTTTTTTTATTCATATAAAATCTTTTATCATAATGATTAGTACAATAAATGATCCAGTGTATACAATATTAAAATAATGAATACAAAATTAAATTAGTGTATATAATTAACATGTAGGTAGGTAGGTTAATTCAATAATTAACCTACTTTAGTAGATGGATTAGATTTTTTTTGTGTGTACCTGAGAGCCATACGACGTGTGTGGGTGAGGGTTGACAGGCAGTGAACTGATTGTTGGAGACTATATGGGAATGTGGTCTGCGTGCAGGATGGTAAGGTGGGTTAGGATGTGCCTGAATGATCAGGGGAAGTATGAGATCGATTGGGAGTTTTATTTTGAGCCGTCGGAAGCGTGGAGATGGAGGAGGATTGACATGGAATTGCTGGATCGTGGGGTGGTTGAGGGCGCTTTTAATTAAGAAGGTTATAGATTTGGTGATTACTCTGGGAAGTTTGATATTATGGTGGACGACAGAATTTCGAAGGTACCGGGGAGAGTTTATAACGATGTGTATGATTATGTTTCGTTTGAATTTTGGCTGAATGGGGTTTGGCTGTTGTTTCCCATATAGACGAGGCATAGGACAAGGTAGGTTGTATTATGGCATTTTGTGCTGATGTTAGCAGGGGATAATAGGGGATATAGGGTTCTGAATTTATGGTTGATTTTGAAGAGGAGAAGATTAATATGAGGTTTCCACGAATTTTGAATCAAACATGGACCCTAGATAGGTGGTTTCTGCTTTTGTAGGGATCAATGTATTGTTAAGATGGAGGTGGATTTGGGGAGAAAGGTTTCTTTTGTTAGAAACCCATTTTGTAAAATTCTGATGAATCTCGCGGGCCGGAGAAATGAACACGGTGGGCCACGGATTGGTCGACCCTTGTCTGTCACACCCGGAAATAGTAATTTAAATGTTCTGGTTTTACCCCACATCATTACCCAGAGTTCTTAATGTTGCTCAATAAATGTTCATTATTATTTAAATCAATCTCTTTTCTTATTTACTTTTCCATTAATATATATTAATGGTTCGTTGCTCCTTCAGGTAAACATCAAAACATCTATTGAAAAATTGGTCCTTTGAGGGATTAAGAAGACGGCCAATAAAAGTTATAAATGTGTCGGATGGTAATAATCTAAGGTCTTAATATTTTGCCACGTTCATCCGTTCCCACAGAGGGTTCATTAACCTCTGGTGCGTGTGGTTTTGCGACTTTTCGGGGAGACGTATGAACCCCTGCTTCACGAACAACAAAATATAAGAATGTTTCCTATGGGCCAAAATTTGAATGAGGAAGGAGAAATCATAGGTTTCATGGTTAGTGTAAGATTGAAGAGAGACTAGTTGCTGAGTTGTGGAGATGGAGCGATCAGGAGTAAGTTGTGGAGAGTCGCGGAGGAGAGAGAGCAGTAGGGGAGTTGTTGAGAAGTTTGGAGGACGTGTTCAGCCAGCGGTAGCAGCGCAACGAATTCCAGAAGGTGCCACTTAAATCTTCAACGTTTCCAAACGTTACAGCCAGTTGTGCCTGCGAGTTTCAGTGCCGGTAACGTATCATAAATCCCTCAAAGCCGTCTACTGAGAGCCATCATTGTTCATAACATAAAGACCAAGGCATATAAACTCACCATCCCCTAGGAGACTGAATCAATTTTCTTCCAATTTTAATTTATAAAGTAAATTTGTTCCAAGGTATATATATATATATATATATTGTAATATACTTTTTGTGTATAAAACATTTATTAATTTAAAGTACAAATATGATCAATTTTAATATTTTTGTTTATTAATTTAAGTGAAGACACGGGCTTAATCTCAGGGAATTTTGGGTCTCTCAAGAGATGTAGTATGCAGTAGCTGAAAATAGAAAGAAAAATCATTGAATGTTAATTTATCCAGAACAATGAGCAAGTTTCACAATTTTTTTTTATCGCTTACCCACAATTACTGGGCCAACAAACATCCACCTCTCGAATGTTTGTGCGTCTCTCTGGCGTCTTGCAGGATTTGATCACGTCTGCTCACGTCCGTCCACTCGTCTGCCTTCTGGGGTCGAGCCACGTCCTCTCCTCTCCTTGTTTCACTTCTGCTCGGTCCAAGTCTGTTCTCTGCTCCACTCGCCCGCCTTCTGCCCTCTGGATATCTGCTCTCTGCCTTCTGCCCTCTGGTCCACTCGCCTGCCTTCTGTCCTCTGGACCACGTCCTCTCCTCTCCTGTCTTCTGGGGTCTGGTCGCGAGCCACCCATCGGCTTCCCTTTTAAACCTTCCGACGGGAATTCCCCTATTTCACAACATTTCGGGGTTCCCCGCCCTCATTTTTTAAACTCGTTCGGCGGGGTTTTCCCGCGGGGGTTCACCATCGTCATTTTTATACACGCTCGGCGGGCCTCCCCTGCGGGGAACCACCATCTTTCGGCCGACTAGCCATTGTTGTTGGCCAAACTGCGCCTCATAACGCCACAACCTTACAAAATCCGCCTTTTTTATCACATTATATATATATTATAAAGAGCATGGAGATAAGTTTATTTTTTCATTTGTTGTTTTCTAGTGTTAAATATAATTTAAAATTGTTAAACTTTCTTATTATTTATTCTACGTGCTCATTAGTTAAAAGTAGAGCCCATTTAAAACATTACAAGTTGTTGATAAAGTTAATCATGACACGCTTATCACGTATCTCAACTGGAGATTTCTACTTTCTACAAGACAATGCGATCGTGTTCGTATTGTGACATCCACAATCATCAAATTGAGCTTTTGTAGTACGAAACTGAAAGAGCTACGTGGAAATTGGATCGGCAACCATAAAATCTCACACAATTGGACAACCATGTTCTCAGATTCCTCGCTTCAGCTTTCAACATCTCGTGGAGTCTGTAATGAATTGTGTTTATTTTTAGGCTGTGTAGCTATATCGACGCGGAGATCCCACATACCATTTGGCACAAAGGGAGTGGGCCTGTATAATGGCTATTGTTCCTAAATGGCCTTAAAATTGAGAAAACACTCCTGTCGATAATATTAGAACGAATTAAGTGTCCCGGACGCGTCGCTTGCGATGACAGGGATGTCATCATGCCGAGGAAAGATTTTGTTCAGCGGAATACGTAGCACATCATTAGTTCACATTTTAGCCGACGGTGACTATTGCAATTTTAGTGAGAAATACATCGGTGGGCTGTTTTAAAATGAAGGGGAAATTTTGGGCTTATTGTTTGGAGGAAAAAGAAAAATTCAGGCATTATGGTGAAAGTCGTGCTGTGAAGAGTACCAGAGTTGAAAGTGAAAGTAGGGAAGGCTTTTGTTAAGAAAGTAAGTGAAGTTGAGCCTCCTACTGATCTAACATCTATGGGCTCAATCAAATAGGGCTTTATTTATTTATTTTTTAATATAAATGAATATTAAAGAATCATATTTTAATTATTTCAATAAGTTAATGAGATACTTTATTAATTTATGACAAAATTACACGGCTCCTTACGATTTATTCACTTTGGACTCACTCAGCAAAAATAAGCAAACTTTGAGACTATGTAATTCAAGGGGATTTATGTGGACGGAATACGTGCAGAGTAGAAAGGAAGACTCACATAACACCTGTTTTAGTCGCTTCTGGTAGTCTGGTGTAGAAATTCTCGTATCTGGGAAGTCGTGAAGGCGAAAGTTGCTTCCTTCTTATTTCAGATATAAACCAAGCGTTGACCGTCTCAACAGCTTACCGACTGTCAGCCTGGCTTTTCGATGGCATATACCCAGGTTAATTTGGCATATACTGTAACTCTTCTCTCCCCCTCGAATCTTTTCGCGTCGCAATGCCGGCCCGGGCTCCACTACATATACAGATTTTATATATATTTTTCTATAATACAATAAATGGTAATCGCGAACCGCGAGATCCCGAGGGAGATGGACAGCGTCGGGCCAAGACACGTGGGATGAGCGAATGAGTCGAGTCAGGGAAACAATTTAATTTAACATTTAACGGCCAAAGATCACTACGACTCCACAATCATTAAACGTTGCTTACATTCATACTCACGCTCATTTCAGCTCTAATACCTAACCTAACTACAAATATTTACAAAGATAAAAAATTATTAAATATTAAACTGTTCACCGTCACGTCCGAAATGTTATTGCAGGTCGTTGCAGCCAAGTCATACGCAGTGAAAACAAAGGGAAGGGGAGGGCTTACTGTGTGCAGTTCTCGGTGCGGCAGCCAAAGATGTCCACGTTCCACCTGGTTCCATTCAGTCCCAGCTCTTCGGACTGGTGTCTCTGCTCTCCAAAACTGTACTCTCCAACAATCACTGTCCTCCTCACCATTCACAGCAACATAATCTCCATCTCCTTTGCTGCGTCAATCTGAACTCTCATATTCTCCAAAAACTACTGTCTACTTCGCCGTTCTCAACAAAAATCTCCCTCTCCAAAACTCCTCCCGCCGCTAACTATCCATCCCCTTCGCTGCCTCCGTCTGTATTTCCTATATTTTGCGCATCACAAATTCCCCCCACTTCCGGAAAGGTTTCAAATAAAGTTTACGGTTCATTATGCCCGCGAACCGTTTCCAGGTCAACGACCGTCCTGCTTCCAAATATCTGACCTGCTGTTAATAGATCCGTCGTACATAATAGGCCCTTACCCGTGGGTTGCTGCAACGACCGACCGCGCACAAATCTAAGTGGCGAAAATTATAACACGCCTGAAGGGCGAAATCACTTATTACAATACAGGTGGTTGATTTTTTTGTGAGAGTTATCTCTTCTCCAAATAGTGATTTCTTAATTCTTAAGCATTTGACAAGAGCTGTCTGTTAACCTTCTTCATGCAACTCCTTTGAATAACTCTCCGTTAACTTTCTTCATCCAACACAATTGAAGAACTGTCTTTTCATCTCCTCGCAACTTTCCTTCTGGACTCGATTTTTCCCCGCCACTCTTTGTGTTACCGCCTCTCACTGGTATATTTCACCCAATCCACTTTATAGTTCGTTAGAGTCATCCAGGTGGTGGGGTAAAACATCTGGGAAAATCCCAGGGCGATTGCCCTAAGTCTGCGGGAAATTTTCTTAATCCGAACGGCGACATTGTCGCGTCATCTCAGGTTTATGACTCCAGCCGTCTTCGCTTGCTCAACACAAATTCCTTGCTCGTTGATTTTTTCATATATGTATATAATTACAATTATAACGCCAAATAATTGGTTGATGATTCTCTGCGCTACAATGTGTGCCCTTGCCGTCACCCAACGACGCCGACTCTCCTGTGCGTCGTGATTCAGCACCACACAGGCCAAACACTGAGTTGTATTGGGTAAATAAATTTCGTCCTGGTTCATCTCCCCAATGACTTTGAAAAAAATATTTATTATCTGATTACATCTGTTGATGCTCTAAGTTTAATAAAAAATATATTAAACATATTATCAAACTGTTTTGAAATATTAAATGGTAAAAAGATCTTTCAGTCAGAAGAATTACTAACTTTATTGACATCAGTTCATTACATGACGTTTCGTTCCTTACTTTGGGACCTCATCTGGTGTTTTAACTAGAAACATTCAAGGGAAATATTTACAATATGATATGTATGAACAATTCTCATAAAATGAAAATTACCCACAGAATCCCGGCATGAGCTATGTCACGGTCACGGAGACTGGGATTGACTGCCGGAGCGCAGTCCAATCCGCGTACAATTGTTTTTTATTATTTACGGAAACTTGAAATAACAAATATTCCGGCATGAGCAAGTCGCTGGCCAGGAAGAAGGGGTTTTTCCGCGCGCTGTCTTGGCGGCTCGGAATCTAAACAAAGAGACTGCGGCTGACACTTGGACCATAAAGCTCGGACACCTCGTCGCCGGTTTCGGAATGTCTTAATCTGCCTGAGAATTTGGTGACCGGGTGGCGTGTGTTCCCCAAATGAAACAAGGGATATGATTGGAGAATATCCATCCCTGCCACCTTAGTGATAGGTGTCGGATAAGTGGGGACAAGGTTTTAAAGAGGCTGGCGGAGACAATTTTAGGAGAGATTTTTGCAGGTGATACAAGGTGGTGGCGAGAGGATATTGAAGGAGAGTGGTGGACAGATTTCTGGTGATACAAGGAGGTGGAGAGAGGAGATTGAAGGAGAGAAGTTACGGCGAGAGCAGATTTGTGAGGTGGCAGCGGAGAGGTGGACCATGCTTTGATCAGTCCAGGAAGCAGGGAAGAAAGAGGAAAAAACGGAGTTTCCTCAATTCTGGCAGCAGCTATTGTCGACCAGCCGCTTCAAGTTCCACAACACGGAAATTACAGCGAGACGCCTATGAAAACAACTCAGGTTCGTCAACGAACAGAAAATCTGCTACACGTGGTCACCCAAACCATTAATACCATGAGATCTTTAATACAATCCCATTTTAATTAATTATTTTTGTACAAAATATATACACGCACGACCCATATAAAATTATTGTATTGACAAGTAATAAATGTATATATTTAAACCCAATTATTAAATTCATTAATTAATAATCCCCCATCATTTACAACGTATCACTCCAAACTCGGAGTATGTCGCGTAAAATGACACTCTGCAGTCAACCTGGTGGGCTAGGGCCTTAATAGCTAAAGAATAAAAGGAAAAATCCACAAATTTTTCAAAAATGCTCACACTAATTATTAGTTTGATTTTTACCCAGTTTATTATTTAAATGGTAAACTTTCACCGGTAAACTATACAGACGATAGTTTCTCTCAAAATTGAATGCAACAGTGATGATACGACACAGTGCGATAAACAAGGATGCATTGTGTTTATTGGCATCAGTGAAAATAATCTGATGCAGTAACCTAAAAACTTTTTTCTGTCCTTTATTATGTGACCATTCCCGATTTTGATTAAATTTTTACAGCTTGTACCACGATTTCATATATGAGAATCTGAAAAATATATCAGTTCTAAAAGTGCATTTATGACTGATACGGGCATTTTCGTAGAAGTCAGTTGTCCATCAGTCGGCGTCATCTAAAAATATGCTAGTTTTGAGTCATAATATTGTGGCCGTTATTAGAGAATCGACACTGAAACGTAGGTTCTGAGATAAACCTCATGCACAGATTACGAAAATAATAATGCAAAATTACACAAATATCATCCCTGGCCTTCATGGGTTCACAAAGTTGCCGAAAAAATTTCGCCTAATTTTTTCCCCTAATTTTTAAGGATTACTGCTGGGATAAATAATGTAGGTACGGTATAATAGTTTGCACTTCGCATGTCTACAAGACATAGGATTTACAACTTCGCCGCGAATATTCTTTGGTGATTTTGGGATCCAAAATTGGCTCCAAGATGAAAAGCGTAAAACCCCATTAGAAAGATCAGAAAATTTATGTCTCGTTTTGGTGTTTCGATGAATAAGGTCTAAATTTCTGTGTAAAAATCTACTGTAGTCTGCTGTCGACAAATGTTGTCTCTTCGTGCTTCGTTGTGCAATAATCGCTCAAAAAAACGTGTTCCTAAATGCTATTTTACTTTCTTAGAGTAAATTGGTTTTGAAGCAGTCGTCGATTTATTACTATTTGCATGAGGTCACCAAAGCCGAAATATTACTTCATAGGGACGTGATTTTCTTTATCAGTGACGTAACATTCAACCTGCTTTGGATTTCGTAAGGACAAAATATTTAAACTTTAAATAAGTATGAAAGAGAGTTCCATCAAAATAATTCAGTTGAGAAGGTTGAAGACGTTTGTAAGAAAAGAGACAGCATTTGAGCCAGGAGCAATAAAACTCAAACGGCGCGTCGCGCCATGTGCGTTTCCCAATTTTGGTGAGAGTTGGCGTGTTTCCCCAAGTGTAACCATCAATGTTATTGGCGAATAAATGAGATTTTAAAAAGGCTCGCAGAAAGATTTTGTAGACAGATTTTTGGAGATTTTACACAGATTCGTAGAAGAAGATAGGTTGGACAGAAGTTTAGAGAGCAGGGAGACGGGAGAGATGGCAAGACATATTTGGTGAGAATTCCGCTTTGAGCAAGCCTGCGCTAAACTTCTCACTCATGACTGTGGTTGGAATTGTGGCAAGGGAGATTTTGAAATTCTTCCTGAAACAGGAAGAATAGCAGCGACTGTTGTGATCTGGGGAGAGGACGACCCAATTAGGAGGAAGGAGCTGGAACATGCACTAAGCTGACACGGAAAATTACACCTGCAACCCTTTTTGCTGATTTCCTGTACTGCCAGGTCCGAGTAGATTTTCTTTTTAACATTTTGTTCTACGAGAAGGCTCACAATATACGACCCTGAGTGTAGAGTTAGAAAACTGTTAGTTTCAAGAATTTAATTTGAATAATTTTTTTGTGTAAAATGTATTTGTAGTTTTAATTAAGAAATAGCTGCTGCATGAAGATCGAAATATCAAAATTGTTATTATTAATGTATTTTTTGTTAAATAAAGTGTTTTCTTATTTTTATTACAAAATGATATTATTAATATATTATACTCCACCTAAAATAAATAAGATTACTCCAATATTCATTTCAGATTCAAGGAGAAACAAATAGTGAGGGCGTAGGGTTGTTTAGATATTTTAAGAATAAGGATACCAAAAAATGAGATAATAAATATGGAAAACGTACTTTTAATGAGAATAGGCATGAGAATTATACAAGACGGCCTCAGAAGCTTTCAGATACGATAAATATGAATATATCCGTAAGGACGAAAGTTCCTTGTTTTATATGTTGATCAGTTTTAATTCGGAAAGTTATGACAGACTAAATAAAGGTCTTTATTGATATATTCCATGCTGTTCTGTGCGATTTCTTCGATGCTAAAAGGTACCCTTTTTCATTTAAAAAAAAGATTGGAAGAAATACAAGCGAAAACGCTGGAAACCAATTACAGCATCAATCTCTTTAATTTCTAACATCAATTTGAAGAGCTTCCACTTGAGGAAGGTGTGAACTTTGGACTTGAAGATTAGTTTTAATTCGCATATCTCTCTGTTTAGGAAGTGGAAGCATCCCGGACGTGCAAACGGAAGCTTGTATATCCTTTAGGTGACGCAGAATCAGATGTCTTCGTGACGTGAGAATGTGTTGCGCATATTCGTGACGGAACTCCGTAATACCGGCAGATAAGTAAGTGTAGAGCTTCCTCGTTCCCGACGGCCGAGAGCTCGAAAAGAGTCGTGCAAGATCACATCCATCATTCTCCGCCACTTTACGGTGGCATGGAGGCAGTTCCACCAATCAAACCACTTGCCTATTCTCGATTATCCCAACAGCTAACTCCTGCTCCTGCAAGTAATCTTCCTTATTGACTTTCGTTAACCTTTTATATACATCCTATTCATGACAGGCTTCCCCTTAACGCAGTGATGGGCAAACTTTTTGAAGAGGGGGCCAAAGGTAAGGAAAAAAAAACTTTAGGCGGGCAAACCGCATAATGTCTAATCACCCAACCTCTCCCTGGATCAGTGATCGTCAAAATGTTCTGTTTCGTTCCTACTTACCCACGCTGTTATGGGAGAACGAATCAAAAAACTATCCTTCTACATCATGTCAGCGTAGGGCAAACGGGGGCTGTTTTCCGAGAACCCTTACAACGTTAATCGAAGGAGGAGGGGAGCATTCCTTCGTTCCTGAGACGCTGCGTTTATTTTTAGACCATGAAATCTTATAAGGCAGGAGCTCGTGTCTAGCTGCTACACATTCCTACCTCCCAAATTTCTTAATCTTACTAACCATTATTACATGCAACCATTAGTCGCGAAACAGTGGTTTATCCCTAAAAACTAAGAAAAAGTACTTCCTAGTCCATAATTGAAAACAAGGTGATCATAATCAACTTAACGTTTCTTAGATAACAACTTGGGGCTAAAGTTTTTCAATAAGTAGAATAAAACTAGACAACCAACAACGCAAAGACAGGTCTGAATCAAGAAACGTTTTTCGATATATAGCCGCGGTAGAGGGAGTAGCTACCGCAAAGAGGCTCCGTTGCCAAGTTTGCTCTTCGCTAAAAAGTTGCTATAAGCCAGTGCCCCTCATTCTCAACGTAACATTCCAATATCTAGGATAAATCAATAAATTTGCATGTCGTCACTAATACAAAAAGAAACAGAGGAAAAAGAGGAAGATATTTTTTTTCGTAAATCCCGTACTATTTGTTTATTCGTCACATTAGGAATAATGTCTCGCGGGCCGGATAGAATAATGAGGGGACCGCATTTGGCCCGCGAGCCGTAGTTTGCCCATCACTGCCTTAACGCATTGGCAGTGTACTCATTAGTCAACAGTACAACGATTGAAACTTCCTTTGATCTTATTGGGATACTGCTGAGATCGTCTTCGCTACAAACACACTCAAACTAATAGAGGTACGTTCGCTAACGCTTACCTCCACACTCACCTCTATCTCCTTTCCTTCATTCTCTCTATTTATCCATTTCATATCAACATATCTTTCTCAATCCTACATATTCTTTTACACCACAACAATCCCCTAAATTAACTTATCAATATTTATATAATGTTTTAAACGGTACGTTGAATATAACTTGATATGATAGTTAATAACGATATTGCTGCACAAATAGATACAGAACTTGCGACAGGACACGGAACCTGTCAAGTGAAATGATTATATACCTGAAATGTAACTAACATTTTTATTTAAGGGACACGGGCACTGAAATTTAAAATTCCAGTAAATGAATTGCTACTGAGCTGAAATTTTAATTGTGTTTTTACGACGCATATGTGTAGAATTTACAAAATTTTGTTAACTTGCTTTTAATTGAGATAATTTGAAAATTATTTTCAAAATTTGGCAGTTTTAAAACTGTTCCTTGCATTACGTTATTGAATATATTTTAACTTTTTTTACATGTACAAAAGGAATGAAGACAATATCTTTATATTTGTAACGCATAGAAGGTTTTCGGCACCAGAAATCATGAAGCAGAGAAAAACACATTTTTTCTGAAAATTAAATTAGAATCAAATATATTAATTAAAATTGTCCTAAATATGTTACACCTTCCTTCTTTTGTTTGGCAGATTCTTATTTAAGTTTACTGAATTTTTCGGAATATTAATCAGAAAAAATTATAAACTCGATATTTTTAAGATTTTGGCCGAATTTTCAGTCCCCGTGTCCCTTAAGTAATGATTTTATACTGAACTGGGGGTTTGAATTATAATTTAAATCAAAATAAACTATCTGGTTGGATTAAATAAAAACAAATTAAATTTCCAAGCGGTGTTTTTGTCGCGTTCTGAGGCCTTGAACGACTGTCTCCAATATGGGGATTTCTTCACCTAGCGACGAAATAAAATGGTGATTGGCACATACTCTCATCACAATACTTTGTAAAGGATTTTCGCGGACGATGTCGTCGACGCAACCGCACGCACCATATCAATCCTGCGAATAGTCGTAGACTCTGTTATTATTCTATCGCTGATATGATGGAATATGATCGACCAGATGCCGGAATTAAAAATAGGTTAATTAAAATTTGCATCTTCTTCTCGATCGTTCAGTACTAGGATCAAATACTTTAATTTATCTATACTAAAAAGCTTCATTAAAATTCTCAATGTTTCCGTTCTTTTTTTAGCCATGCCTTCTTATCTTTACATTTTGCGCCTCATTGTCTTGATGCTCTCCAAATCAATTATTCAGCGGTTCCGTGTATAAATACGGATTCAAAGTGCCTCAATTTTAGCCTTGACATAATTTTTGCGTTCCTTTCTCATGCTGGTACGTTTGCTATAGTTCAATTGGTTCCTGTCGGCAATTTTTCGAAGCCTTTGTGAGGGAGTAAGGGCAAAAATCCCTGCGGGAAGGGTCCTGCTGCCTTGGAAAAGGACAGAGACCAACAGGCCTCGAGCTACTGTCACTGGCAGGAACAGACTGATCCCATAGAGAGCACATGATTTCCCTTCCGCGTGCCTGCAACAATTTGTCACCAGCCAAAGATAATTTAACCACGGGCGCCACTGGAAACCTTCCCCGACCTTGAATGTTCAAAGGTTGTTAACTATAGTCTATTTCAAACAAGAAAACCGACGGTGGTTAAACCATTCACATTGCTTGGAAGAAGTGTAATCGAAAGTGTACTCCGACGTGTGTGGCTCTCGGAACAGTATAAAATTGTTTGGATATGTGGCAACGAACCCTCCTTCTTATTTAAAATGGTCTGTAACTGTATTCCCAGGGAACTTATTTTAATTTAAAACATTCCTTTGCAATAATCCATTCATTGGAATGTTTGTGTGAACACAGGTACCTATAAGCTTTAAGGATGTTACACTGTTAGTGACTATCTGGGACGCCGATCACTGGAAATGTCTTCCTGTCTTTCTGATGAAGGGGGCGGTGCCCCCGAAAATTTAAAGAACTCAAAACCTTACAAGGCGTCTACCATTTATCAACCTCAAATAAGTCACCTACTCTCTATCTCTCTTTCCTTTCCTTATTAGTTATATTTACATGCTGTATTGTATGTACGCGCTTAACTATTGAACGACTCCACCAAACTGGATCATTTATTCATATATATATAATTAAACATGCGCTCAGTTTAACTAATCAAAAAGTTATTTCTCCTTATGTGAATTATAAAAATAAATAATTTCTTATGCAAACATTAAATTAAATTACTAGAGTTTCTCGTTTTTGTGTTAAAAATTTCACTGTGAACATTTAGTAATTAGAAGTATGGCGTGATTCAGAATATTATCAGGAATCAGGCACAGGCAAGATTACATTTCAACCAGAGCGGGACATACAAGATTCTTTATGTTGATCTCGGTTTTTATGCTCCACAGATTTGACTAAATATCTAAACGGATATCGCATATTTTCAGACCTTTTACGGGCTTTCGCCTATCGATAGCCTTGAGGTTAGTGGCCAATTAAACGACTTGGCTTCCACTTATCTTTAACGCGATCCTACAGTTTGTTTCGAGTTTATCGGCCATTGATTTCTATAACCAGCAATTGATAACTTTCTACAAGAATTTTTAGTCAGCTCCAGTGGAGGCTTACGTTAACTGCAGATTAACTCATTTAATATAAATTGATCCTAGAAGTCATATATAAGCGAGATTCGAGTGAGCTGCATTGTAAGAAGCACCTTTGTGGTGCTGAGGAATTGGGAACAGATTTGTAAAATTGATATGGTCTGCTTAATGTTAGTATTGGTTCCTATTCTCCATTGACACTCACTACTCCATATATTCTGTTTAGTATCTTCCTCTCCCGTAATCTCTAGCCGCGGACCGATGCTGCAGGCAACCGACACAAACATTGACCTGATCCCAGCGTCACCGAACTAGAAAATGGCTAAGGGACACCTTAACCCGCGCCACTAGACCGAAATGAGTTTCTGATGAGAATGAAGTTAGCTCAGTTTTAAATTTACTTTGATTATTAGATAACTGTTTATTTATTTGTGAAGTTTATACAAGAGAGAAATTTCTAAATAATGGACACAACTTTGTGCAACTTGTTTTTTGGGTTAACAGGCTACATGAGGGTGATCTTGAAACAGGCGACTCCTCTTTAATAGTATAGGAAGGGAATTGAAAAGGGGGATGCGGAAGGTAGAGCAAGGTAGCCAAGGGTTGACTAGGGCCCCCGGGCTGTGGTTTAAGGATCCTACCCGGTGTTTCACCTAAAGAGATGCTGGGAAAACCCTAGAAAACATGCATCAGGTAGGTCGGGATTGGGTACTATTCTCACGCCCTTCCGAATGACGGGAGACGAGTTTGCGGTGGGGTCGCAGCATTCCCTTCTCCATGTCTCCACCAGTTTTAGGGGGCAGTTGGCCGACTGATCCAATGGGATCTAACGACAACTCTTGCCATATGGCCAAAGTCTTCGACCCCAAAATAGGTGAAGGTGTCTCGTTTTTTTTTTGGTTAACAGGCTACATGAGGGTGATCCTGAAACAGGCAACTCCCCTTTAATAGCATAGGAAGGGAATTGAAAAGGGGGGATGCGGAAGGTAGAGCAAGGTAGCCAAGGGTTAACTAGGGCCCCCGGGATATGGTTTAAGGATCCAACCCGGTGTTTCACCTAAAGAGATGCAGGGAAAACCCTAGAAAACCTGCATCAGGTAGGTCGGGCATTGGGTACTATTCTCACGCCCTTCCGAATGACGGGAGACGAGTTTGCTGTGGGGACGCAGCATTCCCTTCTCCGTGTCTCCACCAGTTTCAGGAGGCAGTTGGCCGACTGATCCAATGGGATCAACGGACAACTCTTGCCATATGCCCAAGGTCTTTGACCCCGGTACATATACCTCCTAAAATAGGTGAAGGTGTCTCGGCATATGAGAACTTTGATAAAAAGTACCCAGAGAGAGTGCGAGGCATTCCCGACATAATCAGGTGAGCCCCGCAGTCACTCTGGGCTGAAGCGCCTGCGAAAAAACTCCCGCAGCGCCCTTCTCTCCCCAAGGTGTCTCGTGGTGTAAGATTGAATAAATTTGTCCAGCATGGCTGATCCATCATCGAGAGAAAACCTATAATTAAAAAAAACGATGAGTCTCGAGATTTTTAACACTACATTGTTGAATGGGACAGAGTTAGAAGATGAATAGTTATGAATTTTTTAAATCAAATGCCACTTTGAGAAACACCCACTTGAAATGTAAAGGAGGGGGATATTAATTTTTAAGAGCTACATTAATGAGCTTTTATAATAAAAATAAAACAATGTACTTTAGCCTAAACAAATTTAAATGGATATTACAATTTAGGTAATTTCAAACTTAAAGCCGGCAATTATTTATTAATTAACACTACATATATATTTACATAATAAATGATAAAATAAATATCTTAAAACTAACAATTCTCTATATAAATCACACAAAATGTACTCGAACCTGGCAGTATAGGAAATCAGCAAAAATTTACAGGGGTAGTTACTGTATCGTTATAATGGATCTTCCAGCGTCTTCCTCCTATTTGGGCCGTACTCGATCCAAATCAGAGTCACCGCACTGTTCTTCCTGGTTCAGGGAGAATTTCAGTTTATGCTCGTCTCCTTGGACTACCTGTCCGATAATGCCGATCATCTTCTCGTCTCCACAACCTCCTTTTCCTAAACTCTGTCTAGCAATCTGTCTCGAAATCCCTTGCAAGCATTTTCAGTACCTGCTCGTCACTTCTTTAGTTCATATCACCAAGGTGGACATGGATGGATATTAACGAATAAAATTTATGGTTATTCTACTTTGGGAGTCACAGTTTGCCCACCTCCTTCAAGACATTTTGGGAAACACCAACCGATGCCGCCAAATCTCACCATAGTTGGGGAACACCCCACGCGCGCCGTGATGTCTGGGTTTTATTGCCCCTGGCACAAATACTGTGCCCTTTCTTTTAACTCCGCACCGCCAAAGTCCGATCAGATGTGTTTGACCGTTACACACTGTACCAGTGTAAATATTTAATCGTTACTTAAATATACAATCCTGATAGTAGTATTTCAAATAAATGTGCAAGGTGGATCAATCCCCAGCGGTGTTCGCTTCACTAACTTCGTAAGATCCGAACATTGCTCTAAAATGTGTCAAGATTTGTTGTGCGGTAAGATAGAAAAGGCTATACTTGGAAGGGAATTTGTTTACAGCGACATAAGCCTTTCCTGGGAAGAACCAAGCTGGTGATGTATGTTTGCAGAGCTTCTTAATCTTCCCTATACATGTTGCAGATAGCTTTCATAAATCTAGTCGGCAATTGCACTAAGCTGGCAAGGCTCAGCAAACACTTCATCTGTGCCAAGAAAGAAAGGAAGTCGCTTCTATAATGTGCAACTAGCAGGCGGCTCACGTGCACCTCAACACTTTAAACGACTACACGTAAAATCATTTAGAGGCTAGATTCCCGTACGCTAAATATGTTAAAGCACTAAATTAAGTGCTTGAGTGGCCATTATTACTCTTTTCACACATTCATTTCCCTCGCACTTTCAGCCTGTAACAAGAACTAAACCATTGTTTAGAAATATTTTGTTATGACATGTGATCGTAGAATACTAGAATTTCCTTCATCAGATCTTCTATTTTCAATTTTCAAATCAAGCATATGAAATAAGGATATATTTATATTATTGTATACAGTGGCACGTGAGTTTTTTAACTCATGTGCTACATTACCTCAAGCAAAAGCAAGAACTTTTACAAAATTAATACTACTAGCAATAATTACTCACCTTAATGTTTGAAATAGAAGTCCGTTCGTCTTTCTTTCCTTCCTGCTGGCGAATTTCTCAATCGCCTTCATGTTAAATCCTTCTGTTTGTAGGATTGATCTTGTTTCTATGAACAACATTACTAGGGCTGATCTTGAGTCATTGAATTCCTCAAACAAGTTTTTAGTCTTTTCAGGGTTGAGAAGCACCTCTACGGTTCAGTTGTAGTCATAGATGTCGTTACCAGAGTATTCAAAGTTTGCTAATTTTTAAAAAAAGCGTCTGTCGCTAAATTTTGGCTTGTAATAAGTCGTAGCAGTGCAACCGCGCCTGCGGTGTTTCGGAAGTCAGACCGAGAATACAAAACACCTAACTCTGTCTTTACTCCTTTTTCGATCAAGCAACGGGTGAGACTTTACAAGCATGGAAAGATCTAAAACATTATTGTTTCTCTTATTTTCATTGTGTGCTTCTTTTAATAAACTGAGATGGGCAAGATCTTTAACGCCTGTCTTACTGAATACGTCGTTGTTGTCAAAAATAAGACAGGGAAAGCATTTCTAACGTCACAACCACAAATACAGTTACAGTTATAAATTTTTATATGAAAGCGTCTTTTGTATTCTCTATTACCGCCCCCTTTCCCTTTTGGTTTTATGTTAACGTCAGGCATAGGTCTGCAATGTAGGGAGGGGGGGTTATTATTAAAGGAGATTAAAAATCTTAGGACATTTATTTATACAAGAGGAGAATTTAAAAGGGAATACATTATTAAGGAAATATATACAAGGAAATTGAGGGTTCGGTAAAGAAATCTGATCTCTTTAACTCAGGATTAATACCATTGGCGATTCCCCCCCTTAAACGATCTGGATTGGAACTTGGCAGCATACCTCTTTACAGCTTGTAAAAATATTTAAATTTTTTTAATTTCCAAAATTCTTCTATATGTAAATTGAACATATTTAATTTTAAATAATTTCCGGAATTTCTTTGTATTTAACTTCATAGCAATATTCAAACATTGAGGAGCCTTGTAGCTGAGAATTGACCGTATACGTAATTTTTTTGCAATGTCCATTGAATAGTTTTAAAATTTCAAAAGTACACGTGATTGAATATTATAACCTCCCCATAATTAATTAATTACAGGCAAGGCATCTGACAGCCCCATGCTTGGCTCAAGAACTCGTGGCTCAACGTCTATCAGCTCCCAATGTGCATCACTCAATAAACGATTTTCAAATTATAAATGAATAATTCTGCAAATGCAGTGGCACACGGGCCGACACTCATCTGAACACTGTAATCTACATACACTCAAAAATTGAGAGTACTAGATTTTTTTATAAAAAAAGTGTATTTAAAAATATTAAAAGATATTGTTGATTCACTTGTTTAATATTTTCCACATGATCGCCATCCCGTTCAATGCATGTATGAACCGTGGTATAAGCTTCTTTGAGCCCTCCTTAAAGAACTCTCCCGCCAGCTCTTCCTCCTCTTCCGAAACTCTTTCTACATCTGCTCGTTGGCTAAAAATTTAATACCTTCTTTGTGAAAAGATGATAATGTGATGGCGCCAAGTCATGGGAACACGGTAGGAAGGTGTATCAAAACATCCCAACGAGATGAGTCCAAGACCGCCTTGTTAGCTAAGGCTGCATGAGGACGGGAGTTGTCGTTCAACAGCTCACACCCCTCGAAATTATTTTCCTCCTTCCGTTTTGAATATCGTTGTACACGGATGGTCTCTTATTAAGGCAGAAATTCCCAAAACAGTGAGGCCATGTATTTTTAGCTCAAAATTGTGGTTTTGAATTTTTTTGCAGAATTGTTGTGGCG
The DNA here is from genome assembly GCA_034510155.1 of Eucriotettix oculatus. NCBI lineage: Eukaryota > Metazoa > Arthropoda > Insecta > Orthoptera > Tetrigidae > Eucriotettix > Eucriotettix oculatus. Next base: position 115,526 of record JAEMUL010000010.1, read on the forward strand.
CCTCTGTGACGGCTGTCGCACTTGGCTGGATTTCTTACCGACATCTTTCACGCAACTGGATACTACATCGTGACTTTACGCACTACATTACATTCTACTACTCAGTGAAAAAAAACAACCAAAGTACACTTATTTTCTGAACATGGATCGTATACTAGTTTCTATTACACGTCGCCGCTAATTTTGTAAATTGAAAGTCCATTACTTTGATAACATTTCTCATAGACACTCAACTCAATGAATAACAATGAATTTTTTGTTTCGAAACGTTGTATAGTTTTTTAATTGATACGGGGTTATTTTACGATTTACTGCACATTGTTACTGATTATAATTTACACAATCCAGTATTTTGTGCCCCTCGTTTTTAAGAATTTCATATCTCATTCACAATTCAAAATGTTTTTGTCAACACCATTATTTCCACCAGGTTGGGTGTTTCACTAATGCACAATAATTAAAATTAAGTGAAATGTACCTTGGCAGAGAAAAAAATATTTGAATTTACGGTGTATGAAATGACGATTTACATGTTGAATTAGTCTAAATCACTTTGTTTTATGAGGGTGTGTTACAGATTGTTATGAGCTACATAGAAGCTATGAGTCATGTTTTCGCTTATCAGCATGACCTTGCTTATATCCTCCGACATATATACTGTTGTCACTTTGGCTGTACAGACCACTCAGATAAAGACTATACACAATTCTTGTAGGAACATTATTCATCGTGTGATTATAACAGATTACTCTATATAGTGATACTCGTTTGTGGATTGCAATGTCTCTGATATCTGTATGGTGTGTGGTGGAGGAAGATACGTCTGTTGGTTGGATATTAAACGTTAATCGAATCCACAATATTTAATTACGGTTCAGCATTTGGTAATATTAAAATATATTCATTGTTATCATAAATATATTATCCAAGTTTATAATATATTAAAATTATTTATAAACTTTTTTACTAAATAAAATAATAATATGACCAATTTGAAAAATTTACTATCCTCATTTTTAAACTTGCTTCCGACTACCCTCATGAACTTTTGACCTTGGTCGTTAGGAAAACTACACCAATTTACAAGTCAAACTTTAAATAGAGAAATCATACCGCGCCGTTAAATTTAACCCCATATAAATTATGCAAAGAAAATAAAATATTTATGTACCCAGCATTTAGAAATTATATGTTGTTATCGTGATATCTTGCGCAAGCCTTTTTTTCTTATAAGTAGAACACCCAATATCCTCCCTAATATGCTTAGCGTATTCCATCCTTGACCTCCATCGTCTGTTATAACCCCCACACACTTCCCTCTAATGCTGTTTTCACAAGACCCTCGTGTCTTAAAACGTGGCCTATTAATCTATCCTTTCTCTTAGTAAGAATCCTCCATATTGTTCGCTTTTCCCCTATTCTGTTTAGAACTTCCTCGTTTGTGATTCTATCCAACAATCTGATTTTCAGCATTCCCTTACAGCACCACATTTCACAGGCTTCTATTCTTTTCCTTTCCCCAACTCCTATCGTCCAAGTTTCGCACCCATATAACGCCACGCTCCATACGAACATTTTTCGCAACGATTTCCTAATATTCACACTTATAGTACCCTCTTTTTCGGAAAGCCTTCCTTGCCTGTGCTATCCAATTTCTTTTGTCTATTATACTGCTACATCCCTAGTTATTACGCTTCCTAAGTAGCAGAATTTCTTAATTTCCGTCAAAATATCCCTATTCAATCTAACATCCATTGTTATTCCACTGTTTCCCATACTACACTCCATTACCTTGGTTTTCCCTCTATCAATCGTCATATTCAATCCTTCCGCCTGGACCCCGTTCCGTCCATTTATTATGGTTTCCAAGTCTCCCCTAATACTGCAATATCGTTGGCAAAACATAAAGTTTTTATTTCTTCTCCTTGTGGTATGACTCCTTTTCCATATTCAGTTTTATCTGTCTTGATCGCCTATACTATATATATATATATATATATATATATATATATGTTAACCAGCATGGACGACAGACTGCTTCCTTGTCTTACTCCTTTCTTGATTACAGCTTTATATTCGTGATCTTCTATTGTAATTACTGCTGCCTGTCTTCTGTATAGGTTATGTATAAGCTTCCTTTCTCGATATTTTATTACAGTGCTCTTCGATAGTGTGTTCCAGTTCATATTATTAAACGCTTTTCCTAAATCTACAAATGCCATGAACGTAGGCCGGTTTTTCGTATCCTGTCTTGTAAAATTAGTCACTAAGTCAATATTGCTTCTCTTGTCCCTGGATTATTCCTAAAATCAAACTGATCTTCTCCTAAGTCGCATTCTATTTGACGTTCTATTCTCCTATATACTATTTTCGTTAATATTTTGCATGCATGGAATACTAAACTAATTGTCCTGTGCTGTTCGCTTCTATCAGGCCCAGTCTCGTTCGGTATGGGTATAATTATATTTTTACTAAAATATTCTGGCATTCTTTCCGTTTTGTAGATTTTGCAAATTATCCCGAACAGCCATGGTATTGTTCCTTCGCCCAATGATCTTATCAACTCTGCTGGAATGTTTTCATTCCTAGCCATAACTGATGTCTTTCAGCGCCCTATCAAACTTCGTCTTTAATTTTTTTCCATAAGTCTTCATCATCCACCTCTTCTTCTATTACTGAATGATCTAGATTTCCACCATGATACAGCTCTTCTAGATATTCCTTCCACCTTTCTGGTTACCCATCAGCTCTCCTGATGTTCTTGCTAATATTTTTCATCTCACCTCAAAAAAGCATGTAATGATCGCGTGTTGGCTTGAAGTTTGCTCGTTAGTTGCAAAACATTCGTGATCCAGTATTGCATTCTGAGGGAGTTGAAGTGTTAACTGCTTCATTTGAAACACGCACTGACGAGATTGTTCGTAAAGACCGACATATTACTTGTGAAGTTATATTAAAATAGTTGAAGTGTAGGCATAGTTTTGGTTGAGAAGACCGGGATAAAGACTGTTGGAGGATAATACGCTGACCACGTGTCACTCCAAATTCGAAATGTGTCATGCAAGATGACAGTCCGTAGTCGACTCGTTAGGCCCAGGCCCTCAATGGGCTGTAGAGCCATGGAGAAAGAAAAAAATAGGCATAGTTTGTAATGCTATCAGTAAGAAAATCAACTACATCATAAAGAGATCAACTCAGGGGTCCCAATTTTTTTTGTATTGTAGACCACTTGCTTGGTTTTTGCTTTTGAGTAGATCCCCTGCTTACCAGATATTAACGTTTTGCAAAATTTCAAAAAAAATGTGTTTTTGACAGCGGGAATAGAGCTACTCAGTAGAAAATTTAAATTTCTAAGTTTGATGTTAAAAAATTTGAAAATATACGTCTTAATTAAATTAAAAATTAATATATGTTACATAAAATAACTAAGCAAAAAAGTTATCATTCATACCGCTTGGGGTTCAAGATTAGTAACACCTCGTAAAGGTAAAATACTATTGAGTGCCATCAACAAATCAAAATCCGAATTTCATTCTGCACATGAGCCGAAATACTGGCCCACAGACAGCAACATGATTCCTGATATACTGGATGTTTTATATCTATAATACAATGTATTAATAGGGATTTGTTATTGAAAAGAAAAGACTAATTTAACTTTTAAATTCTGAATTTCATATAAATAAATGAATTCAGTCAGAAAATAAAAGTTTCTGCGTCTGCATCCGGACTGTGTTAATGAATGATGATGGTGGCTGCATCAGGGGATGACATCTGTTCATCACAGTCCAGTTGAATCACTTGGACGAATCTGGAGACTCCCTTATCTCCTTCCGGCGGCTAACCGTTTATTATTAGGTCAGCATTAGCCAGCCTTTCTCCTTCTCTCAGCGGCAAATAATTTTACTTTGAATCGACACTCTTCCGTCTCTCAGCAACTTCTCTATCGTCTGCCAAAACCTTCTGTTCATCCATTCTCTCCTTCGAATCTCAACATCATTTGTTCTCCTCTCCCAAAGCCCTTCCGACCGAAGCTCGGTGGGAAGCTACATAATTTCAAACGACCAATAAGGTGTTATCTTCTAAAGACTTCTATTGGCTTCCTCGTTAGAAATTGCAGCCAGGAGGAAAAATGTTAACTTCTGAGCCTAAATACTGCATGTGTTTTGCGTTTCTCCGTGGGATTCCAAATTTTCCACGGACGTTGCGGTTTAGCCAGAAGCAGCCTACTAATTATTAATTATTCACGGTGATCCCTTTTCGTGAACAGGCCTCTCCCACATACAAATGGAAGGGTCAACCTTTTGTCTTAAAGACTTTGAGTGCTACCCACAGCCAGGAAACAGATGGGCAGACTTAAAGTTCATCTTCGCGTATTTAATATATTACAAGTATGATAAGATAAAGTGTGGCTAAAGCAGATGACATAAACATTTGGAGAAGGAGTTTAGGCAAGATATCCCATGTACTGCAAAATTACCCGCGTGTGCTACGAAGGGAATTTATGAACTATGAATCTTGACTTTGGTTTCATAAAGAAGTTACGAACCGTTTGATAGGCGATAATAACATTAGCGCCAAGATACTAATAAGATCTTATAAGTAGACGGATTGTCTGTGTTATTGGTTAGCTGAGCTGCCAACTGAGTGAATTAGGTCATCGAAACAGAAAACCTAAACAGCATGAGCAAAGTCCTTCAAAGCGGCATACGAACTAACAAAGTTGTGTCTCGATAAGCGTTACAAAATGAAATATTGCAGTGCAAACTCCAGACAGCGATAAAACGGTGACCTCTATCAGGGCAGACTTGCGCCACGAAGCCCCGCCAAGGACGCCCACGCAATTACGCGGAGCTTCTTTTCCTTTTGCTGATATTCACAAAAGTCGCAAAATTATGCTGGTGCGAATGTCTGGCTGTTGGCCATGGGCGAGACACTGGGAGCGTTTGTGTGGCGCCTCGAGGGCAATTATGACCTATTTCCCAACTCCAAGGAGTCAGTACTTCCCAGAAGTGCGGAAATGAGTCGACAGCGAGATTTCCTGGCAACAAGCACGGATAAAACATACGCCGAGACCCTTTCTTATATCCAGCCAAATTGCTTCCTCAAGCACAATGGAATGGTCTTCAACTCAGTTGAGTGGAAATGCTCTTTGATGAAACTCTAGGCTGTGACTCGCATTTTCAGTTCAGCCTTGAGACAATCCATTACACAGAACTAACCACCACTCACCTCAAAATAACACATTATCTTACTTACCTGCAGATTTGGTTCATGGAACGTTAAGAAAGGCTGCAGTATACGTAACATTCGCGCCCCTCTTAATTATTGTCATTTTTATAGTATTGGGTATTAAATTAACCATTTCGCGGACAATATGCAGACTTGTCCCCATTTATCAACGTAAAATTGACTGCATATGCTGTTCTGTTCGCGAAAAGGTTACGTTGTTGGTAGTGAATCAGGCAAGGACAAAGTAAGAAATTAAATGAATTGATAATCATAAAAATGGAAGATAATGAACTGTTTTGCGAGGTGGGTGACGATTGGACATAATGAACTGATAATCTTATAAAGTTGAGGCTGTTAACTATGCTGAGGGAACGACGGTGATTACTGTTGTCATCATAATAGTAGAGCACTGAGTTTGAAGCCTCACTGTGCCCATTAGGAATTACCTACGTCTCATTGTACCAAGAATTTAATGCCGTTTTATGATATGTAAATAAAAAATTTATATAGGTATTTAAAACATTTTTGAAGGAAAAACGAAAAAACCGTTTTCTTGCCTTTCTTCCTTATATCTCGACTTTGAAAACTCATAGATTTCAAACTGTTGCTTAAAATGGTCTGAAAATTTAGGAAATGGCGGTACAAACCCTTCCAAATCTATTCGCAAAGGTTGATCATCTGGTATAAATTAATCCTTGCGGATTACTGCTGGTCGTAGTGTAGGGATGTAATGTCATGAAATGTAACTGTTATTTAATACTAGTGAAATGTACTTTCAACGCTATTGGCTTATGTAATTAAAATGTATCGCTTTCTCTCTATCAGTCAAAATAAAATATTCCACCTGTTTTATATCAGGGGAACTATAGCTAAAAATATATTTTTCTTATCACAACATTAGTAAGATTTGTTCCATGAAGCGGAGGAAACATTAAAAAAAATTGTCGGTCAGTGTAATTTGGAGATCATACTGTTGATTAATTATATTAGACTTTTGATTCAGTTAAATTTAAATTAGAATTATTGTTTTTGTATTTTTTATCAGATATTTTTACAATTATTTTTTACGTAAAGTAGCGAGTTTAAATAATTTATTTATTTACCTGGCTATTTATATAAAAACGATCACTTTAAAAGGGATCCTGCGCGCTATTACAAATTCAATTAATTAATTCAAATAATTTAAATATCAGGGTTAATTACTCATTTAATTAACCACGTTCAGCAGATATGTCGTTCACTTGATGAACGTACTGCCGGTGATTGAGGAAAACTCAGTTTTACCTCCTTCCCTCTAGCCTTCCTTGTTCTCAATTCCTTCTAGCGTAAAAGCAACAATTTACATCTCGCTTTCAACTCTTACAGTCTCCAGCTTCCTCCTCCCTTCCACTCTCAGATTTCTCCTCCCATCCACGTCCTGATCAACTCTCCTCCCTTCCACGTCGCTTTCTCAACGTCTTGCACTGCAATGAATATTTTACGGCTCCTCACCTCCCAGCTCAACTCGTATATTCCTTCTCCAAAGGAAAACGCTATCCACGTTCGTTTCACCAATCCTCATGAGTTCTTCGTTCAGCGCGGGAAATTTTTCACGACACAAGGAACAGTGCCCTTCGGATAAATTTGAAGGGTGAATGCCCTTTCAGCAAAACAAGCTTAGTATTATCTATCTGCAGACAGACATCTCCCCCGTCCGCCTGCCTGGCGCCGGGAAAAACCATTCTTACCTGGCAGTCGCCGGTTAGAATTTTCTTGCTGAATTTTTATATCCATTAAAATAAAAAATTCGAATAAAATTGGGGATGGCTCCTACAGTGCTACAACATCTGGGTACATATAAAACTAATTAAAAGTATTAGTTCTAATTTTTTCGCCCGTTTCGCCTTTACAATCTATTTTATTAATTCCATTTTGTTTGAAAAACTTTTGTCTGTATTAAGTAACAGAAGGGAAATTATTTACAATACTCTAAATCCATTTTCTACCTGATTAAGTCATACATAGAGGACGATCGGCGTTTTATATGTTATTTTATTAAAGTATTTAAAACCAAATTGATAATTTTTAAGTTAAATTATTAAATGATCTAAATACAATCCTATGTTATACCAAACAATGAACTAAAGATTATACTGTCGACAAATTATATGAATTTATAAATTGTGAGACAGATTTTAATTTTTAGCATATTCTTCTTCTTTGGCTTTACCGCCCATTAAGGACCTGGGCCTACAGGGTCGCTGTGGACTGTCATCTTGCATGACACATGCCGAATTTAGAGTGACACAAAAATCCAAGCCCATACCAGGATTCGAACCCGGGTTGTGAGGCAGCGACGCTTTTCGCATATTCTTATCACCAAATTACACTTTCTATAGGCCCGAATTTTGAGTACAATTGTTCTAATTATCCAAAAAAGCAGAAATGGACAGTTTTAGTGTTAATTATTTTCAAATTTATATCAAGGGGGCCAATTATAAATCATTAATGCTGTTGGAAGTATACGGCTATATATTTCTTCACGTTCTTATATCTAAGAACGTGAAGAAGTATCATAACTTTGAATGTTTGTTCTATTCTGAAGGTAAATCAAATAGTCCACGTTTTGTTTTCGTGTATCTTGTAAATGTTGATGATCCACTTGTACAGGTTCTGAGTGTGATGGATTTCCAATTAGGCTCAAAAGCTAGACTACAGCTATTCACACATGTATTTAATAGAATATTGCGGAACGAGTGGGAGGCACACAACGCTCCTTGTTTGTGGAACTGATTGGTTTGTGCATTTATCACAAGTCCGCTGAGGAGCTTAGCATATTCTCGCTAATGGCGACCTTGTGGAGAATTAACCCTGGCAAGTGGCGGTCTTTTCCAGTTAGGGATGTGTTCTACGAATCTAGCTTGCCTGATAACTTTCCTCGAATAGGCAATTACCATTCGTCTCATGGAATTATTGACCAATAACATTTCTGTGCTATAACAGCGATACATATATTGAAAGTAATGTTATATCAACTTCTACACAGCTCAAATGAAGTAAATAACATAACTGAAAATTTGAAAAAAACTTGCTCATCCTCCGACTTTAAAGTTTCTGGTACTGAAACGTGATTGACAAACTAATTTCCATCGAGGAACGTTACCAAATGGATATTTGAATATAAATTTTTTTTGGTAAGCACTTCATTTTTGTTTGTTTTATTAGTGTCACATTAATTTGCTCAATACCTAATATTTAAAGTTTTTTCAATAAATTATTCAATTAAGAAACAAAATAAATCCTTTATATTGTTTATATACTCAAAATGTAAATGAATTTTTCCAATTCTATAAAAATATTACAATTTATATTTAATTATCAGCATGAAATTCATGCTTATTGGATTGGAACATGATACCATATTCTGTAAATTTTATATTTCATAATTGGTATCTTGGTACAATTGAAGAATGTGATCGATTGGAAAGTGCAAATCAGCCAAAGAGGCTTGGTTGGCTACAAGAGAAATGCAAAGCAGTTGAAGAATTCATGGTGAAAGGAAAAATAGAAGCGGCTTAAAGGAAAATCAAAGAAACATTGGCCGAGAAGAAAAAATTAGCAATAACATCAGGAGAGCGGATAGGAAGCCAATTCTGGATAAAGAAGAAAAAGCAGAAAGATGGAAGTAATATCTAGAAGAGCTATATCATGGTAGGAATCTATATCAGTCAGTAATAGAAGAACAAGCGGAGGTGGATGATGAGTTGGGGAAAAAATTTTGACAGGGCCATGGCTGACAGACCTGAGCAATTGTAAAGCGCAAGGAATTGATAACATTCCAGCAAAGCTGATAAGATCATCGGGCGAAGTAGCAATATCCTGACTGTTCAGGATAGTTTGCAAAATATACTAAACAGGAAGAATGCCAGAAGATTTCAATATAAACATAATTATGCCCATACCGAAGCAGACTGGGGCTGATAGATGCACAGCACAGGACAATTAGTTTAGTTATCTCATGCATGTAAAATATTAACGAAAATAGTACATAGGAGGATAGAAAGTAAAATAGAATGAGAGTTAGGAGAAGATCAGTTTGGTTTTAGTAAAAATGTAGAGACAAGAGAAGCAATATTGATTTTGCGACTAATTTTAGGAGGCAGGATAAGAAAAAACAGTCCTACGTTCATGGCATTTGTAGATTTAGAAAATGCGCTTGATAATATCAACTGGAACACACTATTAAGGATTTTGAAGAACACTGGAATAAAATATCGGGAAAGGAGGCTTTTACATAACCTGTACAGAAGACAGGCAGCAGTAATTAGAATAGAAGTACAAGAAAAGATAACTGTAAGAAAGATGCGGTCTGTCGCCCATGCTGTTTAACTTATATATAGACCAGGCGATGAAGAAAGTTAAAACGGAATTTGGAAAAGGAATTGTACTTCAAGAAGAAGAAAGAAAAACCGCTACGCTTTGCCGATAATATTGTGGTATTAGGGGAATCAGAACAAGACTTGGAAACCGTAATAAATTATATGATCGGGGTCCTGAAGAAATAGTTTATTATGAGGATTAATAGAGGGAAAACCAAGGTAATGAAGTGTAGTTTGTGAAACAGTGGAATGACAAAGGGTATTAGATTGGGAAGGGATATTTTGACGGAAGTTAAGGAATTCTGCTACTTGGGAATCGTAATAACTAGGGATGGTAGAAGTATAGTGGACATAAAGAGTAGGATAGCACAGGCAAGGAAGGCTTTCGTGAAAAGACGAATTTACTTACGGCTTATATAAGTGAATATTAAGAAATCATAGCTAAAAATGTTCGTATAGAGTGTGTCGTTATATGGGTGCGAAACGTGGATGATAGTTGGGGAAAGGAAAAGAATAGAAGCATTTGAAATGTGGTGCTATAGGAGAATGATATGGACAGAGTAGCTAACGAGGAAGTTCTACACAGAATAGGGGAAGAGTGAACAATATTGAGGACTTCGAAGGGATAGATTAAAAGGCCACGTTTAGAGACATTAGTCTTGAAAATTAGCATTAGAGGGAAGTGTGTGGGATAAGGACAGAAGACGGAGGTCAAGGATGGAATACGCTGAGCATTTTGGGGAGAATGTTGGTTATGAAAAAGTTTGCGCAAGAAAGGTTCGCATTAGACCAGTTTTAGGACTGATACCACAACCATAACCTCCGTGATGTATGGAAATTTATTGAAATTATTATTTCTTTTTCCGAAGACCACAAATGATCATGGATTACGGCTATATTTAAGATGCTAATGATTTTATATAAATAGATTTGTATAATGATCAGACGTATCCTTTGTTCATCAGGAAGTAGAGTGTCGGAAATAATTAGATATGTGGACGAGATCTACTCTACGCCGAACTTACGCAACCACTGCCCAAATTAGCTTTGCACGATTTGCTGAAAACAAAGCATGCGATGTCGCCGTTCTATTTCGCTGTCTGCGGCTGTCAGCGACACAGACAAAAAGTGAAACATATGAAAAAACCTTGCATTTGTCCTTACCGTAGTTCACCTCCTTTACTTTCATGTTGACTGAACCTGTTTCAGTTAAACGAAATAGAAAACTCAGACTGCAATTCATAATCCATCAGTAGTGATAAAGCGTATTGTGAGTATCGTTGCCGTTTCTGAGACATTCTTCTGTAAACGCTAACGGGAAACGTTTAAGTAACATGTAAAATGTTGAAAGCGTGCAGAAACATCCTGCTTGTGGCCTATTCCCGTTAATAGCACAGGAAGACACTGTAGTATAAGAATCCTTCACGGCAAAGAAATGAATAAAAGAGGCTAAATTATCTAATATGTTTGGTTTTGAGGGTGAATGGAACTATTGCAGATTTGGAAGGGTTTATGCTGACCCTCCAACTATTAAAGGGGATGACCGTTTAAATTTCAAAGAGCTTTTCAGGGTAAGTTATTAAGGTAATGTCGTGTAGCAGATCTTTCACGTTCGTAGCGAACCTGTTTCATCTTCTCAGCAATTCCATAACTTCCTGCCTCACTCTCCGCCCTCCTTTGTCGGATTATTAATTATCCCTTGGTCGATGAAAAAAGGCTCTGAACCTTGGTACTGCCCGGCGATTTAGGAAAACCCAGTTTACCTTCTACTTCACTCCAACACACAGTTATTACCACTTCCATTTAACTTTCAAGCAAGTCCGAAGTTTTGGCAATCCTTGCCCGCACTTCCTTCTAAATCAAGAGCAACAATGTACACCTCCCTTTCAACTCTCTATCCGACCAAAAATGACATTAATTGTTCATTTCTTCCTCTCTCCTACTTCATCTACTTCCTGTTTCATTAAACTTCCGAGAAACACCTCTCTGCTTCCTCGTGTGGTGATCCATGACCCTACAGTCGGGTAAAGCAAAAATAATTTAGTTGTTATTTACGTATAGAGGACGGAAGACGACAATGGCTTGGTGGGGCCGAGTGGGCGGGAAAACGTCAACATTATTGATGGCCTGGACGAGATTTGAGAACAGTGGGTGCAGGGAGGCTGGAGTGAGCAGTTGGGGCAGTGAGGCTGCAGGAAGCAGTTGTTGCAGAGAGGCAGCAGTGGCAGAACAAGGCGACATGTATAAAACTTAGTTTCTGCACATCTAAGAGAGGAGATTCATTTGGTGGGAGTACAGAAAATAATGAGACAACATTTGATCTGAAGGAGAGGCGCTAGAGAATCTTAATATGAAGAAGACGTGACCCAGGAAAGGAACAACCGGCATACGAGAAAGAACGAAGAACGACGTCATCAGGCGTTGACATCTGGTAACGGCATTCACTCGGTTTTTCCACCAAACCATTCTCGTCTGATTCGCGATTATAATTTTCAACCATATCGTTCGTCACCCGCGTTTCCCTGGAGCAGCAATTTAAGAAGCTGCGTAGAGTATTATTTTTGCTTTTTACCGACTGAGCTAATAATTTAAATTGATATCGTAAATTTATATGTTTTATATTATAACTTAATTTGAGTTATATTTCTTTAATAATAAATTCATTATTATTGTTATTGTTTGTTTGATTACAACAATATTTTTGATGGTGTAAACGATGAACACCACAAAATGGCGCCCAACGTGGGGCTTGAGTTGAATTGAAAAAAAAACAAATAACTCAAATTAAATTGTTTTGACGAGATTGGTTATAATTAAAATTTTGAAATACTCTCTAGTGTGCATGTTTATATTTATAATTCTGTGTGTGATTGTGACCCCAAGAATTTACTTAAATTTCTTTTGTTTTCCGTTTCATACTACATGTTGTTAAGGTCGGGGCGAAAAATGGAGCCAAGTAATGTTAATAATGTCCAGATGCAAGGTATTATTGAGGAAGGTGACGCAAATGACGTAGGCAAAGTGCAAGGTGATATGATGACGAGATTTGAGGCATTATTATTAGACATGGAAGCAAGATTGATGGCAAATTTGTCACGAGTCTGTACAAATAATTCATCTAAATTGGAGGCAAAATTAGACACACTATCTAAAAGGGTGAACGAAATTAATACTCAATTCAATGCGTGTAAGGGAGAAATCAATAAAAATATTGTATTAATGTGTGACAATGTACGTAAGGAAAACGGATTTATTGAAAGAACTGACATTGAGGATCAGGAATGTGAGGAGAAAAATAATTGGGGAGTTTTGAGAAACGTAGAGGATGGAAAAGAAATAATGGTAGAATTATGTGCTGACAATGTACGGAAGGAAAACGGATTTATTGAAAGAACTGACATTGAGGATCAGGAATGTGAGGAGAAAGATAATTGGGGAGTTTTGAGAAACGTAGAGGATGGTAAAGAAATAATGGTAGAATTGTGTACTGACAATGTACGGAAGGAAAACGGATTTATTCAAAGAATTGACATTGAGAATCAAGAATGTGATGCGAACATTGAGTACAGTAATGAAAAAGTAAATGAGAACATAAAAGGGCGGTCTTTAAATGAGATCCGAATGTTTTCAGGTGCTCGAAGTATGAAAACAAAAGAGGAATTCAGGGTATTTTCCTTGAAAGTAGAAAATGATTTTAAAAGTTACCAATTGGTAAATTGTTATTACGGCGAAAGAGGAAAGAACCTCGATCGAGAAACAGTTTCTTGTTTGTGTTAAATGAGCAAACTCAAGAGCGAGCAGGTATAAACAAACGGCACGCGCCTACAACACGGAAGATCAAATAAATTTAAGTAAATTCATTTATAAACTGTTTAGATAGAGACTTATAAAAAAAAAGGTGTAAACAAAATGGCATAAAAATGTATTAATTGAGATGTGTTAAAAAATTATTTTGTGATTATTAATTTGACCAATTATAATGATATATATAATAACTGTAGGCAGTATTATTATTATTCAAATAGTGTATGTAAAATATAGATTTATAATTCCCATAGCTTTTATCAGCCCCCAGGATGAAAGTTGAATGAATGAGGGAGAGTATATTGTTTTACGAAAATGGAACCAGAAATGCCGTTGCGTTATACGAACTGGAAAAAAAAAGTGAACAAATTGTGAAGTGATTGTGATTTAGGACCGGTGATATCTCAAATAAGAGGACTTTTTAAACAAAATAATTTTTTTTCCAAAACAGGGGGAATATGTGGTGATCCATGACCCTTACAGTCGGGTAAAGCAAAAATAATTTAGTTGTTATTTACGTATAGAGGACGGAAGACGACAATGGCTTGGTGGGGCCGAGTGGGCGGGAAAACGTCAACATTATTGATGGCCTGGACGAGATTTGAGAACAGTTGGTGCAGGGAGGCTGGAGAGGTCAGTTGTTGCAGAGAGGCAGCAGTGGCAGAACAAGGCGACATGTATAAAACTTAGTTTCTGCACATCTAAGAGAGGAGATTCATTTGGTGGGAGTACAGAAAATAATGAGACAACATTTGATCTGAAGGAGAGGCGCTAGAGAATCTTAATATGAAGAAGACGTGACCCAGGAAAGGAACAACCGGCATACGAGAAAGAACGAAGAACGACGTCATCAGGCGTTGACATCTGGTAACGGCATTCACTCGGTTTTTCCACCAAACCATTCTCGTCTGATTCGCGATTATAATTTTCAACCATATCGTTCGTCACCCGCGTTTCCCTGGAGCAGCAATTTAAGAAGCTGCGTAGAGTATTATTTTTGCTTTTTACCGACTGAGCTAATAATTTAAATTGATATCGTAAATTTATGTTTTATATTATAACCTAATTTGAGTTATATTTCTTTAATAATAAATTCATTATTATTGTTATTGTTTGTTTGATTACAACAATATTTTTGATGGTGTAAACAACGAACACCACAAAATGGCGCCCAACGTGGGGCTCGAGTTGAATTGAAAAAAAAAAAACAAATAACTCAAATTAAATTGTTTTGACGAGATTGGTTATAATTAAAAATTTTGAAATACTCTCTAGTGTGCATGTTTATATTTATAATTCTGTGTGTGACTGTGACCCCAAGAATTTACTTAAATTTCTTTTGTTTTCCGTTTCATACTACATGTTGTTAAGGTCGGGGCGAAAAATGGAGCCAAGTAATGTTAATAATGTCCAGATGCAAGGTATTATTGAGGAAGGTGACGCAAATGACGTAGGCAAAGTGCAAGGTGATATGATGACGAGATTTGAGGCATTATTATTAGACATGGAAGCAAGATTGATGGCAAATTTGTCACGAGTCTGTACAAATAATTCATCTAAATTGGAGGCAAAATTAGACACACTATCTAAAAGGGTGAACGAAATTAATACTCAATTCAATGCGTGTAAGGGAGAAATCAATAAAAATATTGTATTAATGTGTGACAATGTACGTAAGGAAAACGGATTTATTGAAAGAACTGACATTGAGGATCAAGAATGTGAGGAGAAAAATAATTGGGGAGTTTTGAGAAACGTAGAGGATGGAAAAGAAATAATGGTAGAATTATGTGCTGACAATGTACGGAAGGAAAACGGATTTATTGAAAGAACTGACATTGAGGATCAGGAATGTGAGGAGAAAGATAATTGGGGAGTTTTGAGAAACGTAGAGGATGGTAAAGAAATAATGGTAGAATTGTGTACTGACAATGTACGGAAGGAAAACGGATTTATTCAAAGAATTGACATTGAGAATCAAGAATGTGATGCGAACATTGAGTACAGTAATGAAAAAGTAAATGAGAACATAAAAGGGCGGTCTTTAAATGAGATCCGAATGTTTTCAGGTGCTCGAAGTATGAAAACAAAAGAGGAATTCAGGGTATTTTCCTCGAAAGTAGAAAATGATTTTAAAAGTTACCAATTGGTAAATTGTTATTACGGCGAAAGAGGAAAGAACCTCGATCGAGAAACAGTTTCTTGTTTGTGTTAAATGAGCAAACTCAAGAGCGAGCAGGTATAAACAAACGGCACGCGCCTACAACAGGGGTGTACATTTTCAGTAAATCACAAAACTCACGGAAGATCAAATAAATTTAAGTAAATTCATTTATAAACTGTTTAGATAGAGACTTATAAAAAAAAAGGTGTAAACAAAATGGCATAAAAATGTATTAATTGAGATGTGTTAAAAAATTATTTTGTGATTATTAATTTGACCAATTATAATGATATATATAATAACTGTAGGCAGTATTATTATTATTCAAATAGTGTATGTAAAATATAGATTTATAATTCCCATAGCTTTTATCAGCCCCCAGGATGAAAGTTGAATGAATGAGGGAGAGTATATTGTTTTACGAAAATGGAACCAGAAATGCCGTTGCGTTATACGAACTGGAAAAAAAAAGTGAACAAATTGTGAAGTGATTGTGATTTAGGACCGGTGATATCTCAAATAAGAGGACTTTTTAAACAAAATAATTTTTTTTCCAAAACAGGGGGAATATGTGGTGATCCATGACCCTTACAGTCGGGTAAAGCAAAAATAATTTAGTTGTTATTTACGTATAGAGGACGGAAGACGACAATGGCTTGGTGGGGCCGAGTGGGCGGGAAAACGTCAACATTATTGATGGCCTGGACGAGATTTGAGAACAGTGGGTGCAGGGAGACTGGAGAGGGCAGTTGTTGCAGAGAGGCAGCAGTGGCAGAACAAGGCGACATGTATAAAACTTAGTTTCTGCACATCTAAGAGAGGAGATTCATTTGGTGGGAGTACAGAAAATAATGAGACAACATTTGATCTGAAGGAGAGGCGCTAGAGAATCTTAATATGAAGAAGACGTGACCCAGGAAAGGAACAACCGGCATACGAGAAAGAACGAAGAACGACGTCATCAGGCGTTGACATCTGGTAACGGCATTCACTCGGTTTTTCCACCAAACCATTCTCGTCTGATTCGCGATTATAATTTTCAACCATATCGTTCGTCACCCGCGTTTCCCTGGAGCAGCAATTTAAGAAGCTGCGTAGAGTATTATTTTTGCTTTTTACCGACTGAGCTAATAATTTAAATTGATATCGTAAATTTATATGTTTTATATTATAACTTAATTTGAGTTATATTTCTTTAATAATAAATTCATTATTATTGTTATTGTTTGTTTGATTACAACAATATTTTTGATGGTGTAAACAACGAAC